>OW240918.1:59199555-59332982 GCA_933207985.1 Pelobates cultripes | reverse complement strand
GTGTGTGTGTGTGTGTGTGTGTATGGACTCAGCAGTCTGTGTGTGTATGGACTCAGCAGTCTGTGTGTGTATATGGACTCAGCAGAGTCTGTGTGTTTGTGTGTGTGTATGGACTCAGCAGAGTCTGTGTGTTTGTGTGTATGGACTCAGCAGTCTGTGCGTGTACGGACTCAGCAGAGTGTGTGTGTGTACGGACTCAGCAGAGTGTGTGTGTGTATGGACTCAGCAGAGTCTGTGTGTTTGTGTGTATGGACTCAGCAGAGTCTGTGTGTTTGTGTGTATGGACTCAGCAGAGTCTGTGTGTGTGTGTATAGACTCAGCAGAGTGTGTATGGACTCAGCAGAGTGTGTGTGTGTGTATGGACTCAGCAGTCTGTGTGTGTGTGTACGGACTCAGCAGAGTCTGTGTGTGTGTACGGACTCAGCAGAGTCTGTGTGTGTGTACGGACTCAGCAGAGTCTGTGTGTGTGTACGGACTCAGCAGTCTGTGTGTGTTTGTGTATGGACTCAGCAGTCTTTGTGTGTTTGTGTATGGAATCAGCAGAGTGTGTGTTTGTGTATGGACCCAGCAGTCTGTGTGTGTGTGTATGGACTCAGCAGAGTCTGTGTGTGTGTGTGTATGGACTCAGCAGAGTCTGTGTGTGTGTATGGACTCAGCAGTCTGTGTGTGTGTATGGACTCAACAGTATGTGTGTGTGTATGGACTCAGCAATCTGTGTGTGTGTGTGTGTGTATGGACTCAGCAGTCTGTGTGTGTGTGTGTGTGTGTGTATGGACTCAACAGTATGTGTGTGTGTATGGACTCAGCAGTCTGTGTGTGTGTATGGACTCCGCAGTCTATCAATAATTAAAATTCCTGTGAGTTGTTGTGTAGGAAGGGCCCCAGTGCATTGCTTTGCCCAGGGGCCCTTAACTCTGTAAAATGGTACTGCTTGTGTGTGTCAGTGAGCTTCTATTTAGTGAGCATGTGTGTGTCAGTGAGCTTGTCTTTAGTGAGCTTGTGTGTGTGTCCCTGAACTTCTTTGTAGTGAGCCTTCTGTTTATACAAGTGAGATTGTCTGTAGTAAGCTTGTGTGTGAGTCAGAGAGTTTTGTCTGTCAGTAAGCCTATTTGCGCATGTCAGTGAGCTTGTGTGCTCACTGTACTATATATATATATATATATATATATATATATATATATTGACTTGTAGGAATGGCATACGTTTTTTTTCCAGGGCTGCTTTGGATTCCCAGGCATTCCCAGTTTGGCTGTGCCAGCGAGTGCACTTTACCGCTGAATAATCTGTGTGAGCTGCCGCACACTTTAGCCCTGTTACACGCGTCTGGGAGCTGCTGTTGACAGGTACTAGTAGTCTAGAGATTAGGGTATATGCTCAGCTATCTGTATAATACAGATCTGTGTGTATAAAATATCCCGGGATAGTCAGTGCTTCCTGTATAGTGCTGCTCTCTGTCTTGGGATATTATACACAAACAGACCTGTATTATACAGAGAGCAGCACTATACAGGGAGCACTGAGTGTCCCAATTTAGTATACACACAGCCCTGTATTATACAGAGAGCACTGACTGTCCAGGGATATTATACCCTGACAGTAATTGATAGCTGTGCTGCAAAATGTCCTTGAAAATGTTTTTTCAAATGTTGGCAACTATGGCACTGTATCAAGGATAATGTGTTTGTTTTTTTAATAATCCCTGGTGGAAAATAATGAATCCTCCACCAGGTATTATTAAAAAAACAAAACACATTGTGTCGGGGGCGTGGCTTAACATGCGACAGGGGCGGGGTCAAACTGCGGGAGGGCGGGGTTAAATGTGCCCCCCTACTTTTGTCACTGGCCCTCCATGTGCCCCCCTGAAAAATGAATCCTAGAGACGCCACTGTATATATATATATATATATATATATCATAAATTGCAACATTTTTTGCAGAGAAATCTGATGACATAACCTGAATATTTGCCATTGTGGATTAGATGTTCTGGCAATATATCTGGGTAGTCACTCAGGGACTAGTACTGCAAGACAATATGTTGCCACTGCTTTCTTAAAAGAACACTCAATATACTTATTTTTAATGCTAAAGTGCCATGCTATTGTAAGATTCAGAGTCCCTTTATTAAAATAAAGAAGTGTAAAAGTAAAACGTCATTAGACTTACATGTAATCCAAAGCTAGGACAGTCTGCTTCGCCTTCTGTGAATGCATTGGGGATAAGGGGTGCATGAATAGCAATAGTAGAGATTCACTGATCCAGTGGCTCTCATAGAGCAATAGTTGTATTTTGTGTCAACATGCTGTTTGTGAAGACCTTAAGAAGTGTCTCTAGCGACCACCGGGTTGATAACCACTAGAGTTGGTCTGATAACCACATTGCCGTTTTTAAGAAAAGGCTGTGTTTTAGATTATTCATAAAAAGGGATATCATTTATGTCCAGTTCATTCAAGATCAGATGCTCAGTGTCTCTTTCTAATGTGTTTAGAATTAATTTCTTTCTCACCTCTGCTGGTAAGGCTATTATAACTCTGATACACATATTCATCGTAGGCAAAGCAGCATGAAAATGAATTCTTTATTGACATTGAGTCAGAACTTTCGTCTAGTCCACGGACAACTTCCAAAAAGAGATTGTCACGAAAATAACATAGTTTCCCTTCTGTCCACCCCCTTTGTATTCAAACAATGAAAGCTTAGGAATAATTACTTTTTTCTTTCTGGGAGTCCTCTGCTGCAGCCACCCGCACCACCATCGAAGATGTTAGCAAGTCTACTGATTTCTTCTTTGATCTGCTCCAACCAAATGCAGTGAATTGGAAATAGGCATGTGTGACTAAATGTTGTGCTCCTCCAATCAAATGCTGCTCAATTCTGGGGGAGAAAGCACATCTAGTGGCTGTTAGTAAGAGAGCCACTATAAGTATATGTTACCCTGCAATGTAAGCGTTGGAGTTAAAATGACAAGACCACTGCAACCAGACTACCTCATTGAGATAAAGTATTCTGGTTTACTTTAGTGGTCCTTTAACCACTCAGGGGAGAGTGCTCCCTCGCGGGCCCGCCAGCCAGCCTCCTGCCGGGTGACACCACTGGACCCCAGGGAATCCCCTCAGTTCTCCCAAAGGTAGGGAGACTGGGGGGATTACATTTTTTTTTAAAAACGTGTGTGTGAGTGTGTGTATTAGAGTGTGTGTGTGTGTTTTAGAGTGTGTGCGTGTGTGTGTTAGTGTGTGTGTGTGTTAGAGTGTGTGTGTGTGTGTGTTATTGTGTGTGTGTTAGTGTTAGAGTGTGTGTATTAGTGTTGGAGTGTGTCAGTGAGTGTGTTACTGTGTGTGTCTGTTACTGAGTGTGTTAGTTTGTGTGCGTCTGTTAGTGAGTGTGTGTTTTGTGAGTGAGTGTGTGTCTGTCTGTCAGTGAGTGTGTATGTATGTCTGTCACTGAGTGTGTGTGTCTGTTAGCTAGTATGTATGCGTCTGTTCGTGAGAGTGTGTGTCTTAAGCACTTACCTTTCTCCACCCCGATCCGCCTCTCAGCTCCGAATGCGCATGCGTGGCAAGAGCCGCGCGCGCATTCAAACCGCCCATAGGAAAGCATTACTCAATGCTTTCCTATGGACGTTCAGCGTCTTCTCACTGTGATTTTCACTGTGAGAATCGCGGAAGCTCCTCTAGCGGCTGTCAATGAGACAGCCACTAGAGGCTGGATTAACCCTCAGTGAAACATAGCAGTTTCTCTGAAGCTGCAGGGTTTAAACTAGAGGGACCTGGCACCCAGACCACTTCATTGAGCTGATGTGATCTGGGTGTCTGTAGTGGTCCTTTAAGTGTATGTGTATCTGCATGCACTGGCGTACATACCGCGGTCGCAGCCCTGCGACCCCTGCGACCAGGTGCCCACCGACATGTGTTACGGCCCCGGCCCACGCAGAGTAAGTGGGCACGGATCAGTTTTTACACCGGGCCCCATGGGTTGTGTGTACGCCACTGTCCTTACCTATACGATGATGTACCTACTGGGCGCTGAGTCACAGCATTTATTGCAGCTGTCAATTTATTATATTTGAATCTTTGATATGAGTATCTAGCAATACTAAGCAATGTTTATTATATTTTATTTTTCCTGCTACTTGACATACTCTCATCTCAAATTTTCTCATTACTTTACTTTATTTTCTTTAAAAAGTATAGTTTTTAGTTAATTGTTTTAGAATTCAAGATATGCAGAACAGTTTTTGACCCTATCTCTGCAAATCATCTATATCACTGCTGTGTGAGCTTACCAGCTCTCTTTGTTGATTCTACCGGTTTCATAAGCATGTAAAGTCTTATTGCAACTCTACCGTATATCTGTGTGTTGCGGCCCCAGCCCTCGCAGAGTAAACGCGCAGGGGGCGGGGGGGCCCATGGATCAGTTTTCGCACCTGGGCCCCATGCGTTGTGTGTACGTCACTGGTGCAAAGTTTGTAAACCCATGGAGATGAAGGAACTTTAGCTAAAGGTAAATATACTTCATAGCAAACTACATTCCCAGGGTATCAGTTTCCCTCATCTAAACAATATCGTACCAGCATTAGCCTTCCTTATCAGTGCACTTTATTTTTTTTTCTTCTTAATCACCTCTCCCTTTTTCATATGCTGCAATGTTGCTGGTGTAATATTGAAGTAATATCCGCAAATTATAGTGTGTTGTTTCCAGAAAGCATATTTCCTGATTAATTTTATTATGATATAAAATATGAATTTAAAAAGCAATCCAAATAGAAGACAGAGCCACACTTTACGCGTTTCACCCTGTGTAGCGGGTAAAGTGTGGCTCTGTCATCATGTAGCGGAGCTCCAATATTCAGCATCAATATCTCCGCTGTAGACTCCTTGTAGCTGAGGAAGCAATACGATATCCAAGGCACAATCCCCCCTGTAACTGGACAACACACAGTTCTGGGAGTCAACTGGTTTTTATTCAGCCACAGTTGACTTTTATGCAACTACCCATGCAAAAGGTTTCTTAAATTACATTCCAGGGGTTTTCCCCTGGTGGACCTGAGTGGGGACAAGGGACAAAGCAACAGTTCGCAGACTCCTCCTCTGTGCCTGGGAGATAATTGAGTAAAAACAACTCTTTAATCATCTATAGTATTTTTATTGTTTCCCTTTTCTAGACATGTGCAATTCGTTTCTGTCCCAATTAAAATTTGGACGAATTTCAGCAATTCGGACATTCGGATGCTTCAGAATGTCTGAATATCCGAATTGCCGAATTTCGGAAGTGCCGAACCGAACTGAATTGCCGAAGTCCTGAATTGCTGAAGTGATGAATTTCAGAAGTGCCAAACCGAGCCGAATTGCCAAAGTGCCAAATTTCAGAAGTGCCAAAGTGCTTCGGATTTCTGAAAAGTGGCAAAACAGGAGAGAGAGGGGGTTAAGGGGATGATGACAGGAATCTAACCCTAGCCCTAACCTCAACCTTCCTCTAATCCTACCTCTACCCTAACCTAAACCCTAACCCTACCCCTAACCCGAACCTTCCTCTAACCCTACCCCTAGTAGGGTTAGGGGTAGGGTTATAGGTAGGATTAGTGGTGAAGGTTAGGGTAAGGGTTAGGGGTGGAGGTAGGGTTAAGGTTGAAGGTTAAGGTAAGGGGTGAAGGTTAGGGTAATGGTTAGGGGTAGAGGTAGAGCTAGGGGTGAAGGTTAAGGTAAAGGTTAGGGGTGAAGGTTAGAATAAGGGTTAGGCATAGGGTTAGGGGTGAAGGTTAGAGTAAGGGTTAAGGGGTAGAGGTAAGGGTAGGGTTAGGGGTGAAGGTTAGGCTCTGGGGTTAGGGGTAGAGGTAGGGGTAGAGGTGAAGGTTAGGGTTAGAGGTAGGGTTAGGGGTAGAAGTAGGGTTAGGGTAAGGGGTAGAAGTAGGGTTAGGGTGATAGGTTAGGATAAGGGTTATGGATAGGGTTAGGGTAAGGGGTAGGGTGAAGTTTAGGGTAAGGGTTAGGGGTAGAGGTAGGGTGGTAGGAGTTTCTTCCCTCCCTTGTGGTCTCTGAGGTCATCACTGTGTGCTGGGTTACATGACTGGGTGCAGCACACATATAAGGAAGCTGCTCTGGAGTGTGCAGCATCAGACACACTGCCAGTCTGGAGACAGGGACCAGATGACGCCGCTCGCTGTGATGAGGTGTGATCGCCGTGAGCCGTGCAGGGGCGGGGGACCTGACAGAACCGAACCGAAGTGCTGAATTGCGGATGTGCCGTGCCGAACTGAAGTGCAGAATTGCCGAAGTCCCGAATTGCTGAAGTACCGAACCAGACTGAATATTTTGCCCATGCACATCCCTACCCTTTTCTAAAAATCTACATTTCATATTATTTGCTTGTTCATTAAAAACGGATGTAACAAAAAGCACAGTTTGCCTGGAAAAGACCTATGGATTATAAGGCCGTTCGGTATTTTGCAAGCATTCTCCATGCGACTGCTTACCTATCTCTAACAGGCCACCCTGACTGCTAATTGAGACTAATTTACCTCCCTGCTTGATGGGCACTTTTATTCGAAAGACCGCACGAACGCTATGGGAGCTGTAAGTTCAGCCGCCATTTCGGGACTTCCACCTGTTTGCGGCCATCTTAACTCCCGAACAGCGGTGTTTACCGTCGAGTGTCTGGAACTAAAATTGGACACTCAAACAGGTGAACTCCGCTGAGACTTCCATACCTTCGGGAAAACCTCGCCAAAACTACCGAACGACCAGGCGTTCGGTAGAAAGAATCAGCAACAGATGGGGATTTCAGCGAACCCAGGATGGCATACGGATGGCCGGCCGTTCGGGAGTTTTTTACCCATGATCCTAGACCGACTGCAGGGCCAGCATACATGGAACTGTTTTCGGCTACTGTGCCCGTGCAAAACTTCTAAGTCCCATATCTCCCGAACGGCTGAACCGAATGGGCTGATTTTTAAATATGTTAGTACCATAAATATAATGTATTTGGGGTACATCCGAACTTTGGGGAAAATATGTTCCTTTTTAATTGTGTTATTTAGTTATCTGAGGGGAGGGGATGTACAGAATGTATATTGTATGGATTGGTTGTACTGCTAATTATGTGGGTGTCTCCCTTGCATGGGCAGAATCGCATAAAAGAGAGTGTCTGTCAATAAACCCTCAGTTCTTCTTGACCCACAAAACGTAGCCTCGTCTCGTTCTTGAAAGGGGAATCTATGCAGCTTAATCACTTAGCTCTTTTCAGAGCTGTACTTTGCTTCCACTCCTGATCCAGCAGAAGGGAATAGGCGACTCCATCACTACCAGGGCCGTCTTTAATATGGATTGGACCCTGGGCAAACATTTGCTTGGGCCCCCTGAACCCGGTCGTCCCCTCCCTGGCATGCAATCATGCCCCCCACCCCAACGCAGAGGCGGACGTAAAGTAGAGAGGGCTCTGGTGCATGAATTATTTTGGGCAAGAGGGGGCAAAAGGTAGATCCCCATCTGTCATGCAACTCCAACAATGCTTTGACAGCTGGGGCGCTACCATTTTCCTATGCATGCAGGGTTATATTTAGCACTGAGCAGTATTTGTGTGTTTGAGTGTAAGCATGTTTTTGTATGGAGTATGTTTGTGTGAATGTAGGGGTGTGTTTGTATGTGGAGATGGCATTTAAATGCAAGTATGCATTTATGTGTAGTGTTGGTTTATGAATACACTGGTGTGTTTATATATAATTTTGTTGTTTAAAAAAAGAGGTGTGTTTATATGTAGTGTTGAAGTTTGAATGCAGGTGTGTATTTGCGTGTAGTGTTGAATGCTGAGATGTATGCACAAATACACATGCACTGTCACAAACACACACACACACACACACTGTGATACACATACACACACAGAAACACTTGCAGATACACAGATATACACAATCATACAGATGCAGCTATACAGACACATTTACACACACTGACACACACACATACAGACACACAACCTGGCACACATGCAGACACACAGATGCACACACGCACATACACTGACAACATACAAATACACAGACACACACAATGACAACATATACATAACCTGACAAATGCAGATACAAACACTGACACACATGCAGATACACACATTGGCTACATACAGATACATGCACAGGTATACACACTGGCACACACACACAGATACATACATACTGAAAACATACAGATACACACTGACACACACACACAGACACACAGACACTGTGACAGACATACTGACACTGTGACAGACATACATACTGACACATACACAGACATACTGACTGGCACACCGACATACATACAGACACACAAACTGACACACACAGACATACTGACACACACACAGACATACATACTGACACACACAAAGACATACATACTGACACACACACAGACATACATACTGACACACACACATACATACATACTGACACACACACAGACATACATACTGACACACACAAAGACATACATACTGACACACACATACATACAAACTGACACACACATACATACATACTGACACACACACATACATACATACAAACTGACACACACACAGACATACAAACTGACACACACACAGACATACATACTGACACACACACATACATACATACAAACTGACACACACACAGACAGACACCCTTCAGTTTCCTACCTTTGAAAGAGGCTTCCTTCCCTGGGGTCCAGTGTGCTGGCTGGGGTAGTTGGGAGTTGGGGGTCTGGCTCTTCTTGCTCCCCCTCCTCACTGGATCCTGGCTAGCAGCCTCCCGCGCGGCCCGATATCTTTGAGGTGGGAGGAAGTGATTCGCGGACGTCACTTCCTCCCATGCAGCCGTTAAGCAAGGACCCGGTCGCGCTGTTAAAGGGCCACAGCGCCGACCGGACCCCTGCTGGAACATGCTCACTGGGTGGCCCTAAAGGTATGGGCCACCCGGTGGGCCCCCTTAGTGTGCGGTCCCCAGTGCAGCCGCAATACTAGCACCGCGGGCCCATTAGGTAGGGAAATATTTTTTTAAAAAAATTTTTATTGCTGGCGACGGGGCCCACAGGGCAGCTGCTTTGGGCCCCCCATGAGTAACTGGGCCCAGGGCAGCTGCCCCGTTTGCCCCTCCTTAAAGACGGCCCTGATCACTACACAGTGACTTGCCGGGAAGAAAAGGACGTCCCCAACGGCTGGTACCCTCACCACACCAGGGTAGCCGTTACAACGGATATTTCAGAACAATTTCTCCTTAATCTTAATATATGACTCTTAGGGACTCTTTCCAACCAAGGTCTGTTATGACAGCTATTTATTTCAATAAAATTATTCCTGTGTACCTCTTTATCGGGAGAACAGTAGACTTCTTTTTTAGAAAACGTAAAAAAAAATTACTTTCATCATTCTTTGGGTCTAATGTTGGGGTGCTGTCGTTATTTTTACTTGTATACATTATACTTGTTTACCCCTCACACTTCAAATCAAGTGTGTTAGATATATTTGAAAAAAAGATATGTAAGGACCTAAAACCTTAAATAAAAATAATAAAAAGAACATTAATAATTACAATCTAACTAGAAAAGAGATAGATGCTATAAAACCCTACAAAGTGATGAAACTATAGTAATCAAACAGGCCGATAAAGGAGGTGGTCTGATTATTCAATCGAGAGAAGCATATGACAACGAGGCGTATAAACAACTTAATGATAGTAATACCTATACCACACTTGGAAAAGACCCTACCTCAGACATCAAAAATAAATTAACTAATTTATTAGACAAGGGTAGAATAAATGGAGTCTTAAATATACAGGAATTTAATTATTTAAATGTTTTAAATCCTAAGATTCCAGTTATTTATTTTTTACATAAAATACATAAAGATTTAAAAAAAAAAAAAAAAAACAGGACACCCTATTGTTTCTGGAATTGGGTCCATCCTATCAAACCTGTCCAAATATGTAGCTATTATGTTACAATCTTATGGTAACCAAGTTAAATCATATTTAAAGGGGGGGGCGGAGCCTGAGCGGTCGCAACTTACTGGAGCTCCGGCTACACCGCGACGATTTGGGAGAAAACACAGCTTTGATCAAGCTGTTTCGTACCGGGTCCAACCACGAGCAGCTGGGGAGTCACCCGGAGACTGCCTGGAGCAACAACTGCAGCGCTAGCCCCATCACTCAGGTCTGCAGCACGAGTTGGGGCCTACCACATGCGGGCAGGCGGGAAGTGGCCATTCCCCCTGCTAAGGTACAGGGTGACTCAGCTCCCACAGTAGACCCCACCAGAGACTTGCCTCACCAACCCCCCCCCCCCACCGGAGAGGGAGATCCTGGTATCATACACATACCCACAGACGATATGGGGCGCAAGCATAAAAGACAGCTCCAGACAGACAGGCCTGCAGTGCAGGACATTAGACTATCCTTTGGGAGGGCACCCCAGCAAACACCCACAAGGGCGGCAACTGAGCAATACAGTGAGCAAGATGCCTCTGATGACTCCCCTGAAGAAGAGGATTATACCATCTCTCCTCACCCAGATGGAGTGTACCAGAGAACTAACTCAGATGAGGACTCATCCCCCGCCACAAAGGGAGATATTAAAAAATTGCTCCTAGATCTGAGAACAATGTGGAAGGCCGACCTCCAGGAAACACAAACTGAGGTCAAGGCCCTGCAGCATGAGGTGTCTGCAATGGAGAGCAGAGAACAAGCCAGGGACGCTCAGCTCCAGACCACTTCACAACATGTGGAGGATCTCACCTCACAAGTTAAACAAATAAGCAAAATGGTGCTCACACTGGAGTCCAGACACAGGCGTCGGAATGTGCGTCTTAGAGGTCTACCTGAACAGGTTGAGGGGGGGGACACGCTGCAATATGTTCAAAAGCTGTTTACCTCAATGGGCATTCACAGCCCCACAGGCACACCTTGCATCCTGGCCGCCTTCCGAATACGCAAATCCGCAGCGGCACCAGCAGGCGCACCGAGAGATGTCATTGTGACAACCAAAGACATTGCGGTGAGGACCGCTATTATGGCTAAATCCAGATCTATGGGCCAAGTGAGTTTCGAGGGCCATAACCTCTCCATCTACAGCGACCTCCCATTTACCATCCTGGCGGAAAGAAGACAGCTGGCCCCAGTGGCTAGGAGGCTGCGGGACTGCTCCATCAGATACCGATGGAATGCGGATGGATCTTTGGCCGTCACACAAGGCACAGAAACATTCACCCTAACTTCATCAGATAACCCAGAGACTCTCTTTAACAAACTGGGCCGACCAACCGCCAACATGCCAGAAGAGACAAACCGAGGGGGAAAAACACATGAGAAAAAGGCCATGGGAAGAGCGAAACAACATAGCAGTCCGACCAAGAGACACCTGCCTAACACCAGAGACAGTTCTGAATCGCCATAACTGTTACCAAGGAACTGTCGGAGTGCTGTTCCCTTCAATGCTGCCATGTTTTATAAATTTTTATTTTTTATTTTTTTGTTTCTACATATATATATGCATATAACCTTTTATTCCTTATATAAAGTGTCAAGATCTGCGGACACCTACTGCCCGCTGATGCAATATATCATTATACATGACTTTTCTACTGCCAGGCTTGTAATTCCACATATATGCTGTGGTTGAGTTTGTATCTGCTGTCGTGACACTATGCGCATGTGGTATATGAACCTATACTTGCCTAGCACGTGTTAAACTCTGCTTGCTGTTCCTATAGTTAATGTGCAAGTTTTAGATCATGTTTGACTACTTAAGTGCTAACTAAATAACCTAAACTATCAGCTCAACTTAGACTACTATTCTTGAACTCACTAGTCTGACTTATCTAAAGTTTACTCTTTAAAAATTGTGCCTAAACATCAAATGTCACATCTTGTATTGCATAGTTAATTTCTATATACCTCAATACTGCTGTTGTGGCATACTGAGGCTGTTTGTTAATTTGTGCACAACAAAAATAAAGAATTTAAAAAAAAAAAAAAAATCATATTTAAAGGATACCATTGACCTTATAAATAAATTAAATAATATCAAGTGGATAATAACTATTGGTTAATTACATGTGATGTACAATCATTGTACACGATTATCCCACATGAGAAAATCTGTATTGCTGTGAAAAGTATTTTAGAAAAAAATAAAGACATGCATCAATTACATATTGATTTTATTTTGGAATCTATTAAGTTAATTTTAAAAAATAAATATTTTTGATTTGAAGAGTCGTTTTATCTTCAGAATACTCTTACAGCTATGGGTAACAGGTTCGCACCCAGCTATGTTTATCTCTTCATGGCAGAATGGGAAGATAAATCTGTCTGGAGTGGGCATGGCTGGGTGGGGAGCCTGGTCTCATATTTTAGATACATAGATGATCTTCCTTTTATATGGCATGGCTTCATTTCTGATGCCCATGATTTTATTAATTTATTGAATAATAATAATAATGAGGGAATTGAACTGACTGCCAATTTTAGCAATTCTGAAATCACTTTTTTAAATGTAGACATCTATATCAAAGACAATACGATCCATACAAACAACATGTATGAAACAAACAATAATATTACTTGTAATACCCGCAATGTCCTTTATCTGTTGGTGTGCCCCTTTTGCTTCAAACATATAGGAAGAATCACCAGAGCCCTAAAGACAATAACATAGGACATAGTTTAAACATACAAAAAGGTTACAAAAATCATTTAGTCTCCTCACACTTTAGTGTCCATACCAACAATCTGAGTCAGCTAAAATTCATGGGAATAGTTACGCTAAAAAATCATTGGAGAGGGGGGGGACTTAGTTAAAAAATTAGGCCAGATAGAGATGCAATGGGTATATTATTTAAACACCCTACATCCTAATGGACTCAATGCAGATTTTGACTTGTTTAATTTTTTTATAATCATTTTTATAATAATTACTATATTTTTTTACATGCTGCATTGTTCCCATTTTAAAATATATTTTTTTCCTCTATATGTCATGTGTCACTCTTTCTATGGGTACTATTATATTTCAGTCACTGTATGTTTTGCTTGTTGTACATATTATACAAGCTCTCCCTCACGTTCTCCTACTTTACTCCACTGCTCTGGACATTTACCACCCACCACGATGTCTATTTTCACTTCAATGTTACCTAATACATGTGTATTAGGGCACATAGAAGCGAAAACAGACATCGTGGTAAGGTGGTAAATGTGCAGCTAATGGACATTCCACACATGCACTAACTAACATGATGCCACACATGTGCAGAATACTCATCATTTCAAGGACGAAATGAGACATGCAGGTCAACCATGTATACATGCGACATGTCACTTCCGGTCACGAATTGAAAGTAACAGGAAGCAATACAAGTTTTATAAACTCACCAATGGGAATGCTAATTTAGACTTGAAAGGAAGCCAATGAATATTGTTATACACGTGTTAATTGTTCATTGTATTAATTATTTGCCTATATAAACTGATGTAAACCACACTTCTGATGAAACCTCCAGGATGAAACGCGTAAAGTGTGGCTCTGTCTTCCATTTGGATTGCTTTTTATATTTATTTTTCATATATATATATATATATATATATATATATATATATATATCTTGTTTATGGTAATTAAATTAACCCTTTTAAATATAAATTTTATTCATTTAGAATTTTTTATTTTTTATTTTTTTGGCTTCCTGATCCACATATATTCCAGTTGTGGATCATACCACCAAAGCACTTTATACTAAAGCAGGTCCATGCTCTAGTTCATGTAAGATACTTACCTTTTCAAATATGTATTACCACTTTGATATACATATTGCACTACTGGATATTCCAATTTTTGTCTTCACATATTCGAGACACAGATAAAGTCTACCACCACTGTAGCTGAGAATATATCCAGTGACGCCTTCACTCAAATTGTGAGTGAGTTTTTGCTGTAGCGCTTAACTTCACTGTGTTAAAGACATACTGCACTATTATTATCTCTCTTTTTCCTTTTTCTTTGAGATACCATGTACTGCAAAACAGCCCAAAACTTCATAGACTTTTAAAAAAGTACGTACATATGAATTATATTTGACTTTACTTTTGTATATAACTGTGTTCAAAATATCAGCGTGAACCTTATTAAAAGCCTTTAAGAACTCGCTCTCAGATAACCAGCAAGTGGAAACCATAACAGGTTATATGTCTCAGGCTTCCTGGCCGCTTACCTCCTGCCAAAGCTACAAGTGCCGCGATCCCCTCCGGCATTCCAGCAACCAAACAAACTGCCGAATTAGGCATTCGGCAAACCAAACACAGAATTTGGTAGACCAAATCCGGCACACAAAAATTAGATCAGAGGTTAGATTGGGAAGGTCAAGTACCTTCCACAAATAGTGGTCAATACTGTCACAGTTCTCACTGTGCCATCCAGGAATGGTCATTCCACAGGTGCCAGACAGGGGACTTGAACCTGGGTCCTTCATGTCCTGGGGCTGCTATACTGCCTCTAAGCCAAAGCAGACCGGTATTACGAACTTATTCCTTTAGTGATTCTGTGTATTCAGGTTCCAGGAACCCTGACAGTATGAGAGCAAATTTGGTTTAAATAATCCTAAAACACCTTTCTTTGGTCAGGATGGGCCCTTTGACTTCTGAACGTGCACTCACGTCAATGACATGACACACTCACATTTGAATCAATAATCACGTGATCAAAACACCAGAAGAAAAACTAACTGCAGTGGCTGGCATCCTTATTCCTGTCAGACAATGCAGCTGATGTGGATCGGGTGGTTTACAACCACGAGTAAGGTAAACACCTTTCCTTCCAAATTTTTGTGACCACACTGAGCGGGTGCAGTTATGCAGTGGTGCAGAACGGGCCTGTTACAACATAATGCTGACCAACAGCAGTTCACTACAAGGTATATTATTTCTGGGTTATCACAGGTTCATTATCCTGTCATGGTTCCTGTATACTCGTGAGTAATTTGGTTTATTTGTCTTCTGACTCCAACTTGCCTGACTCTTTTTGTATTCTGTAATGCTGATCGTGGCTTCTCCCTCATTATTGTACCTTTCTGTAGTCCTTAGAGCTTGACCTCACAAATACTCTGTGTCTGCTTGCAGGCCTGCTATCTATCTGTATTCAGCATCAAGCCAGACACTCTATGGACCACTATGCGCTTCTGTCCTGTCTCTACTTAGGTTTTCATGTTGGGGTTAGTCTAGCCTTGATATCCAGTCCAGGCCATGACAATGCTCATCAAGAAGGAGCAATACAGACCAGATAATGCACCACTGGACCAGCAGGGATTAGTATTCCCCACTCCCAGGCCCAAGGTAAGCAAGACGTAGTGGGGAATAAACTTTTTTTTTTAATACCTTACTCCCACACTACAGTACCACAACATACCCTACCACCCACCAACACACACTAAAGCCCCTTTATCACCCAACACACATAATAGTCTCTATCTGATCCTCAACACACACAACAGGCCCTGTCTGCCCCAACAGACAGAACTGCCTCTACACTAGGAAGGGAGGGTAGCATTGAAGAAACTGGTCATGTTGCAAACCCTTACTATATTCACTATCACACACCTAATTATCATTATTACTTATAAAGTGTTAACAAATTCTGTAGTACTGTGCAATAGGTGGACTTCGAGACATAGATTTGCAAGAAGACGTGCTGGTGCACAGGAACAGAGGGTGTTGAGGGCCCTGTTCACATGAGCTTACATTCTAGAGGACATTGACAACTAATCACAATGCTAAACATTTCACCATTTTGGAAATAGCATAGTAAATCTGAACTTGCCTTGATTATGTATAACAAACATACATAGTTTATGGAAGATAAAGTCAAACTAACCCATTTAGTCTAGTACTTTTTTATCAAAACACACGTCTTTTAATCTTGATTTTGTTTCATACTCAAGACAGCTGTATATCTTTCTCAAAATGTTCTTGAACTCTTCTAATGTATCAGTCTGCCACTTCATCTCATAGTCTAGTCCAGGGATCAGCAACCTACGGCACATGTGCCATGCACTCAAGGCTACCAGAGCAAAACAGGGACCGCCTATCACGAGTCCTTAATGTAAACCAAGTCGTGATTGCAGGTGGTGAAGGCCAATCCTCAATTAACGCATTGCAGCATTTAGAGGAAGTGCTCTCAGATCACAATATCCCAGCAATGGTGAACAAAACCCCACACTAGAGTAGAGCTACCTGCAGCAGCCATTGCAGCCCCTGCCCTTATCCTGTACCTGGCAAGCCCGGTCCCTAATGAACCCTAGGGAAGTCACCCACACTGCTAGATAAACACAGAACTGCAGAATAAGCCTCAGACTTATACACCTGATATAAACAGTCCACACACACACAGTCACCACAAACACAACACTATAGACTATCCACATACACGCACAAACACACAATGTAACATGTCCTCCACACACCATTCCACAAGCAGCCCCCATACATAGCCCACATTCATAGGTATCAGAGACAATGCCACAAACTACTCATAAACATATTCTATACAATATAACAGCCCACATAGGTACAAATAAAACGCTACAAAGCAACTGCAGCACCCACAGATAACACAAGCAAAATAAGGCAACATACACACCTCAATTTAAAAAAAATTAGTACTGGCACGCCAAGTCAAAATCAACATTTGGCACAGTACTACTAAAATGTTGCCTACCCGTGGTCTAGTCCATGCACTTCCAAATATTTTTGTAATAAAATGTATTTCCTGAAGTTTTGTTCCAGTCATTGTTAAAGGACCACTCTAGGCACCCAGACCACTTCAGCTTAATGAAGTGGTCTGGGTGCCAGGTCCAGCTAGGGTTAACCCCTTTTTCTATAAACATTAGAGTTTCAGAGAAACTGCTATGTTTATAAATGGGTTAATCCTTCCCCCAAAGCATCTAGTGGCTGTCTCATTGACAGCCGCTAGAGGCGCTTGCGTGATTCTCACTGTGAAAATCACAGTGAGAACACGCAAGCGTCCATAGGAAAGCATTGATAATGCTTTCCTATGCGACTGCCTGAATGCGCGCGCAGCTCTTGCCGCGCGTGCGCATTCAGCCGATGGGGAGGATCGGAGGAGGATCGGAGGCGGAGAGCTCTCCGCCCCGCGCTGGAAAAAGGTAAGTTTTACCCCTTTTCCCCTTTCCAGAGCTGGGCTGGAGTGGGACCCTGAGGGTGGGGGCACCCTCAGGGCACTATAGTGCCAGGAAAACGAGTATGTTTTCCTGGCACTATAGTGGTCCTTTAAGTTATGTTCACCTATTTCAGATAAACCTTTCTACAAGTAATGGAAACCTCTTGGTTTTAGTTAGACCCTTTGAAATAACATATGTGGGTAAATTATTGCCTTCAATAGTAACAGTGCAATGCAAAGGTTATAGTGTTTGGAGGGTACCTTTAAGTAAGTGTGTATGTTCATGTGTGGCTCAAAGTTTTACTTATATATCTAAATAGGCTAGGTTACCTAAAACTCTAGTTAATTATTTTAAAAAGTACAACAAATGTATTTTCCACATTTTTCTAAGCAAATCTGTGTTTCTACATTTAACATATATATTTCGGAAATGTGACATTTTCACCAATGACTCAATTTTACTATTAAGATTTAAAACTCATTGGTATGTAATTGCCAGTTTTGTTAGAGCACCATAAGTAAGGTGCCACAACATGTTAAATTTCCTAATCATGTTAAACAAATATAATTAGTAATTATTAAAGGAAAATGTTAGTTTGTGCTGCAGTAAAGGTCAACGCCTTCGACATTTTAGGTGAATGCTATATGGTCCAATAAGTAAGTATATCGACTAGAGTTGAGCAAACCCGAAATGAAAAGTTCGGGTTCGTACCGAACATTACGTTTTTTGGACCCTGGACCCAAATACTGTATGTTCGGGTTGGAGATCGGTGTTCGGCGATTTAATGACGCATTTTGAAAGGCTGCAGGGCAGACAATCAACAAGCATTTGACTTGTGTGCCACTAGAAGCCATCACAGTCATGCCTACTAATGGCATGGCTGTGATTGGCCAGTGCAGCATGTGACCCAGCTAGTAGTGGCATGTCTATTAAACAGTGAGCAGCCTGTGGTTGCTCACTGTTGAAAAAAAAATAATTCCCCCCTCCTGAGCCCCCACCCGCGACGCACGAATGGGGGCTTTTAAACTAAAGGGGGGACTCATTCCCCCCCCGGCCCCCAACCATGAGCAGCGGGTGGGGGCCCTAAATACCAATAGGGGGGGACCTATTTCCACCCCCGGCCCCCACCCCTGAGCGGTGGGTGGGGGCCATAAATAAAAATTGGGGGGGACCTAATGTCCTCCCCCCCGGCCCCCACCCCTGAGTGGTGAGTGGGGGCCATAAATAAAAATTGGGGGGAACGACCTAATGTCCTCCCCCGGCCCCCACCCCTGAGCAGTGGGTGGGGGCCATAAATAAAAATTGGGGGGGACCTAATGTCCTCCCCCCCGGCCCCCACCCCTGAGTGGTGAGTGGGGGCCATAAATAAAAATTGGGGGGAACGACCTAATGTCCTCCCCCGGCCCCCACCCCTGAGTGGTGGGTGGGGGCCCTAAATATCAATAATCAATAAGGGGGACCTACTGTCCTCCCCCTGGCCCCCACTCCTGCATGGTGGGTGGGGGCCCTAAATATCATTAAGGGGGGGACCTATTGTCCTCCCCCCTGGCCCTCACCCCTGCGCGGTGGGTGGGGGCCTTAAATAACAATAAGGGGGGGACCTACTGTCCTACCCCCCGGCCCACACCCCTGAGCGGTGGGTGGGGGCCATAAATAAAAATTGGGGGGACCTAAATAACAATAAGGGGGGGAACCTACTGTCCTCCCCCCCGGCCCCCACCCCTGCGCGGCGGGGGGGACCCTAAATAACAATAGGGGGGACCTACTGTCCTCCCCCCAGCCCCCACCCCTGAGCGGTGGGTGGGAGCCATAAATCAGGACCTACTGTCCTCCCCCCAGCTCCCACCCCTGCGTGGTGGGTGGTGGCCATAAATAAAAATTGGGGGGACGACATAATGTCCTTCCCCCGGCCCCACCCCTGAGCAGTGGGTGAGGGCCATAAATAAAAATTGAGGGGGACGACCTTATGTCCTCCCCCCTGGCCCACACCCCTGAGCGGTGGGTGGGGGCCATAAATAAAAATTGGGTAGGGGACCTAATGTCCTCCCCCCTGGCCCCCACCCCTGAGCGGTGGGTGGGGGCCCTAAATATCAATAAGGGGGGGACCTACTGTCCTCCCCCCGGCCCCCACTCCTGCGCAGTGGTTGGGGGCCCTAAATATAATTAGGGGGACACACCTATTGTTCTCCCCCATGGCCCCAACCCCTGCGCGGTGGGTGGGGGCCCTAAAAAACAATAAGGGGGGGACCTACTGTCCTCCACCCCCGGCCCCCACCCCTGAGCGGTGGGTGGGGGCCCTAAATACAAATTGGGGGGAGGGACCTAATGTCCCCCCCCCGGCCCCCACCCCTGAGCAGCGGGTGGGGGCCCTAAATACAAATTTAACCCCCCTCCCCCCAGGTGACTAGGGGTCCCCAAACCCTTAGTCACCCCCTCCCCCAAAAAATTAACCCCTACCTACCCCCCTCACCCTAAAAATGAGGGTGGGACCTTTAACTAAGTACCTGTAAAAATAAAAATAAACTTACCATTTGATGTTTTCTTTCTTCTAAAATCTTCTTATAAAGCCATGCCCCGCCCTGCAATTCGGCTCAGAGCACTCTGGTGGTTTTAAGTAAATGAAGAGACTGACAAGTAAGTTATGAGTCAAATTACACAGCGTGGGAAAATTCCAAAGAACTTTCCCACGCTGTGTAAAATGACACACAGCACTCTGATTGGTGGATTTTAAGCCAACCAATCAGAGTGCTGTGACAGGTAAATGTAGAGACTTACCTCACCGGGTGAAGATGGATTACTTTTTTTTGTGCTCAGGTTTTTTTTTTTGAAAGAAAACATCAAATGGTAAGTTTACTTTTATTTTTACAGGTTAAAGGTCCCCTCCTCATTATTTTTAGGGTGAGGGGAGTAGGTAGGGGTTCATTATTTTGGGGGAGGGGGTGACTAGGGGTTTGGGGACCCCTAGTCACCTGGGTGAGGGGAGGGGGGTTAAATTTGTATTTAGGGCCCCCACCTGCCGCTCAAGGGTGGGGACCAGGGGGGAGGACATTAGGTCCCCCCCCTTATTCTAGTTTATTGCCACCACTCACTGCTCAAGGGTAGGGGCCAGGGGGGAGGACATCAGGTCCCCCCCTTATTCTTGTTTAGGGCCCCCACCCACCACTCAGGGGTTAGGGCCCCAACCCACCACTCAGGTGTGGGGGCCAGGGGGGAGGTGTTATGTCACAAGCGGTTTTGAATTTGGAACTCAACTGCAGCTTGTAAAACTCCTTAATTACAATAGCAAGAAGAGAAGAAATCATTTAAATTAATAAGGTTACTGTAGCTTTAAAGCAAGGTGGAGTTTGCAGGCAGTTAGTGGAAAAGGAAAGGCTTTAATGATTGCAATAATATTTTAGTAAATGCAGGTTATAGCAAGCAAGTAAAAGTTCATTAATAAGTAAACCTTCAGAGATAGAAGTAAATTGTATACTTAAGATTGATGGGAGTTGTCCTCCATGGAACTGAATAGATTGAGACCAAAGGATGTTTGACATAAACAGTCCGGTTTCAAGGAAATAAGTACAGATCCAGTAAATCCAATACGGTCCGTGGTCAGAGGGCAATGAGAAGGCAAAAGTCCGTTGCAACAATCCAAGGTTCGGTACAAGTTCAGAATGAAGAGAAGCTTAGCCGGCGTCGAATGCAGAAATAACATCTGAAATCACCAAGCACCTTGAATCTGGCGCGGTCTCTCTATAAAGCGTGAGAGAGACGCGTCAGAAAGGGGGCGGAGCCGGTATTTCATAGGGAAATGCCGGAACGGAGCAGGACCAAATACGGCCTGACAGGAGGACATTAGGTCCCCCCCAATTTGTATTTAGGGCCCCCACCCACCACTCAGGGATGCAGGCCATGGGGGAGGACATTAGGTCTTCCCCTTATTCTAGTTTAGGGCCCCCACCCACTGCTCAGGGTTGGGTGGGGGCCAGGGGGGAAGACATTAGGTCCCCCCCAATTTGTATTTACAGCCCCCACCCACCGCTCAGGGGTGGGGGTCAGGGGGAGGACATTAGGTCCCCCCTTATTCTAGTTTAGGGCCCCCACCCACTGCTCAGGGCCCCTCCAATTTGTATTTAGGGCCCCCACCCACCACTCCGGGGTGGGGGCCAGGGGGAGGACATTAGGTCCCCCCCTTATTCTTGGGGGGGGCTCAGGAGTAGGGACCTTTTTTTTTCTTTTTTTTAACAGTGAGTTTAATAGACATGCCCCTACTCGCGATATAGCAAAATTTACTAATACTAAGTAATCTTTACTAAGTATTAGTCAATTTGGCTGAAATACCAATTCAGGTCTTTCAGCCTTTTAGTAGATAGCTCCCTAATACCGTGGGAATTAGGGAGTCATGTACTTATTCATTCCTGTCATTACATGACTGGCTAAGTAACTTACATTTTATATGAATGTGTGTTACTTGATTGTTGTAAGTGTTGCAAACGCTTACAGCTGAATCCTGGCTATGTTTGTATACTTTTTATTTAAAATTGTATACAATGTAACATTCTTCTTCTTTCACTGGGTAAGTATATTAGTACTTAGGCAATACTGTGCTTCGGAACTTCGGCACTTCAGCAATTCGGCACTATTACACTCCAGAAATTCAGTAATTTCGGCACTTCGGGATTTCGGCAATTCAGCTATTCGGACATTCGGAAGCACCCGAATGTCCAAATTACCCGAAATTGGGACGAATTTTAATTCAGACCAAAACGAATTGCACATGTCTAGTTTTTCGTTATCTCCGTGGCTCTATTCACCCCAGTAAACAATGAAATAGCATTTACTGGGTTGAAGAAACAAGAAACTGCACTTCTCTGGAAATAAGAGTTTCTCTCTTCTGCCTATAAAAAAAACTAGCAGAAATAAGTTTAGCAGACTTTTATGTCTATATTTTCTACATGTGTTCAATGTTTGATTTCAGTTTTTGCTTACTGCCCCACGCCCAGCTGCTGATGTCACATAAGGTGTGCACAACTGTACATGTCAAAAGAACAAGTTGGAGACATTGGATATTGAAAATTAAATAAAACTATCCCTGTTTTACAAATGAGGATCAGGGGGAGGCTTATTGCTGTGGTACTTTTTGAGAAGTGAGTTATTTGTTACAATGAGAAGTGAAAAAGGGTTCAGGTCTTTCACTGCACCATAATCTGTGCGGTGATCCAAAGTTATCGCTCTTAGAGAGACTTTTTAAAATGTCCCATAACTAGTATCTATAAATACCGGATAATAAGGATCTAGGTCCATCTGGGGTGCACAGACAAAAGGCTCTGCCAAAAACTGTAGAAAAGGAGACATGCAATGTCCCAGGCTTAGTGGTGTCAAATAAATGGGTGATTTTTCAGCCCCACTTGGCCATTATCAAACCTGCTAAGGCACTGAAAACACACCTCTAGGAAAGAGATTCCTAGATGACGTGTTTCTCATTACAATTGACCTTAATAGTTTCCTTACCTCCATAGCCCAGATTGCTTTCTGTCCTACCACTGTATGATTTTTTTCGCACAGCATTTCTACTACAAACACATACGCTATGTATCCATCAGTCCCTATGCCCCTCTGACGTTGTCATTTCTCTTGCATGTCTTTACTCCTTTTACATAAATTGCAAGCTTGTTTGAGCAGGGCATTCTTCAACTCTTGTCTCTTATCTTCCATATGTAAATTACTTGTTAAATATTCCAATTTTAATGCACTGCGCAATATGTTGGCGCTAAAATGCTAATAATAAAAATAAAGTAAGCTAAAGTTGTTTTGATGCTTAGAGTATTCCTTTAACTGGCAATAATGTACATAGAATGGCAATAATTCAGCCTGGAATCAGTACAGTTTAACATACTTTTTTTTTTTTATATCAAGATATTGGTGATAAACTTTTTTTTTTTTTTATTGGTAAGACCACATTTCAAAAATACTGAAGGGCGAGCCAATTATTATTTATAGCCCAACATGTTTCAGAATGGAAAAATCTAAAATAATAAAATATAAAAGACATATATTGTCACTTTATTAACATGTTTGCAATGTCTTTTGAATTATAAAAATGTAAGCATTTGATAGTGTTTTGTGTTTATGTTTTTGTCTGTTTAATTCAACTTTGCCACGATGATATCATAACATTTTTCTAAAGAAACACCTACACAAGATATGAGTCATGACTCCTTTGCAAGATTTTCTATATGAAATAAAAAGCATTGAAAATGGGAAATGCTGAAATGTGATTATCCAGTGGAAAATTATCCTGGGAAACATACTTTAAAAAAAAAAAAAAAAAGCCAATGTGAGAAAACACTTCAGGATTCTAAGACAAGGGGAGCATTCGGGGACTTCATTAGATAAAATTAAAAGAGCAGGTCATGACCACATTGTTTACAGAGTCAATTGCTTACAGAGTCAAAGTAAGGAATTTTTTTAAGAGGTCACTGAATCACATTCATGTGCTGAATCCAGTGGGATACTCCCTATATTGAAACTCCTGTTCAGTCGGCCTGTTATTTTTGTTGTTGTTTTTTTCTATGCTGTTAAGTCTTCTGAGAACACCAGAGAAAAGTCCCAGAAAAGTGCAGCTTTATCATGTATTCACGATGCACAAAATCCAATCCAGTGCATTCAATTTCCTGACCACGCAACTGTGTTAGTAGTGTTGTTGACTGTGTAGATAGCACCAGAAAATTAATAAAGAAGATGGTGGTGCGCAAGAAGGAGTGCTTCAGATAGCTGCACCCCAGACCCCATACAGCTGGCAGACGTCACATTAGGGGATTGTGGACCAGGCAGGGAGGAGTCATAATTTAAGAAAATAAATAAATGATAGTAATAAAAAGGGACGGGGAGGGACTGCACAGAGGGATTGGAGATGTAGGTTTCCCCTTGGAGTTGTGCTCCCAGGGCTGCCTGGAAGGGACGAGGCAGAGAGTCTGTCACCAACGCTCAGTGTGCTTTTATGACAGACGCTTTTCTGTGGGGGTGTTGTACATAATTGACATTATGCAGTCCGGAACAGTGTTTGGGGCTACCCAAGTCACGTGTGACAGTAGTACAACTAGCGTCCTGCACAAAACTGCAAATATATCTAGATGTACAGTGTTTCAAGCTGAAACATTGCACACACACATTACTAAAGCAGAAGCGGTCATGGTTACATAGTTACATAGTTGAAAAGCGACTTGTGTCCATCAAGATCAGTCTTCCTCACATTTGTTTTTTTGCTGTTGATCCAAGAGAAGGCAAAAAACCCAAGTTTGAAGCACTTCCAATTTTGCAACAAACTAGGAAAAAAATTCCTTCTTGACCCCAGAATGGCAGTCAGATTAATCCTCGGATCAAGCAGCTATTAACCTACATTGAAAAATTATATCCTTGAATATTCTGTTTTTGCAAGTATGCATCTAGTTGCTGTTTGGATGTCTGTATGAAACCACTTCTTCAGGCAGAGAATTCCACATCCTTATTGTTCTTACAGTAAAAAAACCTTTTCTTTGCCTTAGACAAAATCTTCTTTCCACATAATCGTTTGTATCGGCCCCGAATATATTTGTATAATGTTATCATATTTCCTCTCAGGCAACGTTTTTCTAAACTAAAGCGGTTTAAATTTGTTAATCTTTCTTCATAGCTGATATGTTCCATTCCTTTTATTAATTTTGTACCCCGCCTCTGCACTTTTTCTAGTACCATAATATCCTTCTTTAGAACAGGTGCCCAAAATTGCACAGCATATTCAATATGTGGTGATTTATAAAGAGGCAAAATTATATTCTCATCCCGAGAATGAATGCCCTTTTTCATGCATGACAATACCTTACTGGCCTTGGCCACTGCTGATTGACATTGCACATTGTTGCATAGTTTGTTGTCTATAACAATTCCCAAGTCCCTTTCGTGTGTTGTTTTCCCTAATTTGCTTCCATTAAGGGTATGCAGCGTATTCTTTACGCCAAAGTTCATAACTTTGCATTTTCAAGATTAAATTTCATCTGCCATTTTAGTGCCCAGACCCCAGTCTATCTAAGTCCCTCTGCAGCAAGCTAATATAACGCAGAATACAGGGGCCGTCGAAGGGACATGGATGTCCCGAGCGCGCAGCCCATCCGTACAAAGACTGCCTGAGCATGATCTGCTGTTCTGACCACACACCCACTGGGACCTGATGGAGTGATTGCCTGTTTGCCACATCAGAAATTACCTTCACCTTCATCCATATCATCATCTGATTACTACTTTACTCTGACTGTGTATACCAGGAAAAATACTTCTACATTGGTGAAATCCACCCATATACAGCTACATATAGTGCACTACATTTTGGACTACCAGGACTCTTATATATTTTTTTCTTATTTTTTTCCTTTTTTTCTCTTTTTTTCTTCTTTTTTTTTTTTCCTTTTTTTATTTTTCCCTGAATTTGGGATTTTTTCAATTTTTTCTATATTTTTCCATTTTTTTCAAATTTTCTCGATTATAAGGATCATTACCAAGAGTATATACATTAGATGAACTTTACCCCACACACGGGAGGATTCTGTATATATTGTATATATTCCTTGTATATAATTGATGTATTCAGGATGAAATGAACATCACTACTATTATACTTTACATAAATTTATCTAGAATAAACATTATGAATTTATTTCAGCAATAACAACAAGTGTTATATGTATTTATCACTAAATAGAGTGCGGTATTCATATTTATTTATTTATGATTGTGATTAGGAGGTTGTTTTGGGGTTAACCTCGAATACCTGCACCTAGACATAATTGAGTGCCAGCACACATTGTATTTTTTGTCTAATATCTTGCTCACATTGTATTACTTTACAGATGGTGATTTTAATAACCCCTTTAGTTTGACAGTGATTGGTTTATTGTCACCTTCCACTGCCACATGTGGGTCAAAAACATGTATATGCTCTGATCAGCAACAACATTAAAGCCACCTGCCTAATAGCATAGATCCCCCTCATGCTGCCAAAACAACTGTGATCCATCAAGGCATTGACTCCTCAAGACCTCTGAATGTGTCCTCTGGCATTTGGCACCAAGACATTAGTAGCAGATCCTTTTTCAGTTCAGCAAATTGTGAGGTGTGGCCTCCATGGATCAGATTTCTTGCTCCAGCACATCCCACAGATGCTTAATTGGATTGAGATCTGGGGAATTTGGAGGCCAAGGCAACACCTTCAACTCTTTGTCATGTTCCTTAAACCAAGAAAGCGTAGAAAAGTAAACAAAATTTAATGACCAAGTCTCTTATTATATATAAAGCATAAACACATTTTATTTTTATTACTGTATATGCACTGATCAGTCACAACATTTAAACCACCTGTCTAATATTGTGTAGGCCCCACTTGTGCTGCCAAAACAGCCCTGATGTGTCAAGGCATGGACAAGACCTCTGAGTGTGGCCTTTGGTATCTGCCACAGTAGGTGACCTGTTGTGCAGTGAGTCAGGATGCATTATCCTGCTGAAAGAGGCCACTGCCATCAGGAGACCCCCTTACCATGAAGGGGTGTACGTGATCTGCAACAGGTGGTATGTGTCAAAGTAACATCCACATGAATGCCCATACCCAAGATTTCCCAGTAGGACATTGCCCAGAGCATGTTCTTTCTATAGTGCATCCTGCTGCTATTTCATCCTAAGGTAAACAATGCACATGCACCTGCTGAGAAAAATGCATCCACCTGATCTAAAAAAAAAAAAAAAGTGATTAATCAAATAATCTAGCCTTATTCTATTGCTCCACGGACGAGTTCTGACGCTCATATTCCCATTTATGGCTTTTTAGGTGGTGGACACGGGTCATCATGGGCACTTTAACCAGTCTGCATCCCATTTGCAGCTAACTGCAATGCATTTTTTGTTCTGACATCGTTCTATCAAGGTCAGCTTTAAGTTTTTCATCAATTTAAACTACAGTAGCGCATCTGTGTGATAGGACCAGATAGGCAAGCCTCCGCTCCCCGCGTGCCAAAGTGAGCCTTAGGCAGACATGACTCTTACACTGGTTTACCGGTTGACCTTCCTTGCACCACTTTTGGTAGGTACTAACCACTGCATATCGGAACATCCCACAAGACTTGCCATTTGGAGATGCTCTGACCCAGCCATCTAGCCATCACTCTTTAGCCCTTGTCAAAGTTACTGAGATCTTTTTGCATGCCCATTTTTACTGCTTCCAACACATGAAATTAAAGAACTGGTTCACTTGCTGCCCAATATATCCTACCCCTTGACAGCTGCCATTGTAATAATAAAATCAGTGTTATTCACTTCACCTGTCAGAGGTTTTAATGTTGTGGCCAAAGCAGTTGAATTGAAAGCAAAAACAAATTCCAATTTTTTTCCAGGTTGGCTATTTTGATATTAAATTTGAAATTCACTTTGAATTCTCATTCTCAGTAAATGATCCTGATACATATACACACACACATTCACATAATTTTGTTCCTTTACAGTATTTTCACACAAAAAAAACAATAATCTGTATCATATAGATATGTTCATTACACATTGAAAGAGTCATACCAAACCAATGTTAGTCTCTTGTCAGAAAGCTAAAATGCCTGTAAAAAGCACATACCTTTTTAATTTCTTGGCAGGGTGACCGTATCTGGACAGTTTTCAAATAAAAACCTGGAACCCCCAGCTATGAGATATCCATTACCTCAGGTTAAAAGGATGTGTTCGGTGATTGTAATGTCGAGATAAGAGCATCTTTCAAACAAACAAAGTGGGTTGGAGTATATGTTTAACTTGTTAGTCTGGAAAATGCCTGAGATTCAGGGGTTGAAGCATTATTCTAAATCAGAAACTGGGGCATTAGATAAATCAGCTGCTGGGAAATGCAACTCACACAAAGCTTGGAGATCACTGTTTAGATGAGCATTGTGAGCCCTGGAGTCCAGATCAGCTAGCGAGCCATGATTTGCATACTTACGTCCTCATCATAGAGTACACTGCTAGCTGATCTAAAGCACTCTGTCTTTGGATCTGGGAATGAAATAGTTACTCAGCAAGCTCTTTTTTTTTTTCAGAACCAACGAATAAAAGTAATATGTAACCCAGGGAGAGTTCTGATATACTTGTGCGTGCGTGCTATGTGAGAATAGATACAATCTTTCATGGAGTTAAGCAAACATTTATTGTGTTTGTAATAAACAAGACAGAAAATGACAAATAAAGAAATGCAGACCTCTATTAACAAATTTATACATATATATGTCTCCTATTTGTCTTTCTTTTCTTTCAGTTTTATTCACTAAACTATGAATTGCATAGAACTGAGCGTAGGTTTTAAAGTGAATTTAAAAGTTTAGACTATAACAGCCAATTTGGAAAAAATCTCTGTCAATACCTCCCATGTCTGATTTCCTTTACAATGTCTGCATCTCTCTCCCGTGTTTTCTATGTGTCTGCCTTTTGTTTCCTTTAAATGTTGGCTCTGTTTACCTTTGGTTTGCATGTTTGCTTTTCTGACTTTGTCCTATACTGTATCTGCCTTGTCAATCTTTTTTCCTGACTACCCGGTTTGACCTTGTTTAGAGACCCTTGAGCAGTATGGGAACAGATACATTTTCTAACACTCAGTCCTCCTTCTCCTTACCTCTGCTCATTCTGCTTTTCTCAAAGAATTTACTCATCTGAGCAATGCTCTATCTTCTCCTCTTATCCCCTCTCCCTCAGCATCAAAATATCTCCTTACACGCACTTCCCTCAACAATTCAATGACATCCACATTAATCCATCTCAGCTACACTCTCCCTTTGTCTCATCTCATGCTCTGCACTCATTTCTCAATTTTTTTCTCTCCTGCTCCCACCCAATCTCATCCTAGAGCCCGTCCATATAAAACCCATTCACACCTCCTGTCACTATCTCTCCTCCTACTTGTGACGTCTCTCTTCACCTCATCTGTTCAGGGCCGGCGTGTCTTATAGGCCAACTAGGCGGCTGCCTAGGGTGCTGTTTAAAGGGGGCGCCAGCAGGAGCTTTACTGCTCTGCTTGTTTGACTACCCCTCTATGTTTTAATAATTCTACAAATTGTGCCGCCAGCCATGTTAACGGGCGCTGGTCAGTAGACATGTATGTGTCCCTAGCACCCGGTTACATGGCCAGTGGCACTATTTGTAAAATTATTAAAACATAGAGGGGCGGCCAAATGAGCAGAGCAGTAAAGCTCCTGCTGGCGCCCCCCTTTGAGCAGCGCCCTAATTGTAACACTGGTCCGGAAGCATCCACTTCAGCCTGCTCAGCCAGGCCCCCCAGAAGCACTCCCATGGCCGCGAGGGAGCTTCAATTCCTCGCTCCCGCCCCTTAGCCTGTACGTGGGGATAAGTGGGCGGTAGCATAGCAGGGACGGGGCTGACACGCAGTGAAGGTGGCCAGGCGCAGGGAGGCAGCCAGGAACACGTGACAAGCAGTCAAATATTAACAAAGGTAAGTGGATCAATGGGGAATGTGTATTTGTGAAGAATTTGTGTGTCAGTCTGTATGGGTTAGTGTGTGTCTGTATGGGTCAGTGGGTGTCTGTATGGGTCAGTGTTTGTCTGTATGGGTCAGTGTGTGTCTGTATGGGTCAGGGTTTGTCTGTATGTATCAGTGTGTGTCAGTGCATATGTCTGCATGGGTCAGTGTGTGTGTGCGTCAGTCTCAGTGGGTCAATGTGTATGTGTCAGTCTGCATGGGTCAGTGCGTGTGCGTCAGTCTGCTTGGGTAGTGTATGTCAGTCTGCATGAGTAAATGCCCTCAGGGTCCCCCTCCCGCCGGCATCTGTGGAGAGGAAGGGGTTAAAATCTTACCTTTCTCCAGTGCCGGGCGGGGAGCTCTCCTCCTCCTCTCCTCCTCCATAGCGATGTCATCGGCTGAATGCGCATGCGCGGCAGGAGCCGCGCACGCATTCAGCCAGTTCATAGGAAAGCATTTACAATGCTTTCCTATGGACGCTGGCGTCTTCTCACTGTGATTTTCACAGTGAGAAGCACGCAAGCGCCTCTAGCGGCTGTCAAGAGACAGCCACTGGAGGCTGGATTAAACCATTTATAAACATAGCAGTTTCTGTGAAACTGCTATGTTTATAAAAAAAAGGGTTAATCCTAGATGGACCTGGCACCCAGACCACTTCATTAAGCTGAAGTGGTCTGGGTGCCTATAGTGGTCCTTTAACCACATTTTTATAAGCGGATGAATACGTGACACTGAGCTGATGTGATACTGCTTTTCTTGATATTCATCAATCAGCCAAACTTCAGGAGTTCTAAAAGAACTATATACCTCTGTGTGCCTGCCTTTTGTGGGTCTGCGGCTACCAGAAGTAGATCATCCAGATAATGGAACCGGGTGGTGTTCTGGACTCTCAATATCACTATAAGTACAACCAGTACCTTGAGAACAGGTTCTTGGGGCTGCAGAGAGGCCAAATGGAAGGGCACTAAATGGGAATTTCTCTTCTGATAGTAAGCATCCTTGAGCTATACAGAGATAAGGAAATTGTTCTTCCAAATTATTGTGGATATGGATCTGATTGACTCCATCCTGAAGACTCTGACATTCATTGCTGGACACAAGTTCATTGCTGAAGAGCAGAATGACTGCTTCATAGCTCTATTAGAACCTTGAAAGACAGGTTTACCAACTGCCATGAGTTAACTCTGGAGTATTCCCTGCAGGGTCAGTAACTCCATGTATCTCCGAAATGCTGGTCACTGGAGGTTCTCCTGTCTGACCATGAGGAGCTGGGATTCTTGGATCTTCAGTCCTGAGGTACAAATACTTTGCAGCCCTCAACCACCTTTTTAATGGATTCATCCAAAGCTTTTCCAAATAGCAGCTCCCTTAAAAAAGCAGAGTTGTCAAGTTGTAGCATCGTTCCACAGGCTACCCTGAAAATTGGTGCATCCACCTTAGGTGGTGTAGTCCAGGGGGTGGAAGTACCTTCCTCCACAGGGTAAAGTTTGGCCTCTTTTTCTTACCTCTAAGGCCTCTGAAATACCTTGGAACTTCCTTTGTAAGCCATGCCCACATTTCATGTGGCTGCGAAGGTATAGGTGATGCTGAAGCGGCTACCTTCTGGAGACAGCCAGTGCATAACTGTTTTCCTTCCAATGCTTTCCCATCACAACAAGAACATGGTGTGGATTCAGACAATATATTGCAACTTCCTTTGTAAGCTATGCTAACATGTCCTGTGGCTGAGCAGGTATAGGTGATGCTAAAGAGATTACCTTCTGAAGACAGTCAATGCATAACGGTCTTCCTTCCACTGCATTCCCATCACAATCAGAACATGGTGTAGATTCAGACATCAAATAAACAATAAATAAATAGAAAATAAATATGACCTGTGGCAAAGTACTAAAGTAAAAAAGGCACTGTCAAATTCTATTACCAAGAAACCAGTAAAACTTATTTAAAACTAGCTGATAACAGCACTTACCCATGTTTACTGTAATTTCCCCTCCATTTTAGGTACTCTCTGACAATTGCCCTTATCAAAGATTGCTGTAATTATGGCCGTAATTCAAGTCATTGGTATTGGGCCCTTTAAGGCCCAAACTGCACATGCGCAGGGGTCTTCCAATTGCATTTTCCATTTAGAGACTGGGGAGAGAGCTCGGTCTGCAGCATACATGGCCCCTGAACACCCAGGGAACCAGGAATAAATCTCCGGGACCGAGAGGAAGCATAAGACATAACGTAAAAGTGCCTGCAAGGTGATTAAAAGGCAACAAGGTGCAAAGGTCAAAGTTTAAAGGCACCACATTCTTAGGCATCATAGTATAAAAGGCATCACAGCCCAAGGCACAGCTGCATAATGCACCACAGTTTAAAGACATCCCAGTTTAAAGGAATCACAGTGTAAAAGTACCACAGTATAAAACACCACAGTATAAAGGCAACCTAATATATCCATATATTAATATATAAATACACTTAAATTACACACACACACACATATATATATATATATTTATATAATTAGTATATAAAAATCACAATAGTTTCTGGCACTCATCCCATAGCAAAAGCATTAATTCAGCAATGACCAGGTGCCTCTCTGTGCAAAATATACATATGGAACAAATTGAGAGCACTCATTGGATTTAGTAAACAAAAAAATATATTAAATCAAACGCATATAAATCAACGTTTCGACCGTCTGGCTAGAGTAGGACCTGCCAAGAATGGGGTACATTGACGTTGTGGCAGGCTTATGCAATATATGATCATATAATGTAACTAAACCCCCATTATTTTTTGCCTAGGTGAGGTGTTTTTAAATAAAACTATTACAATCTCTAAAATTTTGAAAGCATTGTTTAGTGAATAAGCGAGTGCGCTGGATTCTGTATTTTGTATATTTTGGCCCCAGCAGCACCCTATAATGTATGCATGTTTAGGTGAGTGCAGCCCTCTTGGTTTTGTTTGTATATTTGGGAGTCTAGGCCAGCTCCTTGGTTTTGCACCCCTCCCTGTCACAGGTGCCTCATTCCAGGATCCTATTTAGCCTTGACTTGCAGAGAGTCCCAGTAAGGAAGTATTTCCCAAGTAAGTGGATCAATCTCATAAGGGCAAGCATTAGGCTGCTAGAGTAGGACCTGCCAAGAATGAGGTACATTGACGTTGTGGCAGGCTTATGCAATATATGATCATATAATGTAACTAAACCCCCATTATTTTTTGCCTAGGTGAGGTGTTTTTAAATAAAACTATTACAATCTCTAAAATTTTGAAAGCATTGTTTAGTGAATAAGCGAGTGCGCTGGATTCTGTATTTTATTTATATATATATGTGTGTGTGTGTGTGTGTGTGTGTGTGTAATTTTATTCTAACTGTATTTTGATATTAATATATATATTTATCTCAAAATATACTTAGAATGAAATTATATATATATATATATATATATATATATAAATAAAAATAATACAAAATATATATATATCCATATATATAATTACATAAATAATTTCATAAATATACACAAAGACTTCAAATATATAAAAATGTGTATATATATTTAAATTTTACGTGCATATTTATGTAATATTTTTCCATAACTAAGTAATTTTATTGACTGCAATTTGAGAGACCTGCCTGACAACCCAGGTCAAAAGTCCAGAGAATTTAATTTGCTAGCACTATATTTAACCCTGTAACTTTCCAAGACCTGTACATGGGAGGCACTGTTTTACTTAGGAGACTTCGCTGAACAAACATATTAGTGTTTCAAAACAGTAAAACATATCACAGCGATGATATTGTCAGTAAAAGTGATGTTTATTGGATTTTTCACACACAAACGGCACTTTCACTGATATCATCTTCAGCATCTGGCAACGATACCGTCTCAAATGCAACATAACCAATCTGGCAAATTTTAATGTGTACAGACTGAAGAATTAAACATGTCATATTTGACCCTGTAACTTCCCAAAACACCATAAAACCTGTACATGGGGGGATACTGTTGCACTGGTAAGACTTTGCTGAATACAAATATGTGCTTTTTTTTTAGGACTAAAAGCTAACAGTATTATGACATTCACAGTTAAAATGCCACACAGAACAAAAAAAAGTTTCAAAACCTTAATCTCTAATTTGTTTTAGATTTTATTCATAATGAATTATGTTTCATATATGAACAGTTAATGTGAAATGAAAGCACTGTTTCTCCTGAACAAAATGATATATAATAAGTGTGAGTGCACTTAATATGAACAAGGTGAATTATGGTTGAACAGACATATAGTGCAAATTCCAGTTTTTGTTTGTTTTGTTTTGATCATAACGTGTACAACTGGCTCAGTTCTTAAGGGGTTAAAGGGGTTCATTACCTTCTCCACATAGCTTTGATAAAACAATTACATTTCAACACATCATTTTCAGTTTATTAAGTATTTTTTTTACAGGTATTAAAAGATGAGATCATGTACCCCCTACCCTGCCCCCCCACCACTCATTTTTTTTTTTTATCCTACACAAGTGGTTTCATTGTTCATTTGTTTGTTTTCAATCAGGCACTTATCTTTCTCAAACATTTTTGTTTGTTTTTTAGCCCCATCACCAGGGACTTCCACTCCAATGAACATAAATCAGCACTTGGAAAGTTAAGGTAGGTCCTCCGCTCCCAGGGATGACTCAATTGTGGCCAGTTACGCCACGCGCTGTCGTAATCTAAAACATTACACATACCGATTGAGTTTTGCATCTGTATTTTATAGTCATTGGTGTTTAATTTGCAGGATGAAAGTTCTAGAATATCTTTTTCTGCTTAGTGCCCCCTATGCTGCTTAATAGTAATGATAGAAATAAATGAGCTATAGTCCTTATGGGCAGGTCTGCTACAGGTCAGAAGATGCTGTTTCATCCATTCTACAAACAATAGAAGGGAAGGCAAAGTTTATCTGTTTGAGAGAACTTGATCTCTGAGTGGGGGTTTTAAGAAAATGGCCAGACCATGACTTCATCCTTTTCTGCAGAGCCAAGATTTCTTTGTCTTTGTAACTATTTCAGCCCTGTTTGGTCTAACTAAGCAGGAAATAAATCCCTAAACACTTAAAGTCATTGATGTCCGGAGCACCAAAACATTCAGAGCACCATTTACATCCCCTTAGAACTATAATCATAGTCATAGCCTAAAGTTTGAATGCATCCTAAGAATGCTGTTTCAAAAGTTTTACAAACTTTTCTATGTTTATGGTTTAGGTTTATGTATTTCTATGTTGGGTGGGATGTCCCTTTATTGTACCTTACTCACACATCCTGCTTTGATTAATCAGTCTTTTACTGTAGACACCATAGTCTGACCTTTTGACATTACTCTTTCAAAAAAGAAAAGTATAAAAAAATAAAATAAAAAATCAGTTAAACATTTTTCTGCACCATTTTAAAAACACAATTAAAATGTTCACATTTAATTGGTACATGTAATGAACACATCGTTTTCAAACACATACACCTTGTGGCGGGACCGCTACCTAACTGTGAATTGCCCTCTCCTATGTGTGTGTGTGTTTCCCCTTTGCAATTTTCCCCCTTTCTGTAATTTTGACCTTAAATCATGCAAATTACTTTTCAACCACACTGATACCCCATTTTAAATGTTTAATTGTAATTTTCACACCTCCCTAACAAAGTGTGAAAACCACAGACCGCAAGCTTCAACCACGTGGGGGTGTTCCGGCGTACGGAGCCCCTGCGCCGGAACCCCTCGATACCCCATTTAGAACGTGTGGTTAGAACGTTAAACCGCAGACCGCAAGGGAAACAAGTGGCACGTGCTTCCCCTGGGTGGCCGCCGGGTGGCCACTGCCATTAAGAAAAACTAACTTTGGGTTGTCCTGATTCCTGAATATCTCTCTCCACTACTTGTAGTTTTGTCCTAATGAGCCCCTACAACAAATGCCTTAGAAGATTGAGTGAGATCTACCCTGTGTTTTTTTTGTTTGTTTTTTTTACAATTTTCAAGGTGTTCCTTTGCATATGGCTTTGTGTTTTTAGGAATAGCCAATATTGGACATCAGTTGGTAACAGTGAACCTATTTTCTATTTATTTATTTTTAACTTTTTTTGTATATACCATTAGGAGGTTTCCCATTCATCAATTTCCTTGGATGAATGGACAATTGTTTATGATGTTTTTTTTCAAGATTTATCTGGAAACCTTTATTGCTGTGTTAATTAATTTGTAATAATCATCTTTTCCGCATTAGTCTGGGTTGTTGGACTAAGATATTGTTTTGTTTTTGAGGCTTCTCTGTATGCAGCATTTCAACAGTATGTATTAAATTCTTCATTGCCTGTACCTCTATGAATCTATATGATATGATGATTGCTATGATATATGTACCAGAAAAGATTTCCCTAAATACACTTTCATTCCTGGTAGTTTGGCTGTTCGTACACCCCCCGTTCGTTTACCGAACCAATTCTGTGTGGTCCCCTCGTTAGGACCTCCTTATCACCAACCACCGCTGGCTGTTAACCACAAATGAGCAATTAGTTCAAGTGCTTTCCCTGAGTGGCAACCGTTTGTATAACCGAATCCACTTGCTCCAAGAACTGGCGACCATTTTGTCTCCCGAACACAGGTAGCGGTACATGGTCATCGATGGCATGGAACTGTAACTCGGATACACGACCCGTGAACACCCGAGATCATGTACCACTGCCCATCCAACTTCCTGAACAGTTAGGAGAACGGCGTTCGGGGGGCATGAACTACCAAATAGATAGATAATTATATCCCTAACAGCCAGGGGGAGCATTAGTTGGTGTTCGTGTGAGAACCCCGAAAGATGACCAGTCATTGCCTTGTTTTCTGTGGCACTATTTTGGGACATCACCTTGTGGCCGACCAGTCAAAACTTAATTCGAATGGCGTTTCTAAACCACCAAAGGGATCTAAGCACTGTTTTGACAGAGTGGGCGCTCAGACCCCAGCTATTCGGTGATATATCTTTTGTGGGGTTCCTATGTTGTTATAATGTTTTTTAGGGTGATTTATGATATTTTCTATGTTTTCCTTTAACTGTGAGATAATTGAGTTATAGTTTTCTCACTCAATTATCTCTCAGAAACAGACTCCTAGTAAGAAAAACTTTGTATTTTTTATGTGGAAACCCTATGCTAGGGGTCAGTGCATAAAAGTCGTGTGTCGCCAAAATTAAATCAGTTGTTTCCCAGAACTATGTGTCGTCTAGTTACTGGGGAGAAAGGGTCTTGGACTATTACAGTGCTTATTTTACCTTCGAGGAAGGAATAGCGGAGATACCTAGTCATGGTATCAGAGCTCCGCTACAATATACTTTATACTGTTGATTACATTATAATCTTGAGAGCTTGTTGTTAGCTCTTTGTTTTCTTGTTGTTTTTTTTTTTATTCTTTATTTTGAGTTGAGATACAATTATTCGCGTGTGCACCATAACAGGGGGAAGTAACAATTTATTACAGAGAGTGGGGTAAACAAACAAAGGGGGTTCATAACAAAATAACAGTGTATAGTACAATTTGATATGGTTGTGTGATCGTCACACAGTTGGATTGCCATTGAGCCATACTTGCACGGGATTGGTGTTTGGTGAATGTGTACTGCTTAAGTATGGGGCAGCGTGGATTGGTTTGTCATTATTTGGTTAGTGTGGGTTAGATGTAGCCATTGTGGGTGACCGTTTTGTGAACGTGGTGTCCCCTCGTGGGTGTTTGCATGATTGTTTCCATTCGCCTGGTATAAGAGGATTTTACGTGTTGCTCAGATTTGGGGCGTAGGAACTGGTCTTGATTGTCATATTGTACATATTTTGTTGTTTTGGTTTTGTCAATGGGTACCTGGTTGGTTGTAAGGTGGGCAGAGTATACCTTTGGAAGCCATGCGATGTGTTGGGTGGAGTTACACCTAGGGGTACTCTGTAAAATTTTGTGTCCGTGTGTCACTTTAGCCTTTGAATTTTATGTCTGTCATATGTATTGGTTATGCGGAGTGCTTTCACCCTGAGCTCTTTGATTATATTTGGTTGTTTTTTTTTATTCACCCATATTAGTATCCTGTACCTGATACTTTTGTTCTAGTATCCTTAGTTTCCCAGTAGAAACTTGTAACCCACCTGTACCCATTATTAAGTTAATGACCATTTAATTTCCTTTTTAATAGAGTGGAATAATGCAATATCACACTTTGATACGTTCCAACATGGTGATGGAACGCAGGAAGCAATGGACATTCACAGTCATGTGATCACGAGTGGTGGAACGCATCCAAAATGAAGCTGGAATGCATGAAGGAATGGGCATGCGCAATTACGTGATTGCAAATGGTGGAATGCTTTCAAAATGGTGCTGGAACGCAATAGCTGAGGAATAGGAAGTTACAAATTTTGGATATTGTGGCCCGCTGTGCTGAAGGAGGGGGACGTGGTAAGCACCTTAAGTAGTAGATCATCATCCAATGGGATAGAAAAGATGGATCCACACCCGCTGAAGCCCCAATGACTGAGGTACTTTCCTAATTTAAAGAGAATTGGGAGGGTGGTTAGTTAGCTGCTTTACACCTTAGAGTGTTGTTTGTAATAATATTTGAAATTTTTCCTTGACGAATTCCACATTAGTGAAGGAAATGCGTTTGACTATTTTTAAAATAGTTTTATTTTGGTGATATTGTTTTTATGTTTTTATATATATATTTAATTTTGTACTATTAAAATTTTGCAATCAAATGCATAATGCTCCAGTGATTTAATATCTTTGGACCACAGTTCTGACTGAAGGAGGCAAAGAAGGTGTTAGCCCCCCAGCCTACATCAGGGGAGTCACCCCAATGCGTAACCTTATAGTGCATATTGCATTGTATGTAACTGTGCATCATCATATAGTGCTATTTTTTGTCCTTTTCATAGATACTTAGCTGAATCCATAATATCCTGTATATTTTGCTGTTTAAGAAGAGTGATAAACTGGGAAAAACCACCTGGAAAGCTGTATCATTTTAAGTTAAGTACAACTATATGTGGGAATATTCATCCATTGTCAAGGTCAATTTTTATTTTTTTCGTTTTCTAGCATCCTAAACATTGCATTTTTTCTGCATTTTGTGTTCTCATTCTTTTATTCTTTTCTGCTATTTTTATATCAACCCTTATAGAGTGGTTTTGACTGTATCTAGTGCCCATTGCTTAAATTTAGCTTTGGGAAATGCAGCTTAATATATATAGGTTTGGTGGGTTTTTTTCTAAAGAGATCTCAAGACAAAGTAGAGACTACTTTGTTTTATGTAATTTTCCTACTGTTGACAAATCTTGACAAGTAGGAGCTACAGCTGTTAAGCTTTGTCAAGCCCTCAGCTGCCACTAGTAAGGGCTAAAGGGAAAAATACTTTGTCTATGCAGTCTCCTGTGGTCTAGCGGAATCCTGCACACACATCAGTGTTGTACTCTCGTACATCCACGAGAGTATATCACTGATGTTTGGCTCCTGGCAGATGAATCACCAGGAGCTGAAGAAGATTCTCTGAAGAAGATTGTGGAGGCTTCAAAGTACAGGTTCAGGTAAGGAAAGCTCACTTTCCCTACACTCCAAGGGCAGAACACTGCAAGCAGCATAGTTACCATCGGGGTCTTTAGAAAATATGAAAAGACCACAGAAGGTGACAAAGCATGTTTATAGAACATAATTCCTGCCATCTTTTGCCACATTGCATTTAGAGTGTTTAAAAATATGCGCAGACACTGTTTTGTGAGATTTTCCACGCTTTGCAGCTATTATTTTACTGGAAAGTAAATAAGGACAAAACGTTAAACTCGTATAAATTTGGCCATATTCAAAGTTAATTTGCCTTTTAATGACCACACACATAATACAAGAAAGTGACTGTTCATGCAACAATCTCACAAATGGTAGCTGTAATAAATCCTTTTTAGAGCTGCAAAAATATTGTAGAATTTAATAGCAAGGCTCTAGACACTAAAGAGTAAGCAGCACATGGCGCGTGCCAAATAATCAGGCAGGATGATTGATTTTCCATCCCACCACTGAGATTTCCATCCATAAATAGGGGCAACAGGGTCGAAGGTGCATTTGCCTTTTTGTAATAACCTGGATGGTTTTAGCACATGTTGGAAAAACCACGTCTTATGTCTGTCTAGATACAGTGTGTTTACTAGTTCTGCTAGCACACCTGGGACTTAGACATCTTTATTCCTAGACATGTATATTTGAAGACTGGTGAAATGTAAAAAAAGTGAAAATGTGTGTATACTCAACCAAGACTCTGAAATTATAAATCCTACCCTAACTCAAACTTTCTTGGCAAATGTGAACCTGCATCTGAGAACCTCTCCTGTCTTTGACTACATTGAAGTTCACCTTCAAATAAGATTTTCAGTAGTTTGTAATTTGGAGCCTTATTCACTAAACCTAATAAAAAATAATAAGAAATTGAAGATTATGCTAGCATCAGTGTACCTATAATCTTAATGAGGCAAGTATTTTGCATATCTCTCTTTACTAAACTCCACAGCAGTAAAGAAAGTAAAACGTTTAACCAATCAAAAATGCAATAGGCAGTAAGGTATTCCCACAAAATAGGCTCCTCCTCCTCTTTCAGAAGCGACATCGTAACAGAGAAAATGTAAACATCGTAACATAGAAAAAGTCCATCAAACGATATCCGGAAGGTGAAACTGTGAACTGCCGATAATGTGATAATCAAACTGCTACCCGCACCAACGGATGGGTGTGCAATATAAGACGGTCCTCTTGTGGGGTAGTCGTAGAAGTTCGCCAAGGTGACTCAGGAAACTCCAGGAGATGGTGAAGTTAGACTGAAATGAGAGTGTGAAATGGGTTAGACTCTGGTCTCTTACTGGTTGTTATAATGACAAGCAACCCAGCAATGATATTAGCAACATATGTGTAAATAATAATAGGGCAATAGATAACAGTTATAGCCCTGACTGATGAAGGGATAGAGTAGAGACAGATAGGAGATGAGGATGAGAGAAAAGTATATAGATATAGTTCGAAAGTTCCAGCCTCCCTGGGTGGGAAAGGGAGGGAAAATACTCGCCTCCTGTCATTATTAAAATTAAGATTATAGGTACACTGACGCTAGCATAATCTTCAATTTTATCACATGACAGGAGGCTTCCTATTTTGCATTTTTTAACGCTGAGGTAAGAGTGACATAGCTGCGTTAGAGTTTGGACAGAAGTAAAAGGTGCAGAATGTTGATTCTCTTGACCAGTCAGCGGAGCGTAGGATATCCGCTAATGAAGCTCCTGCTGTGAAGGCTGAGGAAGCAGCTGCCCCTCGTACGGAGTGGGCACCGAAGGAAGTGTCTACGCCAGCTAATGAGAGTATCCAGCGAACCCATCTGCCGAGTGTAGTGGAAGTGATGGGAACGTGTGGTCGAACATATGAAACGAGGAGTTGTCCGGTAGGAGGTATCCGAATCGGAGTCGTAACTTCAACATAGCGTCGTAGAGTGGTTACCATGCAGAGTTGTGGATCAGAGTTGAAGAATGGGTAGAAAACTGTTGAGGAGTCTGATTTCGTGCGACGTGATATGTGGAACGTGACTCCCTCTGGGGAGACCGAGAAGGCATCTATGTCAAACGCCCGGACATCTGATACTCTGCGGAAGGACACCAGGCAGAGCAGGATCGTTAGTTTGGCAGAGAGTTGACGAAGTGAGAGTCTATCATTGGCTGGCCATTCCCTCAGGAAGAGTAGGACTATCTCGACATCCCAGAGTCGTAAATACTTAGGTTCGGGGGGTCGTTGTAGGCGGATGCCTCTGAGGAGACGACACACTAGCGGGTCTTTACCCACTGGGGTTCCTATTATGGGGACGTGGGCCGCCGAGATGGCTGAGCGGACCACATTAATCGACCTGTATGATCGTCCTGCAGAGAACAGGTGGGTGAGATAGTTTAAAATGGAGGGGATAGAGGCCGTAAAAGGATCGAGGTTCCGTTCCATGCACCAATCGGACCAGGAATGCCAAGCGGATAGGTAGGATCTTCTGGTTCCTGGAGCCCATGAGTCCCATAGGAGGTCCTTAGCAGCCTGCGATAGTTCGCCGACTTGCCAGGCACCCCGGAAAGTGTCCAGGCCACAAGATCGAGTCGATTGGCCAGGATTAGTGGGTGGGGGCTTCCTTTCGGATCCGTGAGGATATATCGGTGTGAAGGTAGTAGCAGGGTATCCTGGTAAGATAGGGCTAGGAGGTCTGGAAACCATGGTTGTCCCGTCCATAGAGGTGTAATGAGCAGGAGAGATACTCGTTGTAGTCTTAGGTAATGTATGGTCCTTGCTATCATGGCAAATGGGGGAAAGGTGTATGCCCCTGTGGTCGGCCATGGCTGGAGGAACGCTTCCGTTGCTTTGCTCTCCGGGTCCGGTAGCCAGCTGAAGTAAGTCTGAGTTTGCCTGTTGTTGCGAGAAGCGAATAGGTCTAGGTGAAATGGACCTCGAAGTTGTTGTAGACTTTGGAATATCTGGGGATCCAGTTTCCAATCGCTGGTGTCCCTCCAGTGCCGTGAGAACCAGTCTGCCGTGAGGTTCGTGTCCCCCGGGAGTTATTCCGCTTTGATGGAGATGTTGCGGGGTAAGCAGAAGTCGAAAATCTCCTTCGTTATTTCTGACAAGATTCGGGATCGTGCCCCGCCCAGGTGGTTGATGTAGCGGACCGCTGAGATGTTGTCCATCCGTAGGAGGATGCAGCAGTCCGTCTTGTCTTTTGCGAGGCTGCGGATGGCAAAAGATCCTGTCAGGAGTTCCAGGCAGTTGATGTGCAAAAGAAGGTCTTGGGAAGTCCAGGCTCCGCCTGTTGACGTATTGTTGTTTGTGGCGCCCCAACCCCAGAGGGTGGCATCTGATTCTAGGACTGTCGGGTGTGCTCCCAAAGATGGCTTGACCGTTCCATGCTTCCATGCTGTCTAGCCACCAGCCAAGTTCTTCTCTGACCTCTTCCGTCACTGGGATCGGTTGGTCGTAAGATGGGTTTTGCCTGAGGCAAGAAGCCTTGAGGCGTTGCATCGCTCTGTAGTGAAGTGGGCCCGGGAAGATAGCTTGTATGGAAGCTGAGAGGAGTCCCACTATTCGAGCGAGGGTGCAGAGTGGAATGGTGTGGGCGCAATTCTTTGCAGATATTGGAGATCTTTGATGCCGGTAGTCTTAGGGTGCTTGTGGTAGAGTCTATCTTGAATCCGAGAAACTGTACTGTTTGAGATGGTGTCATGGCTGACTTGTGGAAATTTACCATAAACCCTATGGATGTATCAGTCTGGACTTGTCGGAGCAGAACAGTAGAAGGTCGTCCAGGTAAATGATACATCAGATTCCTTGTGCTCGAAGATGAGTGAGCACGGGCTTCAGTAGTTTGGTGAAGCACCATGGGGCTGAGCTGAGGCCCAAAGGGAGGCAAGTGAATTGCCAAGGGTGGCTTTGCCAGTGGAATCGCAGGAACTGTCGACAGGAATGGTGGACGGTTAAGAGGTATGCGTCCTTTAAGTCCAGTCTTGTGAACCAATCTTTGTCTTGTAAAAGATCTCTCAGGAGGTGTATGCCTTCCATTTTGAAATGCCTGTAGGTGACATATTCGTTGAGTCTTTTTAAGTTTATGACGGGGCGAAAGTCTCCTGTCTTCTTCTTCACCAAGAAAATGTTGCTGAAGAAACCTTGTGGTCCGGAGGCGGGTTCGATCGCGCCTTTCCTCCGTAGTTCCTGTAGTTCTTTGTGAATGAGTTCGGTGTTTTCCGTCGAACATTTGATAGGGTGTGGAGCGACCGTCTGTTGTGGACGGTTCGTGAAGTCGATGATATAGCCCTGTACTGTTTGTAGGATCCAGCTGTCCGTGGAAATGGTGCGCCATTCCTGAAAGAAAAGGGAAATGCGATCTGCAATACGAGAAGAAAGGCAATGAGTTAGGTGGGCGCTTACCTGTGGAAAAACGTGCTCTGCCGCGGGTACGTGGTTCACGTCCTCTGTCCGCCCCTCTGGTGTAGGGGAAGTGGTGACGGTACCCCACTTCGGGGTAAAAAGGTTGGGGCCTCGTGTTGCGGGGGCCTGAAGGCCAGAAACGGCTGGCAGCACGGCCCCTTTGGCGGCCAGCCCTTCCAAAAACACCCCTGGCAGGGTTATGTCTGAACACTCTCCTCATGGAGGATTGAGCTTTGTTTAAAGAGGTGAATATGTTTACATGTTTAAGTCTTTGAGGAAAGGGTCTCCAAATAGTTTGCCTTGTGCCAAAGGACCCAGCTCTTTGGTGCCCAATTCCACCAACTTTCCGTCAATACGGAGTAAAGCTGCTTTTCGCCACTCGGATGAGAGGGCGGCATTGGTATTACCCACAAAGCAAAAGCATCTCTGTGCCCACTCCCGCACATCGTGAGCCCACTCGCGAACCATGGTCGCGTCGAATTGGTCTGCTTTTGAGAGTGCATCGTCTGCCAGGTACATGATCCTGGAAAGTGGTCCCACTGAGTCCAGTAGTTTGTCCTGGACTGCCCTGAAACCTTTCTCTACACCCTTGCGTGGGTCACGGCCACCACGGGACATAAACGTGGTCATCACCTGGTCAAACTCGGGTGTCTCCGTCACGTGGTCTGGTAGAGAGGGTCTTGGGCACTCGGAGCGCAGTCTGTTGCGGACTGTCTTGTCCATGGCTTTGCGGAGCCAGAGATGCATAAATTTCGCAAGATGCTCTGGGGGCGTCCAGTCTCCTGAGCGAGGATGCCTTAGGTTTCTTGGATCGAACAATCTCTGGCCCGATGGGTCGAAGATGGCGTCCTTGTCCTCTGGCGGGTTATCCGCGTCGGTCACTTGGGAGTCTCCCAGCAGTGTGTGTGTTAATAGACCGGGTTGGGACTCGGAGTCAGTACCCCAAGTGTCTTCTTGCCCGTCTGACTCCTCAGCTTGCCATTCATCCAAGACAGCCAAGGACTTGGATTGCATGTCATCCTCTCCAGAGGAGTAATTAAGCAGTGGGGTCGGCGTGGCGACCGTTGAGGGCTTGCGTCTTTTAACCGGGGCTTTACCCTTGGTTTGGTTCTGTTGGCCCTTTTCCCCTTTCCAGTGGCGCTTGCCAGTGGAGGGTTCCTGGCTCTTATGTGGTTCCGAATCCTCGGAATCTGAATTGAGTCGGGATTGGTGGATTTTGGATGGTATCCTCTTTTCAGCATTAGAGGCCATCATTTTGGAGAGTGCTTTCTCCATGGAGGCTGCTATCGCCTCATTTATCATAGTTTGGAAGTCAACTGTATTCTGAGAGGCTTCCATGATATATCAGTCTACACAAGAAAATATATATATATATGGCACAGGGCAAGCGAAAAAACTATAGAGGTCAGTGCGGCTGTACTTAATTATTGTAAGTAACACTTTGCTGACCCCAGCAGGGTACAGTGGTGTACTAGTAGAAAAAATTCAGAAATTATAATATAAAATTATAATATGACAGTAACCCCAGCAGGGTCTGTGGTGTATTGAGTAAAGTGATCCCAGCAGGATCCAAAATTTAACAGATGTAGTAATCTTAAATTGTGAAACAATGATAATAATATGTATCATATACTAATATTGCCACAAGTAGCCTAAATAAGGGCAACACCACAAATTGGGATTTATAATGTTTGACTGGGCTTCACCCAGGGTAACAGAGGTGGCCACAGGGCGACCTCCAAGTCAAGCAGCAGTATGGATGGAGCAACACTCTTAAATAGGCACAGAGTAAGAATCCTGGTGCCTCTGTACAGCAAGATAAAATCGGAACAGACTGACCTCTTTTGAAAAAAGGACCTGCTAGGTGTTGGTAATCCGAGCGGAGTGAGTCCCTCGCGGTAATGCAATGAGAACCAAAATGGCGGCCGCAATCTCGCGAGACGCGAGATTGCAAATGGCCGCTGTGTGTGAGGGACGGGCGGAGAGAAAGCCGCGCGTGCGGCAATTAGGGAAGAAAAGGGCCGTAACGAAACGGCAGTGAAGGGCTGTGGGCGGAAAAGAAGAAAAGTCCGCGGGTGCGCCCGCGGACGGCGGTAAAGGGGAATACTAAGTGGCAAAAGGCCCAATATGTAAATAAAATAAGTAAACCAAGTAAGGAGACTGACAGCAAAGTCAGAAGGAAATGCCAAACTCAAAGAAGTAAGAGTAAGATATAAATGAAGGCAAATAAGCGTAACTATATAAGTAGATATAGAAATAAAACAATATAAGGTCATAAAAACAGTATAATATATATATATATATATATATATATAAGGGAGAGCCCAAAAACTCTGACCTGTCTGCGATGGAGCAGTAAAGAAAGAGGAGGAGGAGCCTATTTTGTGGGAATACCTTACTCCCTATTGCATTTTTGATTGGTTAAACGTTTTACTGTCTTTACTGCTGTGGAGTTTAGTAAAGAGAGATATGCAAAATAGGAAGCCTCCTGTCATGTGATAAAATTATAAATTATACTCAACCTTTTTCTCATCCTCGTACCTGTCCACATCTTTGTCTCCTGTTTCTTTTTATTCCTATTCATAAAACCAAATAAAAAAAGTTTAGGACAAAGCTAATAGTAGTTGTGGCACTTTGTAACCACTTAAGTACATTCATACATGAAGATCGCAGATTGACCTGCAGTGTACTTGATTATCTATATTTTTCTTTATCATGCCATGTACGAGACAATGCACCACCGATTAAATATATTGTATTGTGAAGTTTGTCACTGTACTATAACACATTATACTCTCTTACTTCTGTACTGCTGTATCCTTGAACTCATAAAAATGTTTTAAAAAATAAGAAAAATTAGTAGTGGTGACGGTGACCATCCCTTCATCATAAGGAGTTAAAGGCACGCTCCACTACTCAAATTAGAAAGAAAAAAAAATTAAAAACAAAAAAAATCACTATTCAGTACCTGTACCCCCAAAACATGTATGCGTTTAATTATGATTTTTTTTTCCATTGGGTATATTTAAAGATAACTGGATTGGAATGAAAGATGGACAGGGATGGAAGGATGGATTAGAGTTATGGAAGGACACCTGGGGTGAGCCAAGGGACTGTTACTCCTAAATAGGAGATTTTGTGGCACACATGTGGATGTTGTTTTAATTAGTAACTCTGTTACACACTCCTTTCATATGCCCTGCTCTTTCCCTTGTCTGGGTGGGCATCAATTGTAAATGTAGCCCTCGTACATTTAAGTAAATATAGTCACTAACAATGATTATTAACGACAACATAGCAGATATTTGTGGACTACAATTTCCAATAAGACAAACCAGCAAAAAGAACACATTCAGGAATTGCAGTTGCTTGTGGACAAAATATTCCAAAATGACCAGCCAGCCTACCGAAATGCAGTAATTTGTCCTAAAAAAGTTGTACCTCCTCTCCACCTGACATGTTTCTGTACCTTGTGTGTGACTACATACATATGTTTAATATGTATTTGTAACCCTTTGGGGTTTATTCATTGAACACTGAGTTGTAATGAATGGAAATCCTAATTGCTAAATTTAGAGAAAAGTATCCATTTTGGCAAATTCTAAAACTCAGATATAATCACTTGTGTGTATATATATAGTAATTGGAATGTATTCATTTTAATTCAGTGAATAAACACCCTTATGTAACTTTGCGAATATAATGTGTGTGACGGTATATTGAATCTGTGAATGTGAACCTGTGTGCAATGTATGTGGCAGGGTAAGTTTGGCAGTAGTAAGTTACTTGGTATGTTTCTGAGAATGTGTGAAAATGGAAGGTAACTAGACGGTGTGGTGACGGGGAATGTAACAGGGTGTGTGAAAATGAATTGAGAGTGACATGGGGGGTTATGTGACTGGGGCGATGGGGGTTAGTGAAAGGTGGGTGTAAATGTTTGGTGTGTGGCAGCGTTGAGAGGTGGTGGTTAAAGGGACACTATAGTCACCCAGACCACTTCAGCTCAATGAAGTGGTCTGAGTGCCAGGTCCCTCAGGTCTTAACCCTGCAGATGCAAACATAGCAGTTTCAGAGAAACTGCTATGTTTACATTGCAGGGTTAAGCCAGTCTCTAGTGGTTGCATCTGCGACACTGGAGGCATATTATGCCACCATCACGCAGAGCGTCCATAGGAAAGCATTGAAAAATGCTTTCCTATCGACAGCTTGAATGTGCGCGCGGCACTTGCCGCGCATTCGCATTCGGCTCTGCTGACGTCGGCAGAGGGAGCTGACGTCAGCAGGGGAGGAGAGGTCACCAGCGCCGAGGGAGCCCGGCGCTGGATAATGGTAAGCTGCTGAAAGGGTTTTAACCCCTTCAGCGCCACGGGAGGGGGACCGTGAGGGTGGAGGCACCCTCGGGGCACTATAGTGTCTGGAAAACCACTTTGTTTTCCTGACACTATAGTGATCCTTTAATAACAAAGTGGATAGAACATGAATGAGAGGTAAGATCGAGGTTAATTATAGGGTGTAAATGAGTGTGTGTGTACTTTTGTGTGTTTGTGTATGTAAATGAATGGGGGTAAAAGGGGGATAAATGACAGGTGGTGGGTGAGTGTAAGTTATTTATGAGAGGTGGGTGGCAAGTCACAGGGTTGATTTTTGAGTGTAAATTAATTAAAGCCAATTAAAGCCGAGACATGGGCTGCATGGTGAACTGGTGGGACTCTCTGATGTAACACTGATAGCAACATTTTTCAGGTAGGGGCTATGGCCTTCAAAATCTACCAGGGAAATAGTTACCAGAAACTGTCAAAAGCTGATATTACACGATAACGGAGTTTTTTTACTATAACCTTGTGAGGTTCCTGGGCTAGTCCATGCCATAGAGGAACTACGTGATGCACGATAAGCCTTTCACAGGTTAGAGAGGGGTCTGAATTTATGATGCTGCAATCTAAAGTTGCTGCTAGCTCATCCAACCTGTTTGAAGCAACCACTCAATATTTATGGGTCTATCATAGTACACAGGACAGGAGCAGCAGCTTCATCAGATGAGAAGACAAACCATTTAAAAGAGGGGTTTTACTTATTTTGATTAAGGTGTTTGTGGGGGGTGGTATGTTGTTTGGAGTGTTCTTTCAACAGTTACATAAACATTATTTACCATAAACAAAAAACGTCAGACCTCGCAACTGTCCCAGGTTTGGCAGGACTGCACCAAATTGAGGGTTCTGTTACACCATCCTGGGTAAGCTCCCTGGTGTCACTCAGGGATACCAGGAAAATGTCCCCAGTCATTACACCTATCAACCCATAATTGCACAGACATACTACTCCATAAGAATAGCATATATCATGTTATGATGACATAGAAGTATAAACTGAAATAAGGGCCAGAATAACAGAGGAGCTATTTGTGAAACAGTTCTAGACTGTTACGGGGATATACCCTAACACGCAGAGTCTAGGATAACAATAGCAGACGTATTATAGGACCTTAGAGTGGCTTAAAGGGATACTTTAAGTGCCAGGAATACAACGCTGTAATCCTGGCACTATAACCGTCCCTTCCCTTGAACCTCCTCACCTGGGTGAATAAAGGGCTAGAAGCCCTTTATTTACTTACCTTATCCCAGCACCAATGTTCCTCGGCACTGGGTTGCGGCTCCTCCTCCTTCTTGGCAAATGCATTAGACCTCCTCATAGGAATTTAATTAATGCTTTCCTATGGGGAAAAATCTGAAGCTGGATGTCCTCATGTAGAGCCTCATGTCAGTTATCGGACCAAAGGTCTGTTAAGATCCTGGAAGCGTCTCCAGTGGCTGTCTGGGAGACAGCCACTGGAGGCAGACTTAGTGCTGCAACGCAAACATTGCAGTTTATCTGGAACTGCAATGTTTAACATTGCAGCACTAAGTGCAATAGGGGCACCACACCCAGACCACTTCAATGAACTGAAGTGGCCTGGGTGCCTAGAGTGTCCTTTTAACGTACAAAAGAAAGAAATCAGTCAAATACAAGCCTAGGTCAGGATAAATGTATAAACTAGCCAGATAAGGGTTACAGAAGTACTCAGAGTCAAAAACTAGCCAAGGTCAAAATCAGAAAAATGTAATAGGAACAACGAACACACTAAACGTGTAGTAAGAACAGAAACCCCGATCAAGCACAGTAAATGGGGGCCAAAAAAACATATATACTGTTAGGTCTGATTTGATTGGTCCACGTCACACCTGCATGAATGGGGACACTGGAATGACGTGGACAACGTAGAACTGGAAATTATGTGGTTCCCCCTTGTGTGTCTAAGAATGCTCTCAAAATGCAAGCAGCATTTGTATCTTTAGAATTCAGCAGCGCCAATAGCTGACCAGTTGGGAGCGTGCAGCCAGCACGGAACATTGGCTAGTCGCACAAACTGGGTAAGTAATTCTACATAGATCCAGGCTTTCAATTAGGCCCAATGCCCTGTGTCATCCAATCACATTTCCTGTAAGTAATTTTGTAGCACTGATTTGATACATTATATTTTTATCTATTTGTGCTAAAATTAGATTACTGACAATACAGCGACACTCTAATCATTATGTATCAGAACTGTCTTTTTTTATTTATTCATAGCTTCTCAATTGCTGTTTAGTATTCAGTCTGTAGTTTGCGAGGTGGTTAGATTTCATGTTGTGTGTGCAGCCTTAACACCAGATCTGGAACATTGCCATTGCATATGAGGGAGAATCCAGAGGCTGTGTGGACCAGTAGCTGGATTTCTATGTCACCCACAGTCAATGACAACTACTATAATAATGGACATGTAAACTCGACTTCTGACATTAGACCCATCAACATAATCAGTTACATGGATATGGGAGGGGATAAACACCTGGTCACGCAGACTCGTCTTTTGTCTTTTTTAATGTTTTATACGTATACAGGGGGACATAGAATAAGATCATATATAGATAGTAGACAGATTTATAAGTATTATATGCCCTACTAGATGCATTATGTCTATATGAGTTGTTGGCCGAATATATCGAAAATAGGATTTTATCAATTTTTGGATACCCAACTTTGTATGTGATTAAATAATAAATAATAATTTTGGAAAGCATAATCAGTTACATGTCCCTGAAGGATTAAATAACATGTGTATGTTGTCCAGGCGTTGCATTTTAATGTTATAAGTGCATTCTAAAATTACATACACATAAAATTATGTTATGATACTATATGTAAAAAAAAAAAAAAAAAGTGTTTGTGGAACTGAATTTTTAGTTAAAATATAAAGAATTTAACACCAATTACATATTTAATACAGTATCTAATGTTTTAATGATATGTAACTTCACAACAGGTTTGCCATTTCTATATATTGTTACCTTAAGTCATATTACAATGGGTATATAAAACCAGACCGTGCATAATAAAGAAATATTATGGTACTGTAATATTCATAAATACACACAAATTGTTGTTTGATCATTCCTCAGAAATGTTCAATATTGGAAATTAAGAGAATTGACAAAAGCAACTTCACATAGCCGAAACATACCTCACTTTGATCAAAGACTGTAATTTTGATCATGTGGAGTGCCTGGATTCTTTTCTATTTCTTTGTTGGATTCATGTAAGGGCGTAAGGGCTGGCCAGCTTAGGATCACCAGAGCATCGAAGGTTCATTGGTTGATTGCAGTTCACAGTTTTCTTACAATAGAGGAAATAATGCATTTTCTTGAAAATATGATTGTATTGTGACCAAACAGTATTTTTTTGCATTGCACATGAAAACATGCTATCACTTCCTCAAATGAAAGGTTATAGTGGAAGGAGTTTAACAAAGTAATTTGATTATGTTGCATACATGACAATACTAAATATATGTGATTTTTTTTTAAATTCAGTGCTTGTTTAGATGTCACCGTTTATTACATTTTTAAAACCTAAACAAAAAAGTCAACCATATCTGCGTAAAAACACTCTCAGGGTCAGTCACTAAATGGTGATTTGTCAGCAATTCAAAGTGAAATGAAAATTTTAGGCTGAAATAATGAGAACATGGAGAATTGTAAAACTCGTTGAATGTCTAGTTTACATTCAGAGGGACTTTCTACCATCAAGCTTTGGGGGCTGGAATTCCTGGGAGCCATCTTATCATATAGTGTTAAACCATTTAATACTTAACCCTAAAAGGGACACTATGACAGGAACACAAATGTGTGCTTCTGACATTAGAGTTCTAAAACCATCATTTAGGTAGTTGGCCCCCCTTACCTCAGGTTAAAAGGGAGATTTTTCCTTTTTCCAGCATTGAGCGAGGCTCCTCGTGTCTTACCACATCAGAATTGATGATCTCAGCCAATCACAATCCTTTCCCTAGGAAAGCATTGGATTGGCTGAGATAATTCGTTTTTATGATCTCAGGAGGAGGGTGCTGATAATGTATTTGAACCATTCAACCAATGGAATCAGTGAAACCTGTTAAGACCACCTATTTCCTTTCTGCAATCTCTTGGCGGGAGGAGGGATGGCACGGTCCCATATCCCTACCTTTCCAACCCCTCCTATTTTTCTTTTCTTTCTTCTCTACCTCTCCTCTTTTTCCCTTCTACCCCCGGCAACTTGTAGCATGGTTACAAAGCACAGCATTGATACAGGGATTGTTGGGGTAGGGCATACCCAAAAACCTCTTTAACCTACCCCTCGACCCCCTGAGACTCGGATTAGCTGCCAAGCCCTAGTTTTAAATGTTTTCTTGGTTCTTCAATGTATACACTTGCTTCAAAATCATGACTCATGCTCGATTTCTACTTGTCTAAAATTTATTGTTGCATGTCTATACTCTTTATCAGGACGGAGACCAAGTTCTCCCTGCAGCCAGACCTGAATTCTATGGCATCTGAGATCACTTCCTCTAAGTGCTGCAAAGAGTAAATAGATAATTGTCCCTCACCACCTACAATCGCTGCTCAGTTTGCAGATATCTATAAACCCACTAGGACTCATGTCAGGCCAGAACCTGCCTGTCTTTGGCATCCTTGAGTACAGTGCAAAGGCACCTCGATATCCATGCATGGCACACGTGCCATAGATTGCTGACCCGGGTTCTATGGCATCACTCCCGCTCACCGCAGGACAAGGAATGTCACAGAGGCAAGGCTTAGAGTAACACAGAGAGAGGGAACCATGTCACCATTGGACGTCTGTTGCTAGCATCTTGTGTGTGCTGCTGAAAATGGTTGTTTTATATTTACACTTTTAACTCAGATCTTGGTATAATGAATGATAAAGATATGTATAGTCTTGGTGCCGGAGGTGTATGTGCAGCGATCCTTAATGATAAACTTCACATACAGGATGCCTGTACTAAGACCACTTCAAACCACTTAAGTCAGGGTGTGTGGAATAACCATTTAAGCATCTTAGAAATTCATAAAGCAATCTCAACAACCTCCAGATTGTAGTATACTGAAACCCAATTCCTTAAATGAAGCGAACATAGCTAGGTTGTGACTATAGCTTATTCACTAAACACCAAGTTGTAGTGAATTAAAACCCAAATGACAAATTTTATTTAAATTAGCCAAGGACCAAACTTCTGGAATAAAAGGGAATCATGACATGTCACACATCATGTGTCCTTAAAGCGACGACGAGGTGTTTCTAAACAAAGTGTGCAACTAAGTTGCTAACAAATACAAATTGGCACTGTATTGACAGAAAATGGCCCAGTGGGTGGGTTTATTTTACTTTTCCTCCCAGTTTAAGGTTGTCAGAGGAGTAAAACATTAAAGATAAATGGCTCAATCCGTAATGAGATTTTTTTTGTTTTGTTTTAACTGAATAAAAGCCCACTGGAAATCATTAAATAAATCACTGGAAATCTGCAGTTGCAGTATCAGTTATGCCTGTAAATTACTATTGCAATGCAGTACATGCATTGGGAAGTGAAAAAAAAGTTATTGCTTCACTATAAGTACACTTTCTTTTTACATACATGCTCTGGTCCCATTGTGTACTTAAAAGTGGGGTATGCCTGGATTAGCAAACAGCCCCATACACCACTGATTTTCAATCAAAGTGCCATAAAGACTTTGACTTCAGTGCAGCAGGAGGTTGAATCTTGGTCATAAAACAGATGTTCTTAAATAAATGCCAGCATTAAAATGAGGACTTACGTCCGGCAATCCAGTAAATTGATTAAGTCTAGCTGTCCACAGGTATGCATATCCCTCTAATAACGGTATAAGTAACGGTGCTAAATGGTTAGAAAATATTATAAACGCAAAAATAAGTCGGGGTGTGTTGGTCCAGAGTATGTGAGAAGCCCCTCGAGCTATACATTCTAGAACCCTGCTACTTCACACTGAGACCATCCCTGAGTGCGGCAGTGTCCGGCGCCCTCCCTCTTTTATACTGGGGGGGCTGTGCACGCCCCTTCGGTGACGTCACGGCCCAGGTTCAGCCAATAGAGGAGCTCGCCCACAATCAGTCCAGCGCCCCCCACGCTGTGTGCTGTGTGTAGGTATATATATAGTGAGCGGCAGGGTTCGCTCTCCATCCCTAGCTCAGCACTACATTGCTTGCTTCTCCTGCGCTTTATTGACTATCCCTGCCAGACTCTTTATCCCCCCACCCAGCTCCTGCACCAAGTCCTGTTTTTTTTATTTGGGAAATGTTCCAGTGAGCGGGCACTGCTCAGTCCTTCATTTCTTATTACCCCGTTTTAAACACCCCACGCACCGCAAAGATGCTCCGGGGGACCCTGGTCAGGCTGCTCCTGGCTCTGTGTGTGATATCTGCCCTGCAAGCAGCCCCGGCCAACGAGAGGCGCAAGAGCCGCAGACAGGCTCAGTCCCAGACTGCTGTGGAGACCTATCAAAGTAAGTAGAGGGGCTGGGAGGGGGCACTCTAATTCCTGGAGCCAGGATGGACACTATGAAAGCATGGGGAAAAGTTCTTTATAATTCTGGAGCTCAGTAGGAGAGTACTTCAGTATTCAATGGAGCAATTGCTGTGTATGTGTGTGGTTTTTGTTTTATTTAATATAGTGTGTGTGTATGTATATGTGTGTGTGTGCACACCAGTTTCGAAACTACGCTACTTTTGATGCTCTGCCAGCCTGAGGTTGGCTAAGCATCTTGGGTGGTGGTATGTTTTGCAGAGACCAGGCATTGCTGACTTTAAAAAAACTGAAAACTATATATATATATATATATATATATATATATATATATATATATATATATATATATATATATATATATATATATAATCTCTTACAATACCATCAATTGTTACAGTAAAGCCATAAGGAGGCTACTGTTGTATAACTAAATTGTTAAACTTTCTTGCAAGCTTTTACATTGTTCATCCTGTTATTGTCATCCCTTCTGCCAGTGGGCTCCTATCCTCAGATTTTGTACTTGAATTGAAAAGTTAAAATTATGTCTAGAAACTGGGCAAAGTCCAGACAAGTAAGCCCCTGCTTTAGTCTCCATCAGTGTTACTGTATTCATGGTTTTGTAAGATCTTTTGTGTTGTGATTGTGATACCATTAAAGACTTTGTTTTAGGGGCTTTGTCAGTGGAGATTTTTTTTTTTTTTTTGTCATCTGTTTTAACTTTTTGTAAATAGTTCCCTACCTAAAATTCTTAATCTTGTTCTCATTGGTCATTCTTTTGAGTCCCAAAGAGTTAAGGCAAACAGATCAAGTAACAACTAACTTAAAGACCATCTCAGGATCTAAACTCCATCACTTGCAAATTGGTATGCGTCATCCTAAAGGATTTCCCTTTGTTTCAAGTTACTTACTTTCTCCTAAATGTGAGCTCTTTGTAGATTGTGAAATAGAAGTCAGTGTTTCTTTCTATATCGGGTATAGTCTGCGCCATATACACAGTTCTTCACCAATCACATTTTAGGACAAAATGGCTAAATTTGGAAAGCTCTCACAAGGCAGCTATTTTTTTTTAATTTTATTTATTTTTTTTAATTTTGAAAATATACTCTAAACGTTTAATTTATTTTCATTCCATTTTGTGAATAACCTTTTGAAAGGATGTTTAGAAATAAAATTTAGTTTGTGAAAAGACTAAAGGCAGTGCCCTGAAAACTGAGCTATCCTAATGCTGCTACACTTTATTAGTGTTTTTACTTTACCTGCATTAATAAAACAAAAGTTCCAGTATTAATTTAATAAGAATCTTTTGGTAATTTTGCTACTGTGGATATTTTTTTTTTTTTTTTTTTTTTTTTACCCTCAACAGTGGAGCAGTCAGAAACTTCACTTTATTCTTTATTGATTACCTCCTTCATATCCAAACCTACACCAACTCATACCTTTTTGTCTCGTCAATAAAGGACTTCTTGGAACCTACATATAAAGCTTTAAACTTATCTTGGACTGGTCCCACTCTAATAAACACTTACAGTAATTGTCAAAGCCGCTTTAGTCTCATTGTATAGTTCTTATTCTTTTGTAGCTCATTTAATGATGGTCTAGGTGATAACAATGTTTTCTTTTCCTCCCATCAGTGGACATCAAGTAGTGTAGACAATAGGTACTGTGGCATTAAAACTCTCATGATATAAACTTATCATGGGATTTGCAGCTCTACTTTAGCCAGAGCCAATTATTTAATAAGCCTGTAGTAGCCCCTCTTGGACTATATTTAATTGGTGCCAGAGAAAACAAAGGGTTCGGAACAAATCGTTGGATAGCAGTAACAAATTTTTTGGATGCAATTGTTTTGCCCTACATGTCTTCTCTAGAATTGTGTGTAATCTATTTTTCATTCTAATGTTTCCTGTTCAATATGCATTTCTAGAAATTACTCCAATGTTCCATTTGATTCACAAGTTACATCTCCTTAAGCATTTGTCCCTTGCATAGCCCAATTTACTGTACTTTGCATGTCTAGGGCTTGTCATTTTTTTTTTTTTATATATAATATACATTTATTTTGGATATCTTTTTACTACTGCCTTGTGTGCTGCCACTTATGTGGATTTGTTACTGTAAACTATTAAAAAAATAAATAAAAAAAATTAAGGTTTTTATCTGCACAATGCAGTATTGCTGTTACATCCCCTGTGGTTTGCTTTGACCTGATCTAGATCAACAGAATAAGTCGAAAAGTATATACCCAATGGCTAGAAAAACAACTAACATCACAATTGTGTGATCTTGTGCCATGTTGTATGGTTAACACACAAATAAATTGCAGGTTCCCATTCAAAAGTATTTTTTAACTCCTTTCTTGTGGTACATCCACACCAAATGAATTTCACTAAATGTCATATCTTTGCCGTTCCCCCTTGCCAGATGTAATAACAGTAATGTGTAATTCTGTTTCTGAAGGGAGGAAATTAGTTTTCCAGAGGAAGAGAGAATATCCATTAACAGGCTTGTAAGCTCCTAAACTCATGGAAAAAGTTCTGCTGTGTTCACACGTAGGGAGAAGAATTGGAGTGGGTTTGCCAGTTGATCTCTTGTTCTGTCACTGGGTTTGTGTAGCCTGAGGGAATCTAAAGTCTGTTGGATACACTTTTTTGTTTTGTTTTTTGTTGTTGTTCTGCTCCGGCATACTCTGAGACTGATTTTTGGGGGGGTGCTGGATGTCATTATTTTTGCTTAATATAACCATTTATGGGAATATGTCTCCCTTTCCCACTACAATAAATGATGCTATTGGTTTGTGCTGTCGTTTTTTTAAAATTTATTTTTGTTTTGTTTTCTGGGCCTTTCTTTTGAATGGGAGGAAAAAAGCCTCTTGGCATTGACTATAGTAATGCCATCTACTATTGGACGTCAGTCAGTGCATTAAAATTGCACGTTGGACTCTGCCATATAGAATGTGTAGTAATCACTTAAGTGTTAAAAAACACTTTCCAGTCTAGCTGAGATCAGTCTACTACCTCCATGGCTAACTATAGCCGTTTATTAAAGCTTTAATAGTACATTGAATTGTGAATATCACTGGAAAAAGCTTAAGAGGAGATTGTAAAGAGCCACAATTATGAAAATCAAAGTACTTTAAGTGGCCATATTACTAGTGCCACTGGCATGAACAGTCCTCAGAACCTTCCTCATTCTTGAAATCATTGATAACTTTTATTTTTTTTTTTTTTTATTTTTTTTTTTTTCTTTCTAAAGGGGTTTTGTTTAAAATACTAACTGTTTTCTTTAGAGACTTAAATTGCTTAAGTCTCTAAAGAAAACTATTTTAGTATTTTAAACACAACCCCTTTAGAAATATAAAGTAATGTGTGGCATTATGCCTGAACATCCCAATGGGACTTTGGTGTAAATGTCGAAATAAAAGTGTATTTGTAATCGGAAGTGTCCCTTTAATAGCAAAAATAGTAATTTTTTTTTTTTTTAATAGCTTGATTTATTTTGATAGGGGTGAAATTTGACCTAAAGGTTTTTATCAAAAAAACTGAATGTTTTGAAGAAACTTCTAGAATAGATTCAGAGCACTGATTCTATATTGTGTTTGGGAGGCTTGGATTTATTGTATCTTCTGAAAGCACGCATGCTGTACCCTTACACAACTTGCATTGCTTCTAACATGCAGTCGCGCACGTAAATACCATCTCTGGCTCCCATAGACTGTGTGGGCAGAGGGGGATTAGAGAGGTAGAAGAAATTGGAAAGAATCTGCCATCACCAAGTGCAGGGGCAAGCAACCCCTGACACTCCAGATTTTGTGCACTTCTTCTTGAATCATAATTCTGGCAGAATGACATGGGAGCTGTAGTCCACAACATCTGGACTGCTGAAGGTCGCCTATCCCTCACCTAGTGTATCTACATTGTTTCAGAGTTAAAAAATGTTTTTAAAAATCCTTACACCAGCCCTGGCTCTACAATACGAATGGATCAGACACTGATTAAATTGCTGTGATTGTTTATGGCAACATAGAAGTCAGACTTCAATAACTGCCCACTCCAGGCACTGTGACGTTGGCTTATTGATTAGACTAGAGTGCAAGGAGAGCCCTTGCACACAATTGTTTGATTGGAACTGCAGCAAAATTAACAGCTGATATGATACTTAGAGGGGCAAGTTTATATGTAAGAGGAAGAAGCTATACTTCCTCATATGCTTGTCCTAAAACTTGCATGGGGTGGGCATTCTGTACAATTTCCCAGCTCTTCTGCAGGCTCATTCACAGCTTACTTTGAGAAGGCCTGAGCCACGATAGCATCCCACTCACAAAACTGTATTACACAACGAATAGAGTTGTGAGTAAAGTGGCTCTCAGACTGTTAGCAGTAATTTTATTCATTACGTAGAGTGAACGGAATTGACTGCTGAATTACATACTCATAGATGTGTTAATGTTCTACTGAGCCATATGTAGTGTCTGCTACCCTTTCCGATATGCACAAAACCTTTGAACCCAGCTTATATTGCATCGATGCTTGTAACTTGTTAAAAGTAGGGGTCACTTCTATAGTGCACAGTTGTGTTTGCAACTTTGTAGCAACAACATAGTGCTCTTGGTTTTTTTTTTTTTGGTTTTTTTTTAGTATGACTATCCCTAAGGGTCTCCATGCAGAATTGCTTTGAATAGTAAGAGTGAATTTGACAGGCTTTCAGAGGGTTCTTAAAACTTCTCTAAAAGAAAAGAGGCAGTATAGCATTAAAACAACTACAGATTAATTCCCATGGTTTTGGCAGTAAATGTTCAACCAAGTGTCATCACCTTCTAGCGTGTGACTTTTAAAAAAAAGTTTTTATTCCTGAACCCTTATATCAGTTTGAAAAGTGCAAAACTGGTTGGTGTAGGTATCCTATCTTGTGCAAAGTTAAATGCATGTCAACAATCCTACCCCAGTTCCAGGTTTACTTTAAGATTGAATTACAAGACGCATGTTTTGTGTTTGGCTGCAAACATTATTTTTGAGGCTATTGTCCTGGAGCTTGGCATTCTTTGTTTATGAAATGTGAATTTGTAACTTCCTTTCTACAGTGTCAGATGTTTTAGTGTCGTGAGATTAATGTTTTTATTTTTGCTTTTCCAGTAATTGTTCACTTTACTAGTTACTATGGCTCTTAAAAAAAAAACAAAAAAAAAAACCTATGTGTTTTACCACAATTAAACTGTTAGTCCAGGGCAGTCTCCTGTCTGCAACTCTGAGGACACAGCGCACATATTTAACAATTGCCACATTCTGCCAGTCTGTCACATTATATGAGAAGCACTGAATCCAGTGTCTCACATAGAAGCATTGGATGGACACAGCACCTGCATGCTGACACCAGACTTCAATCTCCGTTATAAATCCAATTAGTTGAAAGCTCCTAGTGCATGTCTGCATTTTGCAGTTTACATGCAAGCTGACGGACAGTGTGGTTTCTTTGAAATACCACAGATTTCTCTTGCAAGGTTAAAGGGAAAGTATCTATTTTCCAAAATAACTTTCAATTTTTTTTAATTAAGATCAATGGTGTTTAAACGGTCTCCTTAAAATGTATTTGCTGTGCTGATCTTGGCAGATAAATGGAAAAGGAGCACGATATTGGAACCATTGTATTCTCAACCACAAACATGTTAGACTCTTGGCCCATTCAAAATTTTTTTTTTTTTTTTATATAACCAATCCCATTACTACGATCTGTGCATAACCGTTTTTGCATTTGTTTTCCCTTGCTACTTTGTGAGAATTTCCTGTAATCACCTACTGGCCTAATTGAATAAGTTGGTATACGCCAACAGTTGCTAATTTGGTTGAAATAACCAAATCCTTTTGCTTACTACAGACGGCTGTTACGATGGTGGGAAACTTTATCAGGTTAACCAACAATGGGACCGAGTTTACCTGGGCCGCACACTGGTGTGTACCTGTTATGGTGGAGGCAGAGGCTTCAACTGTGAATCTAAGCCTGAACGTGAGTCCATACCAAAAGAATAGAGACTCTCTCCAGATGTCACAATAAATTGTTTGGCTTAAAACTCCTTCTATAAAACTGCAAATCAATATGATTTAGAGTACACAGATCATAATCTCATTGCATTGTCAACCCCTGTCCAGTTACCAAAATGATGCGAATGTGTTGCTTAAACAACTTGATCTCAGATGCATATCGTTTGTTTATAAATCGTTGACACAAACCCTCCTCAACATTTTGTAGATTTTTAGTGTTTCCAAATTTTGATTTAGTGTATGTTTGTTTTATTACCCTCCCTCCCCCACATTTCTCAAGCAGTGTTGGACTTTACTCTTGGTATACACCTTGGAAAGTGTAACTACTATTAATACTACTTCCCTTTTTAAAATATATTTATTTTTCAGGTTTAATCTCTTCAAAAACAAACATCCACTTGTTGTAAAATCGATGTTTTTGTAATTTTTTTTTATTTTTTTTTATAGACACTTGTATTGTAATAGAGGTTTGAATTATGTCAGTGACATTTTCTCATTGATTCCAAAACAGCTGAAGAAACCTGCTTTGATAAACACACTGGCGTAACTTACCGGGTTGGCGAAACATATGAACGTCCCAAAGACAACATGATCTGGGATTGTACCTGCATCGGAGGTGGTAGAGGACGAATCAGCTGTACAATTGCAAGTAAGGCCCTTAGAGTGCAGTTAATCCTCTAAATTTTGTCTTGCACAAATGGTTTATTGTGATCCATATACATTACTCTTAGATGCCTGACGTGCTTGATGTTGAGATAGAAATATATATTTATATTTTATTTTTGGCAAAGAAAATATACATCTTCTTCACATAAAGAGCTTATCATCTGTATTTTGCTTTCTGAAAAACCATTATGATAAGTTCATCTTTATCTCCCAGAGTGTTTTTGTTTTATCTTTGTATTAGCACCTTGCCATTTGGATAATGGACTTCTCTGTGATGTGTAATTTCATGTTTTAGTATTCTAGTGTGATACAAATCAGCCCTTTTGTATAGCCAGGAGGCTGAAGGTGTTAATGTGCTTTTTCATGGGGTGAAGCCAGATGTTCGTTCAATTAGTGGAGGATGTTGCACAGGATATAAAGAGCAAGGCTTTCTGCAACAACAAAATGTTTACAGTTTAAGATACTTGATTGATCTGTGGTGGTTACCTTTTGGCACTGCAGGCAGTCTATGATCAGTCTGACTCTGTTATTTTTAGGTTTTCAGTTTAAAGCACCAAGTCATATATTGGCACTTCAGTCTGCCTTTGTTTTGCAAAGCTGAAGAAATGCCATTGTGACACACAAATTATGGTATATTCCATTACTGTATGTTGTCTGTTATCCTATGTAACAGAGCTAGTTTAAAGGACCACTATAGTGCCAGGAAAACATACTCATTTTCCTGGCACTATAGTGGCCTGAGGGTGCTCCCACCCTCAGGGACCCCCTCCCGCTGAGCTCTGGGGAGAGGAAGGGGTTAAACTTACCTCTCCAGCGCCGGGCGGGGAGCTCTCCTCCTTTTCGGCTCAATGCGCATGCGCAGCAGGAGCTGCGCGCGCATTCAGCCAGTCTCATAGGAAAGCATTCATAATGCTTTCCTATGGACGCTTGCATCTTCTCAGTGTTATTTTCACAGTGAGAAGCACGCAAACTCCTTTAGCGGCTGTCAATGAGACAGCCACTAGAGGCTGGATTAACCTATTTATAAACATAGCAGTTTCTCTGAATATATAAAAAGTTAACCCTAGCTGGACCAGGCACCCAGACGACTTCATTAAGCTGAAGTGGACTGGGTGCCTATAGTGGTCCTTTAAATTTGTGTGGGGTTTTTTGTGGGTGTGTGTTTGTTTTTGTTTTATTTTGTTTTTTTTAAGGATTGTTTCATTTGCTGTCTTTCTCCTGTCCTTGTAGATCGTTGTCATGAGGGCGGGCAGTCTTACAAGATTGGAGATACCTGGCGCCGACCACATGAAACTGGTGGCTATATGCTTGAATGTGTGTGTCTTGGCAATGGCAAAGGCGAATGGACCTGCAAACCTATTGGTGTGTACTGGCATTAATCTTCAGGAATTGCCTTTTTTTAGAAAGTTTTGACTGGTGCGCATGTTTGCTTTGATTGAATATTTCTGCCTGTAAATGTTCTTTCAAGTCATGAAACTAAACCTTGCACCTTAAAATAAAGCATGGTTATATAATAAATGCTGAGACAGCCAAATCTGAATTTAAATTTATTTATTTATTGTCCCCTTTCTGCAGCTGAAAGGTGTTATGATAACACAGCTGGAACATCTTATGTGGTAGGACAGACCTGGGAGAAGCCATATCAGGGTTGGATGATGGTGGACTGCACGTGTGTAGGCGAGGGCAGCGGGAGAATTACATGTTCTTCTAAAAGTAAGTAGTTAACTTGAACTAGACATACATGGAGATCTAATTTTGTAGAGCATTTTATTTATTAAAAACCTTCTTCAGTTTAGCCACACAAGTACAGAGAATTTTTATTTTTATTTTTCATTTTTTTTTTTTTTTCATTAAAGACCGATGCAATGATGAAGATACTAAGACCTCCTACAGAATCGGGGATACTTGGAGCAAGACTGACAACAGAGGCCACCTGCTGCAATGTCTCTGCACAGGCAATGGACGTGGGGAGTGGAAGTGTGAAAGGCATTCTTCTGCACAAGCAACTGGTAAGAAGTAAAATGGCTTCTGTGCTTTGACTGGTTTTTAAGGATCACATGGTCTTACAGGCAAAGCAAACTCTCACGTTGTGCTGCAGGACAATCCAGATTTGGTTGATTTGCTCAAGATTTCACTAAACATTTGTACACTGAATTGCAATTTGCTTGTAATCTATAGTATTTTTGTATTTTTTTTTTTTTATTATTTTTTTTTTATTTTTTTTAGGAACAGGCACTCACGTCTCCAAAGACTCTGTACATGCTACAATCTACCTAACTGAAAAACCGAATGAACCTCATGGCCACTGTGTCACAGAGAGTGGCCTTCTGTACTCTCTTGGCATGAAATGGGTCAGAGCTCAAGGGTCCAAACAGATGATCTGTACATGCCTTGGCAATGGAGTTAGCTGTGATGAAACTGGTGAGCAGCATTATTTTTCATATGTTTAGTGGACTACTTTTAAAGTCTTTATCCATGTTTTAATTTGCGTGTGTCTGTCCAGAGTGATTTCAAATATTTGTATTTATCTTTGCCAGTTGCTGTTGGTACATACGGGGGTAATGCAAATGGTGAGCCCTGTGCCATTCCATTCACACATGGTGGAAGGACCTATTATTCTTGCACAACTGAGGGACGTCAAGATGGAAAGCTATGGTGTGGCACCACCTCAAACTATGACCAGGACAAGAAGTATTCCTTCTGCACAGACCAGCGAGGTAATTTCCCCATTTGCAGCTATAAAGGCTAATCTGAGGACTTTCCACAAGAGTTTGCAGTGTTTCTGTGGGAATTATTGTCCATTCATCCAGTAGAGCATTTGTGAGGTCAGGCACTGATGTTGGACGAGAAGGTCTGGTTTGTAATCTCCATTCCAGTTCATCCCAAATGTGTCTGATGGGCTTGAGGTCAGGGTTGTGTGTGGGCCAGTTAAGTTCTTCCACAGCAAAAAAATCCAACCATGTCTTTATGGACATTCCTTTGTGCTCTTGGGCACAGTCATGCTAGAATATAAAAGGGCCTTCATCAAACTGTTCCTACAAAGTTAGAAGCATAGTATTGTCCAAAATGAAGCATTAAGATTTCTCTTCACTGGAAGTAAGGGGTCTAACCCAACACCTAAAAAAAAAAAAAAAGCCCCATACTATTATCCTTCCTTTACCAAACTTTACAGTTGGCACAATGGAGTCAGGCAAGTAACGTTCTCTTGGCATCCACCAAACCCAGACTTGTCCATCAGACTGACAGTGTATTTATACTATTAGAGTCCAGTGGTGGCAGGCTTCGCACCACTAGATCTGATGCTTGGAATTGTACTTGGGGATGTGAGGCTTGAAGGCAGCTGCCTAACAATGGAAACCCATTCCATAAAACTCTGTTGCAATATTTGCACTGGTATTCAGGCCATTGGAAGTTGAAAACTCTTCAGCGAAGGAATCCGCAGAGCGTTGGTGACCTTAACACACCATGTGCGTCTGCATTTCGTGACCACACTGTGACCTTTTTGTGGTCTTCTGCTTTGTGAGTTGCTGCTGTCCCTAAATGCCTCCACTTTCAAATAATACCACTTAGCGTTGACTGTGGAATATCAAGCAGGGATGAAATATCATGAACTCACTTATTGTAAAGGTTTGCATCCTATAACGGTACCATGTTTCAATTCACTGACTCAGAAAGACCCATATAAAAAATAAAAATAAATGTTAAGCAGTTTGCTATTACAGGTGCTTGATTTTAAACACTTCAGGCAATGAGTCTGCCAAAACTCCTAAATTTAAAAAAATGTAAGGTGTGTGTACATTCATGCATGTCTCTATCACCCGAATTAATATCTTGTTTTTATATAGCTATAATTTAACCATGAAGTAAATCCGATGAATCATTCTATGGTACACTAATACTGCAAAATTTTGTTGTTGTAGTACTGGTACAGACACGAGGCGGTAACTCCAATGGTGCTGTTTGTAGTTTTCCATTTTTGTACAACAACCGCAACTATACAGACTGTACTTCTGAGGGACGTCGTGACAACATGAAGTGGTGCGGTACCACAGCCAACTATGATGCAGACCAGAAGTTTGGTTTTTGCCCAATGGCAGGTAACTAGTGCTTAAAATCTGTCAATTCCAATGTTTTGTAATATGAATATCTTTGACCCTTTACCCTCCAAAAGAAAAATGTCCTATAGTAAAGAATATGGCTATTGCGCATAAGTGGCAAAATGCCATGCTGCACCAATTTGCATCTTTTCATAGAGTTGCATCTCTATGGGGAGTGTTCAGCATCTTAATGCAGTGCATGGAAACTCTGATCATCTGAGTAACTGCTTCAAGAGGTGTTACTATACTGTAATGTAAAAACTGCCTATTCTCTGGGGCAGATTGTAGACACAAGAGCAATGGCCTTAAGGTATCTTTACATGATCCCAGGGAGGATCCTTCCATCATTGAAGCATTAAAAGTTCTGAAATGGGACGATTAATTACAAAATTATGGGGTTTTTTTTTTTGTTTTGTGGTTTTTTAAATTTATTTTATAAACCAAATTTTCTCTCTGATAGCTCATGAGGAAATCTGCACAACAAATGAGGGTGTTATGTACCGTGTGGGTGATCAGTGGGACAAGCCACATGAGCAAGGTCATATGATGAGATGCACCTGTGTTGGAAATGGACGTGGGGAGTGGACTTGCATTGCATATTCCCAGCTTAAAGGTGACAACCCCTGAGATTTTACAAGTTAATGTGTGGTGTGTGTTTGTCTCTTTCTCTTTTTTTTTATTTTTTTTTTATTTTTTTTTTAAATATGGCGGTTTCAAAGTGCTAGATGGTTAGAACTTTTTGAATTGATCTGTTCGAAAATGGACACGTTATTTATTTAAGAAAAAATCATTGAGGGAAAAAAATGCATGTGTTCTAATTGAGAATTATTAATTTAAATTGATATTCCAGTCTGGATTAAAAAAAAGGCGTTACTTTACATCTCGAATGCAGACAGGTCTTAATTACGGTCAATCCTACCTAGGTGATCCGACAAACAAGCACACCCCCGAAGTGCATCCTATGTGATTTCATAACAACCCTGTAATCAAATGAATATTGAAAAATGACAGCATAAGAGTTGCTACTAATAAACCCTAGAATGGGGTAGAATCCTAGTTGGGTGCCAGGACCAAAGGCCAATCCTCACCCAATGTCCTTTTCTGCCCAAGGTCTGCAGTCCTCACCAATGGACATTTCTGGCTCTGTTGCCACAAAGGTTTCAGGTCAATCTGGCCAATATTGGAGACTAAGATGCAATGAGTAGCCTCCTATTGTTAAAACTGCACATACCAAGATCTATTGAACCATTGTTACTGATGTAGTAATGTACTTGATGTTAATCTCCCAAGTTGTACAAATGTCTACCGTGATTTCAATGCCTTCCCCTTCCTATTTTTAGCTTGTTTGGTTCAAGGACTTGAGTTTAATATGCCACTTATTATACTTTTATATTCTCTTTTTTTTTTTTTTAAATATCTGAATTTAGAATTCTTGCATGATCTGCAGAGTTAAAACTTTGCAACTTCTGAAGTGTTTTCTTACCATCAACACTCTCTTAAATCAGGAGCTCAGATTAAAACATATAGAAATCTTTTTGGAAAACAAGTTGGTGGAGAATTTAATATTCACATGTACATATGTTTGCAATCTTGTCTCATTAGTTTTTGAACAGTGTTTCTTTCCTCTTAACAGATCAGTGTATTGTGGATGGTATTGCCTATGATATAAACCAGTCTTTTAACAAACGTCATGATGAAGGACACATGATGAACTGCACATGCTTTGGACAGGGGCGCGGAAGGTGGAAGTGTGATGCTGTGGGTAAGTAAACTGTATGCATTTAATGTGTAAACTGCAAGTTTGACTGCTACAGGACTGTAGAACAAACGCTCAACTCTTTATATTTATTTTTTTACATTGAAGGAAAAAAAAAAAATAACCCAATACTGGCAATTCTAAAGACCGATAGTAAATATGGCAAGTGATGCATGTTACGGCATTTAATGGCTGCCTGTAGGATTAAATATTTCCTACAAGTTTTAGTACTTGGCACCAGATGTTGTGGGTTAAAGTTACCCTTTTTACCCTTTTGGTATGTAAATAGTGTGAATTATGACTACTTGGAGAATATTGGTTTCCCATAGTTTAAAGGTTTTGGTTTTTGTGCTCCTTATCCCAGGTTCTAAATCTTTATCTAGACTACAATCTGTTTCTGAAAGGCAGCCACATCCTAAATTCCAGCTTTGTGCCATTCAGAAAATATTGTTTCAAGAATTGCGAATTCACTTTTAATGTTCTTTGTCTCGTCTCGAGTCTGTTTTAACTCAAGACCACTGTTCTTCTTTGCTTATGCACTTTGTATATGTGGCATCCATTTGTCATGTTTGCGACTGTTGCCTTTGAAAATTCAAGGTTTCCTCATCTGTGACTGATACACTTTTTTATGGCCTCCTTTAATCCCAATGTGTACTAGTAATACACTCTGTGATGTCTGTGCAGGTCAATACCAGAGAATTTGTCTGTTTTCATTGGCAATCCTTCAGAGACTCTTAGGACTCCGTGTAAACATAGCTTCAGTGGTCTTTTGTTCCTAACCTCTGTAAAACCAGTACTATGGATTATAAACTGACCAAATGTTACCTGGATCTTGCAGCATCTAATAAGTGTTCAAGTACATTGTTGCTGTGGACATTGTACATGTTCTCAGATAATTTCAAGCAAAACATTGAGTTTTGAGTGGGATTTAAAAAAAAAAAAAAAAAATTTTTTTTTTGGGTGTTTGTTTTTGTGCTCACTCTAAAAAAACAAAACAAAAAAAAAACAAAAGTCCAGTGATAGCGATGAAAACTTTATGTATCACAACTGATGGCAGACTAAAATAATAAACCTAGAATTTCTTGAACTTTAAATAACCTTGATTTCACTGGAGCCATCTTGCATTTGATTGCACTGGATACACCATGACAAAAACCTAATTTAAAGCGCTTTTTACATTGATACAAGGACTTGTATGTCTTATGTGAACAACTTGCTTGTGTACAGGAGGTTTTATCTGTGTAAATTTAGGTCAACACTGGTGTGTTTTGGTGTTTGTTTTTGTTTTTTTTGTTTTTTGGGCAACCTTCCTTTAGTGAATTCTTTAAAAAAAATTTATTTAAAAAAAAAAAAAAACAACAAAAACTTTTATTCTTTATTTCTATGTTTTTATTTCCAAATATTTTTATTTATTTTCTCGGACTTGACTATTGTTTTTAGATCAGTGCCAGGACAAGGAGACCCTCCAATTCTATCAGATTGGTGATTCCTGGGAAAAAAATGCAAATAACGTGAGGTACCAGTGTTACTGCTACGGCAATGGAATGGGAGAATGGCATTGCCAGCCCCAGTCGTACCCAGGTACACATTACATTATTCTATACAAGAACACTGTATTAAAATTGTATATATTTAGAATAATTGCATTCTTATTGTAAAGGGGGGGGGGGTGTTTTTTTTTGTTTTGTTTTGTTTTTTGTTTTTTTGGGTGGGATTAGAATACCATAGCCTGTTATGCATCACTTGGCACGATTAACATGCTGCTGACACATTGTTTTATTATCCATTGTACAGCACTGCAGAATTTTTATTTGGTGCTTTATAAATGGTTATGCATGTTAATGTCGACATACAGAGTTCTTTTTGTAAACTGGATGGTACTTGTGATGCAACCAAAGAACAAACTTTGTTCTAAGGTCAATTCTAGCCATCACTTTCCAGGAAATTGCAAAGCAAACAGTGATGCCCTGTGTATGCCCCTTCTTTACCTCCCACTTTTGATTGGAATGAGTTAAAAGGAAAATGGTTAACCATTAAAATCGGCAACTGTTGGAATTTGAACCTCACCTTTGTAAATAAATGTGGCATCACTATATATGATTAAAGGATTTCTATAACTAAAATGCAAGTGTTACCAGAACATGATTCTAGTTTGCACCTAGTAGTTTTGGTAATCTGGACAAATACTTGTTTAATGGGATTCCTTGCTAAACATCCCCCAAGGTAAGCTAATGGGTTTGCAAACCTATAAGCGCTGGTAACACAGAACTGTAATGTCCCCGATTCCTTTCTTTTCTGTTGTTGTGTAACCAGACTGTGTACACTAGGGGTACCAAAAAAGTAGATCCACAGATGTTGTAGAACTAAAATTCCCATGATGCTTTACAATGCCTTTTTATAAAAACAAAGCATAATGGAAGCTGTAGTTTTAAATCAGGAGATCTACCTTATGGGCACCCGTGGTTTACACTATCAATTCAATTCTATAGTCACAAATTCAAGGAAAACAAATGGTCATGTTTGCAAGGACGAAGGAAGTTTATTCTCAAGTCTGTTCACAGGCTCTGCAAATAAATGGAAACTTCTCCCTCAAAACTGGTTTCCTACTGTATATATAACCTGCGCTTGTCCAAATTAAAATGTTTAAATGGAAGGCAACACATATAAATAAATAAATAAATTGCAGCATGACCCAAAGTCAGAACGTGAAGTTAATGGGGTCAGTGAGACCCACAGAACAGTTGTAGCTTTCCGCAGATGTTTCAGTTGAGATACAATGTGTTGGACACCTTTTTTATCCTACAGACTCTTGTGAAATAGCATTGGCATTCCAAAGTAATCCCTTTTCAGCAGCATACAGTTGGGAGCATGACCAGAGAGTCTGCTTGCAATATGTTTGTCCTGAGCTTTTGCTTACTCAAACAGCAGTGTTCTTCTCAAGGACAGACTGTCCACGCCAACTTGACATTGCATTTTGAAACCAGTGCACAGTTCAACCTTGAATTGGAGAGAAATATATATCTAACCTCCCCACCCCCCTTAATCTGCATATAGACGAAACATAGCAGTATGAAAGAGGTTTGTATATGGAGTCACTCCCTCCCCTGCTATATTATGTGCATAACAGTTCTCGCCTTCCTGTAGCTTTTCCAGGAAGTGGTGGGCTTCCTCAACATTGTTGGCATACTGTATGTTGCGGCAATTATACTTTAAAAGAGCACTGTAGCATTAGATATATATATTCCAACGTTACGGCCCTGATGCCCATTTTCAATTCGGTCCCCTCTCCCCCTGTGAGTGTGGTTTAAAAAAAAATAAAAAAATTTAGTTACTCCTTTTTTTTTATTTTTATTTTTATTTTTTTTGCTTCTACAACCTCCGCCTTGGGTTGTCATCCTGGAGACGTGCATGGAGGATGAAGGGGCAATCCAATGCTACGGTGAGCCTAAGATTGTGCCATAGAGAATCATTGAATACAATGATTCTCTGTGGCCAACCATGACAGCGCTGCGGTTACGTCATGCGTTGCGCTCTCATACTCTGAGGGCTTAGAGGTGTAGCTTGAAGCTGTGCTTCCATGCACTCTAATTGGGTACAGGGTTTTGGTGGGGGTGTGTATAAGAGAGTAGGGGCAGGATTTCAGGAACTATAGCCATTTCAGTAAAGGTTAAAGAGCCTACAGTGTCCCATTTTAATGGAACACTATAGTGTTAGGAATACAAAACTGTATTCCAAACACTATAGTTTCTCTTTCTGCCCCATGTTCTCCCGACACACTGCGGCACTCAAAAGTTTAAATAAACCCGTAATCTCTGCCTCCTCTGAAGTCATTGTGAGGAAGAACCTAATGATCATGCGTGGCGAGATTAGGACTTCCTCACAGGAAAGTATTGAATCTTGAATTGAATGCATTCCTATGGGAATGCAGACGCTGGACATCGTCATGCAATGCATGAGGACGTCCAGCATTGTTACACAAAGTTAAACTCTGTGAAACAGCAGGAACTACCTCTAGTGTCTGTCTGGTAGACAGCCACTTGAGGCAATATAACACTACAAAGAAAAAATAGCCGTTTGTCTAAAACTGCAATGGTTTCAGCTGCAGGGTTAAGGGGACACGGACAACTGGGTGTCCATGGTGTCTAGTTTTAAGCATAACTTGTAAGTTCATGCAATATATTGTAATGGCTAAGATTCTCTAGATGGAATAATGAATATATAATCTGTATGATTACATTTTTATTTTGAACAACCCCATGTGAACACACACTTGCAGTATATCATGTAATATTCCCTTGTTATCACTAGACTTGGAGATTTGAATGTAAACTCCAGAAAGCCTTGTCTTCTGTAGCCATCATGGAAAACCTGTGTTTTAAATTCTAGGAGTGCCAAGCTTGGCCAGCAGTGCCCTACTTACTTGCCCTGCTGTCTTCTCTATTGCAATAAATTGATTAAATAGATGTCATGCTTGTTAAATAGAACTTTGTTCGCATGTTTATTATTCTACTGTGTGGGTGTGTGTGCTGAACAATGTCTGCTTTGGTGTTTAACTTTTTTTTTGCTCTCACCCCCCCCCCCCAATAGCTGGAACTGGACCTGTGCAGGTATTAATTACAGAGCATTCCAACCATCCAAACTCACACCCCATCCAGTGGACCACTCCTCAATCCACTCACATTCAGCAGTACGTCTTGCGCTGGAAACCTGTAAGTCTGCTCTTGCTTATTTAAGGTTGGGTCAAGAAACAAATGCAGTAAACTCTACTTTATGGATTTGGTTTTTTTTTTTTAACTCTAACCTACTTCATAAATCTCTAAATCGGGGGTAGGCAACCTATAGCACTCCTGACATTGTGGACAACATCTCCTTTAATGCTGGCAAAGCATCAGGGGAAATGGAGTCCACAACATAGAGTGCCAAAGGTTGCCTACCCCGATCTAGATCCTCTTGGAAGAGTAATGTTTTAAAAGAAAACGTCTGAATCATCAGCTTAACTATATAATTAGTGTTGAACAAAATGTTTAGAGATGTTAGTTTGAAAATTGGTCATTTTAACCTCATTACTTGACTGACAAATATATTCTCTGAAGAATTTTGCCTTTACCTGGTGAAAACACGTTTATTTTTGAGTCATAGATAATCTCTAGCTCTCTGGCCCTTTTGAATGTTTTTTAGCTTTGTTCTGCGCAGTACCATTTGATTGCACCATTTGCATGCACCTGTGTTGGTAACAATGTTTCACTACTTTCTGCTGCTCAACCTAACCTGCCTGCTACTGCATTTTCACATAGAACAATTACAGGCAAGGTAGGTTGAGCAGAAGTTGTGTCCGATAATATAGCTCAACACAACAAAAATGCATATTTTCTCCACAAATAAAAATACATTACATTTACGTAATGATATTTTAAAATTAAATGTATTTTTATTTGTGGAGAAAATGTGCATTTTAACTGGTGGAGCACCCATATTGTGTTGAGCTATATTATCTGACACAACTTCTGCTCAACCTACCTTGCCTGCAATTGTTCTATGTGAAAATGCAGTAGCAGGCAGGTTAGGTTGAGCAGCAGTTAGTCCCATTACAACAGCCAGATAAAGTTTCACTAAGACATTTGTAAAAGTGAAAATGTGAAAGTTGTCCTTTTAAGGCTCAAACTAAAGGGATATTGGTACAATGAAACTTGTTAAGCAATGGCAAACCTTGCCTAGCTTGGGTCAGATTTGATACAGAATTGCTTATGTGAACATACCACCCACCCCTCCCCAAGCCAGGTGCAGGGCTTCACCATCAGTGTTGTCAGCAAACCTTTTATTAAATGTCAATGTGAATAGGCTTCTATTGTGGGATTTCTCAGATGGAACTTGCCTGGGAGACTGTTGCAATACTTTGAAGGGGATGAAGTAAGCTTAGATGAAAAAATGCAAAACTAAGTTGCTCCCTCAGCCAAGATTTTAGACTCTTTGCTCTCCAATTTTAAATTCTTTTAGTTTATTGACATAATAGTGTGTATAAATATCCCACACCGATAAATTCTATATCTAGAGTCTGTTTGCCGGAATATGCATTTTCTGCTTAATTTGCAAGCAGATTGTAAAGATTAAATATGTTCTTATATAACGGTGCCCTTTGTCCAGTCTATAGAATACATATATTGCTTAATTACCCAGTTCTTGTTTTTAAGTAATTAATTAAAGCTGGGGTTTATGGTTCTGCCTGAACACATGTAATGTCACATATTTTCTGCATTGTGAAACCTTAACTAATGTGATAGATTTGTATAATTTTAGTGAACTTTTGTTTTTATTCTAGAAAAACAAGGAAGGAAGTTGGAAAAGAGCCACTATTCCAAATCACCTGAACTCCTACACAATCTCTGGTCTGAAACCTGGAATTATATATGAGGGAGAACTGATCAGTGTCCTGCAGTATGGCCAAAACGAGGTCACACGATTTGAATTCACTACCACATCCACAACGCTATCCAGTGAGTGATGCCTTTTTTCTGAGAGTATCATTTGGGTATAAGCCGAGAAAGATTGCCACACATGCCATCCCAAATTTTGCTTACCATGATGCTGTTACAGCCAAAGGATCATGTCTATGATCTTACTAGTTTCAAGAACTTTTTAAATCCATAAAAAAAGTGTTACTATAAGTTAAATCAAACTGCATAAGCTTTTGATATAATATTGTAACCTCCTTGTAAATGAAATGCCACCCACTCCGTCTCTCTCTGTCAAATTGGTTAAAGAGACACTATAGTCACCTGAACAACTTTAGCTTAACAAAGCAGTTTTGGTGTATAGAACATGCCCCTGCAGACTCACTGCTCAATCCTCTGCCATTTAGGAGTTAAATCCCTTTGTTTATGAACCCTAGTCACACCTCCCTGCATGTGACTTGCACAGCCTTCCATAAACACTTCCTGTAAAGAGAGCCCTATTTAGGCTTTCTTTATTGCAAGTTCTGTTTAATTAAGATTTTCTTATCCCCTGCTATGTTAATAGCTTGCTAGACCCTGCAAGAGCCTCCTGTATGTGATTAAAGTTCAATTTACAGAGAAAGAGATACAATTGTTTAAGGTAAATTACATCTGTTTGAAAGTGAAACCAGTTTTTTTTTTTTTTGTTTTGTTTTTTCATGCAGGCTCTGTCAGTCATAGCCAGGGGAGGTGTGGCTAGGGCTGCATAAACAGAAACAAAGTGATTTAACTCCTAAATTACAGTTAATTGAGCAGTGAAATTGAAGGGGAATGATCTATACACTAAAACTGCTTTATTTAGCTAAAGTAATTTAGGTGACTACACTGTTCCTTTAAGTGGGAGGATTACTTAAAAATGTAGCCCTTAGAAGGGTTTTGGGTCAATAGATCTGCCTCTTCAGATAACATCTGTCTAAATGTTTGCTTTGTAGATACAGGAGTAAAGAAACAAAACTTTCTTTATGTTGAGTAAGGTCTAGTGATGGTCCCTTTCTGTCTCTGCTTTTCAAACTACCAGTTTTTTGCCCTCTAATGGATAACTTGTCTTTTAACTTAAGGGGAAATTTCCACAGTAGGTTTCTTGTGTGCCACACCCTGGTTTTCATGGATAGAAAAGATGCCATTTATAACTTATCAGGGAAGGTTCTAAATGTTGCCTGTAAGAGTTGCTTAAATCAACATTTCTTGCAATTTTTAAATTGCTCTTGTGTTTCTTGTCTGAAAGTTATGGAATGGTGTGTGTGTGTGTGTGTGTGATTATTTACAGGAGAAAATGTCACCTTAAACCGCCTGCTACACATTTATTTATTTGGAGCTACTTTCTTCTGCAGAAAAACGATATGCTATTGAGGTATTAAAGGGCTGCTATAGGCACCTAGATCACTTCATCTCATTGAAGTGGTCTGGGTGCAGTATCCTTGTCCCGCTTTTCCTTGCAATGTTTTCCTTTGCGCTGGGTCGTGCTCCTCCGCTGACATTGGCTGATTGGGGATGTGGGGACCTGATGAGCATGCTCCATGGACCTTCTCCAAAGAAAAGCCATAAATAACTTCTTTCCTATGGGGTTTTGCTTGATGCTGGATGTCCTCCTGCAAAGCTTGAGGACGTCCAGTTCAGTTTTACAGAGTCCAACTCTGAATCTGCAGGAAGCGTCTTTTAGTTGGCTGTCTGGTAGACTGCTACTAGAGACAGTCTTAACCCTGTAAGATAAACACTGCAGTTTCTCTAAAACTGCAATGGTTTACATTGGAGAGCTACGTGGGACAGGGACACTACATCCAGACTAATTTGGTAAGTGAATCAAGTTTTAGTAGTAAAAATAATAATAATAATAATAATAATAATAATAATAATAATAATAATAATAATAATAATAATAATAATAATAAAAAAAAAAATATATATAAACATGTTCATGGATGGGTCAGGGGTGGAGGGTAGGGGAGGACACAAGGCAGAGGGATACTGTAGTGTTATGAATAAAAAAAACTAAAGTTCCTTTTAGGAGATGTCAGTAAAGTTGTTTTGAATGTCTCTCAAAACCTCCACTTTGATGAACTCTAGAGACTTTGGTTTGTCTTTTTATATACCTTATTTAATTTTCCCCCTTTATTTTGTAGCTCATACTGAGGCTGGCGAAACTACACCCCCACCTTCCGTGGTGACCATTTCTGAGGCTGTTACTGAAATAACATCCAATAGTTTTGTGGTTTCCTGGGTCTCTGCCTCCGATACAGTTTCAGGATTCCGCGTGGAATATGAGCTCAGTGAACATGGAGACGAGAAACGCTATTTGGGTGAGTGTATACTCAAGTTGTCTTGGTTGTCTTATTTGTATTTAATGAATCCCTATCTCATGTGAAACCGGCGTAACATGCACTGCAATAGCTTGTGAGCTATTGATTGACCAGTCAGAACAATATTTCATTGCTTATTAGAGTCCTAATAGGCTGCAGAACCTGGAAACAAGTTCTAAGATATAGATTTAGATAATCATCCTTAATTTTATATAGTGTTAACACAGAGGAAATTGATATTTCAAGATAATCTAACTGCTTTCATATCCTTTGAGGTAAGGGAAGAAAACTTTGCCTGGCACAGACTAATCCGATAACCAGTGTCAAAGACAAATTGTAGGCATTTTTTGTGTCTTTTTCCACCAAACCAACATTGTGTAGGACACCATATCTTCATAAGAAGACCTTGGCCAGTATGGAGGCCAAGACCCAGTGTAAGACTGGAATTTATGTAGCCGAATGCATCTTCCGATATCCCTGTGGAACACAGACCTTAATGTTGGGCCTGTGGTTCTTCTACTTCCCGCCAGCAGAAGCTCCAATGAAAGTTCATTACTACCATTTTATTTATATTGCGCCAGAAAATTCTGTAGCGCTGTACAATGGAATCAGAGCCAGAATAAAGTAAATGAGGATGCAATCAGTTGCGCAGGAGCCTAAACATTTCGATTTTTGAGTTAAACCTTGAAGCGTTTAATTTGAAAGAAATTTGTATTCTTGGATATGAGTAGATACACTTGCCATTCTGCTGACTACATTGTCATGCTTGAAGAGTTTGTGTTGTCGTCTGTACTTTTTAATTTAGTTAAAAATGCAAAAATAGCTTTTCTGCAAAAACATAGTTTAATGAATTTGACAAAAATTAAAAATGCAGGATTCATTGCCGTGAGTAAATTTAAATAAATTTTCATAAACCACATCCTTTTTGCAGTTTAATATCTTGAGTAACATTTTTCCCATCCTTTATGGATTTTGTAGATCTTCCCAACACTGCCACATCTGTGAATATCCCAGATCTCCTGCCTGGCCGTAGATACAATGTCAACGTTTATCAGATAACCGAGGAAGGAGAGAGAAACCTTATCCTGTCTACAACTCAGACAACTGGTAAGTACAGCTGTACCTGCAGCACAGGATGGGATACAGCCCCCTATGTTGATAAAAAGGTTAGAACAAACTGTTGCTGTTTTCAAAAGCTCCTGCTAAACATTAGGAGTCTGTCAGTAGCAAGTATGCAGATAAACCCACATTGACTTTTCAGCTTAGTGAGCTGAGAGCACTGTGGCATTAAAAAATCTTCTCAAGAATGTTTACTTTGCTATCTGTTAAAGAATTATCAGATAATGTCATTTTGAAGATCGTTCTGAAAATTCTGGACTCAGGTGGTGCACAAGTATTTCAATTTTAATTTCCCTTTGTAATTTTCTAGCACCTGATGCACCTCCAACATATGACGTGAAAAAGGTTGATGACACCTCCATTGTAGTCACTTGGAGCAAACCACAAGCTCCCATTACAGGTAAAGACATTGGATGCGGTATCTTGTACTTTTTTTCCTTCTGCTTAGACTGGAGCCTTTAACAATCTGTTGGGTTTTAGTGGCTTCTCGCTGTAGTCTCACAGTTTTGGTGATTTGTAGAATGATGATCCTAAATGTTAACTGTATATACATTCTGTTTCAGGTTATCGGGTTGTGTATTCTCCAACACTGGAGGGTAGTAGTACGGAACTGATTCTGCCAAACACTGCAACTTCAGTAACCTTGACTGAGCTTCTCCCAGGCATGGAATACAACATCACAATTTATGCATTAGAAGAAAATCTTGAGAGTATTCCAAAAACTATCCAGCAGGAGACTACTGGAACACCCGTGAAAGGTAATGGTAACAAAGCCGCTTTTCAGTATGCCACAATGTTTGACCAGAAGGGATACAAATGCCCAGAATTTCCTCTTTACTTGGGTTTACGGTCTGCAAAGAAGGTGTGCAATCTTTTAGTAAAGATAAATTGGTTTGGTAAGCAGGCGCAGATCTATTTACAGCATCTCTGCTTCTAAAACTGTTGCCTTCAAACCACTTCAGTGCAAGGATTTAGGGCTTTGTAGCATTTGGCTTCCTGCCCTAGTCTGTCTTGACTGGCGTCTCATCCCAGTAGGTTTGCAGTGGTTGAAAAATTCCAGCACTTCCTCTTTTAAATTGCAAAAATGAATACAATAATCAAAATAGTGGTGGGGTTTGTAGATCTTAAGATTATTTTTCTTTAGAGAAATTTGAGTCTTGATTCAGCTCTGGTAGTTTCTTTTAGATTGTATTCTAGTAGCCAGCAATAGCTGAAAGCTTCCTCTGGGCAATATGATATATAGGTAGGATATTCTTCTACTGAACAATCCTAACTTAATATTAAATATAAAAATTGCTGTATTGTACATGAATTCCACATTTTTTTTTTTTTTTTTCCCTTCTGTAGTTAGCATCTCCTCACCAACAGACTTACAGGTTGTGGAAATAACAGATGTAAAAATTACCATAATGTGGAGCCCTCCACCAAATGAGGTGACTGGGTACCGTGTCGTAGTAACACCAGTTGGTACCACCAATGCTGCTCCTCAAAACCTCCCTGTCAGCAGAAATACCTTTGCAGAAATCTTAAATTTAATCCCTGGCACAACTTACTCATTTGAAGTATATGCAGTGAATCGTGGTCAGGAGAGCAAACCTCTCATTGAACGGTACACAACCAGTAAGTACGGTGCAGTTCTTGTTTTCGTGTTCTTCTGCAGCATTGTAAATTAGATGGCATAGTATGGTATTATTATTGCTTTTTGTACAGTGTCCGGGAACTTTAATATATAATCCTTGAAGTATGCTTGCCCTGCTTGGGTCAAACAATTGCTATGTCATCAATTTTAAACTAATGATGTGTGTAGAAGCCTGGCGGTTGTGTTTTTTTTTAATTTTATTTTATTTATTTTTAGTGTTAAGCGTTTTTTTTATTTTTTTTATTTATTTTATTGTATATGCATAAACATGGGGGAGGGTACAGAAGGAAAGGGGTAGGGGATGTTCACTTTTTCACAGAATCTTAGTCTCGAGTCACAAGTTCTAATAACAGTATGCTTTTTCTTATGCAGCTATCTAATACATCCGGCACTCCTGCTCTGTATTCTTGTTTTAATGCAGTTAGTACATTGTGTCAGTGTGGCCTAGAGTAGGTCAGCATCCTAGCCTCAATTCAATTTTTTTTTTTTTAAATGTATAGGCAATCCTAAATTGTACATATAGGTGTGTGTGTGTGTGTGTGTGTGTGTGTATGTATGTATGTATGTATGTGTGTATGTATATATATATATGTATATATATATATATATATATATATATATATATATATATATATATATATATATATATTTATATATTAGCAAGTCATTCAATGTGTGAGTTGGTTCTCCATATTGAATAGTTGAAAATTAATTTTATATTTTTTTTCCCCTTCATTTCTTCTCTCTAAACGAAAGAATGGGATAGTGCGACTTAAGTTTTTAATGTTGCGTAGTGGATGTTTAATCTGTAAAATACTGAAATCTGTTACCTGATATACCTGGGTGCATCTCATTATGAACAAATTCCTGTGTATTTTAGACGGCTATGATTTCATTTAATTTATTTTTGCCTGACTTCTAACCTTTCCTTTTTGAATTTACATTTTATTCACGCTTTAGTGGATAACCCTGTGAGCATGTTTTCATAGTCTAACTTAATATTTTTGGTATTGCAATTATGGAAAAAAGTGTTTTTTATTACTTCCAGAACTGGACGCTCCAACTCGCCTGAATGTCCGTGATGTAACGGACTCCACTGTAATCCTCACTTGGACACCACCCCGTGCTCAGATTAGTCGTTACCTGCTTACAGTGGGTCAGACCCGTGGTGGGCAGCCAACTGAATTTTATGTACCCTCTACTACCACACGTCACAAGCTCAAGGATCTTCTTCCGGGGACAGAATATGTAGTTACTCTTATCGCTCTAAAGGGAGGTGAACAGAGCACCAGGATTTCTGAAACCTTTTCAACTTGTAAGTATGGAGGCCAGTTTAGAAACGCCATCTATTCTAAGTAATGCATTGATGCATTAACAGTCCTCCTAATCATTTTTTAGATTTTTCACCCCTTTATTTCTTTTTACAGAGTAACTGAGCACATACTTTTACATTTTTATAATTTGTAGTTTGGAGTCTAAAGTGTACCTACTTTACTTCAAATAACCCAGCTAGCTAAAAATTAGAAAGGTTTGTCGGATGTACAGACCATAGTGGAACATTCTGTGAATTTTTTTTTTTTTTTTTTATCTTTTGCTGTTGAACCACTTCAAGCAGTCTGCTGGATGTAGGTTTAAGCAACCGCTTTCGTTGGTGAACCAACATCAATGAATAGTATTTACACTAAAATATTTTCAAGAGATCCCTTGAGTCAAACTGGTGGTGCTTTTGATCCTATAAATATGCATGTCTTGCAGCCAATTTCCCATAGCTAATCCTGATGCTCTTTTGCTTGTCTTGGTAAGAAGGATGCACACAATTGCCTGCCTTAAAAGGATAAACTGGAAATTGCTTGTTCCCTTGAAAGATGTTTAAAATGCTGTGTTTTGTCTTTTTTAAATACACTTTTTTATTTTTATTTTTTAAATATAGACCATTTTATATATGCACTTTGGAGTTCCTACCTATGACTATTGATGATTTATGGTCTAATCCAGATATTCTGACTTGTCTAACCTGTTATGGGCAAATGCAAATATTACAAGTTTTAGAATGAAATGTTGTATTTCTTAAACTGTGTACTTTGTCTTTAAGAGAGATTGCAAACTGACAAGGTGTTAGAAATGGAACATATTGTTTTTCATAATTGTTTTTCTTTAAGCAATAACCTCAGTGCATAATATGTTTGTGCCATTTTGTCCCAGATGAATTACAATAATGCATAAACAAGCTTCAAGACTATGCTACGACTCTTTCAGTACACAATATACTGTGGTAACCTTAAGTAGATAAGGATGTCCAGACTTTAAGATGCCATCTTGAACTAAGTCCGGAAAATTTCCATGACGTATACGCCCTTTAGTTATGGCCTTGTATGTTTGCCAAGTTAAGGGAGGTCCTAAAATGAATAAAGTAAAAGAAGTGTTACTTTTTCATATATGAACTACAGTAACCCTAAAATGGAGACACCTAAGGTATAAATAGGTGCACTTTTAAATGTTAAGACACGGAGAGACTTGGAGACAGACGCTGCTCCATCTTAAAATGACAGAGAGGCTGAAATGATGACCTGTTCAGAAGGGTATGTTAACCTATTAAAGGACCACTCTAGGCACCCAGACCACTTCAGCTTAATGAAGTGGTCTGGGTGCCAGGTCCTTCTAGGGTTAACCCATTTTTTCATAATTATAGCAGTTTCAGAGAAACTGCTAGCATTATGAATGGGTTAAGCCTTCCCCCTAATCCTCTAGTGGCTGTCTCATTGACAGCCACTAGAGGCGCTTGCGTGCTTCTCACTGTGATTTTTCACAGTGAGAGCACGCAAGCGTCCATAGGAAAGCATTGTAAATGCTTTCCTATGCGACGGGCTGAATGCGCGCGCAGCTCTTGCTGCGCATTCAGCGGGCGGGGCGGGCCGGATCGGAGGCGGAGAGGAGGAGGAGAGCTCTCCGCCCAGCGCTGGAAAAGGGTAAGTTTTTACCCCTTTCCCCCTTCCAGAGCCGGGCGGGAGGGGGTCCCTGAGGGCACTATAGTGCCAGGGAAAACGAGTGTTTTCCTGGCACTATAGTGGTCCTTTAATGATATTTGCAAGCATGTAATTTAATCTTATAAACACTGCTATAATGGATTTTATATTTATATATAATAAATATCCAAAAAGACAAAACTATTGCTTCCAAGACAATCCTTATTTTATATTGTATTCTCAATTATTTATATATGTTAAATAGAGTATCTCTTACTGACTATATAAAATTATGGCTAAGATATCTGTATGGTTGGCCCTACTAAGTTCTATGCTTTAAGACATTCTAGTGGTAAATAAGGGAACCACCTGCGGTTACAAACCGCTATAGCAATATGTATCTGTTTGGGTTTTTCTTATACACGTGTCTGCAATTCAATGTTTTGCACCTTGCTCAACCAGCTTGCTTTCTTTCTGCAGTGGAACCGGTGGGCTCAATCCCTCATTATAACACTGAGGTCACAGAAACCACCATAGTCATAACATGGACCCCTGTGCCAAGAATAGGATTCAAGGTGAGTTGTGTGTTTTTGTCTAATAATGTAAAAAACCACATGTTCATTGGCTAATATTTCTAAAAGGTAATGCTGAACCCCTCTGTTCTAAGATTTGGTGAAAATATCTATATCTATCTAATTATATTTATATTTTTTCATGTTTTAACAGACCATACGGGATTGAGTTAAATAGTATAGCTAATTTTATAACTACTTTTTATTTTTATTTTTTTTTTTTATCATGCTTTCTGGTTCAGTTAAATGGTAAGTGTTGTGTTTTTTTTTTTTTTTTAAATGTAGTAGCATGACCCTGTGATCGTCCCCTTTTTTTTTTACTTTAATAGTATTATTGTATCTAAAATTAAACCTACACCTGTATGTATTTCACTCTACTTTGCAGCTGGATGTACGTCCAAGTCTAGGTGGAGAGGCTCCTCGTGAAGTCATCTCCGAGACTGGCAGCATTGTGATCTCTGGCCTGACACCTGGTGTGGAATACACATACACCATCTCTGTCATCCAAGACGGCATTGAAAAGGATACTCCTGTTACAAAAACTGTTACCACTCGTAAGTATTTTATGTAGCTTGCTGACGTCCAGTTCCTTTTGTAACTTATAGAAGATACAGACTTCCATTACTCACGTGTCTCTCCGGTTTTCTTAAGTCTAATAATGTGTTGGATTTTTTTCTTGTATCCTTTTAGCCCTTTCCCCACCCACCAACCTACGCCTCAGTCCAAGTCAAGATAGTGTTTCCTTCACTGTCTACTGGGAGAGAAGTACATCACCAGGTAACAATGTGTTGTCTCCAAAACTTGTGTGGTCAAAAGCAAACCATTTTAAAATGTATCTACTTGCATATATACAGCAGTCTTTTTATTTTAATACCATCTTGGTTATTATGGTATGAAGTATATCTTTATACTATTAGCTTGGGGTACACACAATTTGAGCAAGAGGGCTTGCGATCACATGGACTACTAGGCTTTGAAGTTGCTGTGCCTTTGTAATTAACACCTATATTTAAACGTTACTTTTTTGTTTTTTAGTATTGTCACAACTTTCTTTTGTGTTGTCATTTTAAGGGGTGACTGGATACAGAATAACAAACACACCCACTGATGGGCACATTGGCAATAGCCTAGAAGAAGATCTGGATGCATCCATTACATCTTATCTCTTGGAGAACTTGACTCCTGGGGTGGAATACAATGTTAGCGTCTATACTGTTAAAGGCGATGAGGAGAGTATTCCTGTCTCAAAGATCTTCAGTCAAGGTAAGTACACACGGTCTGATTTAACCTGAATATTTTAAGTGTTTCTTTTTATTTATTTATTTTTTAATATATAGATATATTTTTTCAAATGTATTTTTCTTGGAATTAATGGACCTGTTGACATGGCTCTAACCTAGAGTATTTGTACACAAAATAATGGTTTTAGGTTTAACTTGCTGATCTCAAAGTGCGTCATGTTAACTGTGAACGCTGGCTGTGAAGATGCAAATTAAACATAGTTCCAAAAAAAGCTTGAAATCAGACTTTTTTTTTTTTTTGCTGGTTCTATCAATTTATTTGAATCTATGCCTAATCCTTACTAAGAATGCTCTGATAATTTCAAATGCATCTGTGTTATTTGCTTCTCAAACCTGAAATTGTGCCAATGTGTGTCTAGATATTGTAATTGTATGTTACTGAATTTGTATTTTATTAGCCTGGTGCTGGTCAGTATTCATGATGGGACATACCTGTTCCACTCTCTCCATAATGCCAAGAGAGCCTACTCACAAATACTGCTGCAGTAAACAAGTGGCTAAAATTGTGCATAAAAAATACTTTAGTTCTGGAATAGTCCAGTAAGGTAACATAATTTTCTCAAGTTATACATTGTTGCTTGTAACTTTGGCATCTTCCATATTCTGTAAGTGGCCTCATCTGGGAACGCTCTACTCTAACCCTGTTAGGTCCACACATGCAAATAAAACGTTTAAACAGAGGTGAAATGTTATGTTAATTGCGCGCACCCTCCTAAATTTGGTAAATCTCTAACCAGTAGAGCACATTGGCTGCACATGTTGACCACATGTGCAATTTGCAAACATGTTCTGTAGAAAAACATCCATTCTGTTCTTCTTAAATTTAGTTTTGACACACGTTGAGTATCAAATGCTTTAAAATTGTGTTGCTTTGTCTGTTAATTTAATTTATGCAATCCTTGACTGACCTGCTTTGCCTCCACCTTCCATCTTCTGCCTCTACTCCTCTTTTGCTTCCTCCTTGCTCACCCTGCCAGAGGTCCCCCAGCTCACTGATCTAAAGTTTGTTGATGTAACCGACTCAAGCATTGATCTGAGATGGACACCAATTAATTCCACTTCCATAATTGGCTACCGAATCACGGTGGTTGCTGCTGGAGACTCTGTCCCTATCTACGAGGAATTTGTGGGCCCAATGGATGGGCACTACAAAGTTTCAGGACTGGAGCCCGGCATTGATTATGAGATCAGCGTGATTACACTCATTAGCGGCGGAGAGAGTGTTCCGACCACAATCATACAACACACGGGTGATTGTACAAAGCTTGCAAGTCTGCAAAGGGAAGGCAGTAGTATTGCATGGGATCACCAGCAGTATAGAAGCAAAATTGTCTTGGGAGAATAGTCTTGCTTAATCTTTCAGTAGAGGGTAGCTTCTCCAGTGCATGTAAAGAACGACAAAGTGATATTATTTCATGCTCTGGTATTTCTAATGAGCTCCATTGTATTGCATTAATTATAGTTTTACTATGGCATTTGTTATATGCTGAATGTTTAACAAACTATGGAGCATCAAATGGTATTTGATTTGTGGAAGAACTATTCTGTCACATAAAGTGGGGTAAATGCAAAACTTTTAATGAGGAGTCAAATTCAGGGGATGCTGGTGACCTGCTTACTTTATTGCCTTTCCGTTGTGCACATGAAATAATTGAGACATTTTAACATGGGTGCATGTATGTTTGGTTTATTATTTTTAAGTTGTATTGCACAGTTGTATAGCTGTAATACAAGATTGCAGGATGTACTTTTTTTAAAAATATTTTATTGGTTTAAAGGCAAACCTTCAGTACTACTCATTATGCTTATTGTACATTTAACTACCCATGATATGGGTTTCTTGATTCCCTCTTCAGTTTATCATGCATGCAATCTTAAAATGTATTTATTGCCCAGTGAAATGTCTGTTTGTTTGTTTTTTTGTTTTGTTTTTTGTGTGACATTTTGCTAGTAAAGTGTGTGTGTGTGTGTGTGTATATATGTATATATATCTGTCAACATCATAACTTAATCCACTCTTGATAGAAAATGTTAAACACGCAAGTACGTTTGTCTTTAAACGCCCAAACAATCTTGTATATTCTGCATGGCCTATGTGCATGACATTTTGCCTGATTTTACATTTTTAACATTTGTTTTCTATGAATTAACATTTTTTCATATTTGCTGCCTTTTCAGCTGTTCCACCACCTACAGACCTCCGTTTCACCAACACTGGTCCAGACTCCATGCGTGTCACCTGGACTCCTCCTTCCTCTATTGAGTTATCCAACTTCCTTGTGCGCTTTTCTCCACTCAAGAAGGCTGATGATTTGACTGAACTAACAATCTCACCATCTGACAATGTGGTGGTTCTAACAAGTAAGATTCTAGACGGGCTGGGGACAAAGTGTAATGAGAGATGCGCAGCAAAATTTATGTCTAAAGGACAACCATATTTCTACACTGGTCTACAGATTTGCAACTATTTACTTTGTTTTATTTCAGATCTGTTGCCATTCACGGACTACCTTGTCAATGTTTACTCTGTTTATGAGGGACGAGAGAGCACACCTCTTAATGGAGTTCACAAAACTAGTAAGTACTTGTATATATTTTTTTAATTTTTTTTTCTGTTCAGTTTCCCATGTGTGCTTTCAAAAAGTTATTGCGCTATTTTTATTTGGATCATTCTAAAGCATAATCTTTGCAAAAGATCTTCCTGCGCAGGTTTACTTAACAAGCAACTCTGATTGTATTTGCCAAAATATAGTTAATAAATGCAAATAGACTGAGCTTGTGCCGATAGGTCAGTTTTTATGTCCAATAGCCGAGTTCCAATCTTGAAATTGTAGATTGACTGACTGTAAATTGCTGGTGTGCAACAGATGGTGCCTTTAATTCCACTTATTAACTACTATTGTAGTTGGGGTTGTGTGTCATTGTTGTCTGATACTATCTAGACTCTATCCACTTTTCTATGTCATTTAAAGACCTGACATCTAAGATGGGACCAATAAACAAAGCATTTATTCTAGATTAAAGAGTTTGCTCAAGGCTCTCTGCAACCTGTACATTACAAAAGCATATGATCCCCAAATTCATTCTAAACTGTTACTAAAATTCTATCCAGGGTTAACATTCTCTCACATGCCCTTTGGAAACTGCCGGTTTTGATTTGGTAACCACTTCCTGTGGTTTGGAAACTTCAGTGCTTGCTATTCAGATTGTGATTTTGTTTTATTTTTTTGTAATTATTTAACCTTTAAGAATGAACATGATATACAATGGTTAACGCATAAATCATTACATTCCGTTATTTCTGCATATGTTTAGGTAGACCAGTTTATAGAGATCAAAATATAAGGGTTTAGCTCAATGTTTTCTTGTAGTTTTGTTAACACCAATGTTTTTTTGTACTCTTTCCAAAAACGTTTACATTTTGAGCACTCCCACAACATATGGAGACATGTCCCTTGTTGTCCACAACCACTCCAACAAAGATAACTCAGATTTTTACCAATTTTATTCAGAAACACTGGGGTGGCGTGCCTTCTAAACAGTATTTTAAACATCTGCTTTTGAGAGAGCATGCATATAGAAATTTTTGATGCAGTTTCTCCGATATCTCCAGGGATTTTCCTAGATCTGCTTCCCAATGTGATATGTAATTTAATGGACCCCATACTGTAGGTTCCTCACATAAATGATTATATAAATCAGAGATAAGGCCTCTCCTTAGAATTCCTATTTTGCATCTTTCAAATTGTGATTTTTATGCCATGACGTAAAAGCCTGAGGCTTTGAGTTTATGGGAGAAAGCCATGTTAAATGGATGTTTTGAGTCAAGTTGCAGATATCTTTCCTTGAGGCTTTGGATTCCTGCATTTCAAATTGTTACTGTCCCCAGACATCTAGTTAGATGAAGCAGAACATCTCCATAGGGTGTTTAACTCACTGGTTCAACATTCAGATTGCAGGTTTATTCAGTTATTTCTCATTTTTAACAATTGGTTAAAAGTGTAAAATACATGGATTATACAGGATTCCACAAAATCTAAAATGTATGGAACCCCATAGCTAAATGCTTTGTCTTGTCTTTATAGCCCTGGACTCACCAAGTGGAATTGACTTTTCTGAAATTACTCCCAACACCTTCAATGTACACTGGATTGCTCCTCGCGCTCCCATTACTGGATATAGAATCCGTTACCAACTGGAAAGTGGTGCTGGGCGTCCCAAAGAAGAGAGGGTGCCTCCATCAAGGAATTCCATCACCCTTACCAACCTGGTTCCCGGATCGGAGTATATTGTCAGTATTATTGCCATTAACGGTGCACAAGAGAGTATAGCACTTGTTGGCCAACAAGCTACTGGTAAGATTTCTGCATCATGGTTGGTGTGACATGTTTGTTTTTGGTCGTCTGCTGTACTTTCTCACTTTTTTTTTTATTTTTTATTTTTTGGGGTCCCTTTCTTCTTTTCCAGTATCTGATGTCCCAACGGATCTCACAGTCACTTCTTCATCTCCCAACACCCTCACTATATTCTGGGATGCACCTGCTGTGAGTGTACGTTACTACAGAATATTGTCTTCCCCAACAGGTGAGTTTCAGTAATTCACATTTCAGTATATGAAATTGAGCGCTGTAAGCACCAGAACGACTGTTATATTGTAGCTTTGGCTACAAACACACCCTTATAAGTCCAAATTGGTCTGTTCCTTGGCAGTAACAGGCTATAAATGATGATCAACCCCGATACCTCCATCCTCATTGCCCTTCACTGTCCGATGGACCACTATTAAGCACCACAAGAATTCCAGCTTAAGTGGTAGTGTCCCTTTAATTTAAGGGAGTGATGCATTTTTTTATTTTTTTTTATTTATTTTTTTGCGCTTCGTCTTCAGGAACATGGTTTTCTAAGGATTTGGTCAAATTTTGTAATTCTTTGTTTTTGATTTTTCAAAAGGTGTGGTGTGTGTCTTTAATATATATATATATATTTTTTTTTTTAATGTGTAATGTAGGCAGCCGTGGACCAGCTCAGGAATTTACCGTACCTGGTACCTACAACACTGCAACAATCAGAGATCTGCAGCCAGGAGTAAACTACACCATCACGGTGTACGCTGTAACTGGCCGAGGGGACAGTCCTGCTTCTAGCAAGCCAATTACCATCACTTACATGACAGGTGAATAGAGATACATGGTTTTTGTAATGATGATGTCAGACATTTAAATGTAGTATATGTAAATCACTATACTGCCTAGCTATGCATACACCACTGACGGTCTAAACCTTTTTGTTTTATATGTTTTGATATCTGGGAAGCAGTTACCAACATTGTAATGTATAATTTTGTGCCTACCATTCTGCAGATGTTGAGCATCCAACAGAGATGCAGGTTACAGATATCCAAGAAAACAGCATTCATGTACGTTGGACACCTTCTCCAGGCCCAGTTACTGGATACAGAGTTACCAGTGTCCCTAAAGGCGGACATGGAGAGACCTTTTCTCAGATTGTTCCTTCAGGTAGGTTTTTTTTAAGCGGTTATATGGCCGCCATTGTGTGAACGAATACTTGAGTAAAGGGGAAAAAAAACATTAAGTCTCTGTACACTGATTAAGACCTGTTGGCATTGCATGCATTTTGAAGCTTTTTTTTTTTTTTAAATTGGGATATATAGTAATTCCATTCCAACAACTCTAAAGTTTACGTCATTCTAATATTTAACATAAGTTTTGTGTAGTAAGAGGTGCGTTTTCCCTTAACTAGCTCATACGAATACAATTATGCTAGTAAATTGGCAAAAATAATCAGCAGTAACAAAAAGCACAGGGATTAATTTTTTTTTTTTTTTCCAACAGATCAAACCGATATTACAATTGTGGGTCTTTCTCCAACCGTTGAGTATGTGGTGAGCGTTTATGCCCAGGGTAAAAATGGAGAGAGTGAACCTCTAGTAGAGACTGCAGTCACCAGTACGTATACACTGCTCAAATTCTGGAGGTTTTTTTTCCTTCACTTTAAGCCATCCCCATGAATCCTGATTCTCTATGCATCAAAATCCTAATAACTGAAGGGGGAAAACAGATCAGATTATCTAGAGCAGGAAACTTCCAAAAAATTGCAGTCTTGTGCTGCTTTATCCATTCTCTCAAACGACTATAGAGTGAGTGGAGTGGAGACCGGACTATTTTCTATGTACTATAAGAATTTACAAACTTGTACTTTTTTTTTTATTCTTGTCCTCAGTCAAGACCCTCCATTAATCAAGCAAAGCTTCCCTGCTACTTTGTCATATGGTGCTTTAGAGCGATCTCTTTTGGGCAGTGGGCATCAAGTTTACTTTTTTTTTTTTTTTTGTTTCTTCGTTGTGCAACTGATTTAATGCTTGTGAGTGCAGAAACCTAGCTCTATTTAATTGTCCCTAATTTGCACAATGATCTAATTCTATTTTGTAACATAGGCGCTTAACCACCTGCAGCTTAACTTTTACATTGGTGGTATTCGAACTAATCTCCTTGGCATAACTGCAGACTTAGCCAGGGCACACTGTGTGTTCAGTGCATTCATGTAACAACTGATACACTGACAACACACTCTTTTGTGGATGATGCTCCTTTTCAAAACTAGAGGAACCAATATTCTAGTCTTTCTGTTCCACTTGAGTTTTAAATATTAAAAGATACTTCATAGATGTCTGCAGTAAGTCAGTTCTGTGCAATCCAAACCTAATCGATTTTAAGATTTAATTGTAATTTTTTTTTTTTTTTATAATTTTACTTGGCCAATTTATATAAAATGTAATTATGCATGTGAAAAACAGCCAGAGTGTAGAAACAAAGTGCTTGGGTAAAAATATTGATTGCAATTAATTATATATTGTAATATAGCTGCTTTCCCTCACAGCACTTTGAAACACTTATGTTAATTATGCATGTTGGCTCCTTCATTCTTGTAGTTGAGACTTTATTTTTAAATAATCCTCCACCAATTGGAAATCTCTGTATTGAGTACCCTTGCAAAAGTTTTCTAAACTACATGAGTGATGGAGCTAAAAAAAAATAGCTGCAGCCACTTTTTTTTTTTTTGTTGCTTTTGTCTTGCAATGGCATTGACGGGGCTAACTATTTTACTGCCAAAATAGGGGTCTATTTGAAATAGACTGCATGTCCCTTTGACAGTGAAAGGGCTAGTGATATTTCTCCCCATCAGCCTTTTGAACAGCTTATCTCTGCTGCTAACTGCTTTCCTGGTTAATTTGCCTGACAGACCTTGACCAACCTAAGGAACTGACATTCACTGATGTGGATGTCGACTCCATTAGACTGTCTTGGGGACTCCCAGAGGGGCAAGTCACCCGCTACCGTGTCACTTACACAAGCCCAGAGGAAGGAACAAGAGAACTATTCCCTGCTCCAGATGGTGAAGATGATACTGCAGAACTGCACGGTCTAAGGCCGGGCACAGAGTACACTGTGAGCATCGTGGCATTGCACGATGAAATGGAGAGCAAGCCCTTGATTGGAATCCAGAGTACAGGTATATCGGGCGCATGAGAAATCCGGTTTCAAGCTTTTGACTCTTCTGATGTCCATTTTCTGTCTGGGTGCTTGCACCAAACATCCTTCATCCTGAATCCAACATCATAGTCTTAACCTCTACATATACTTGCTTAATACAAGCAAATGTCAGATGAGTTTTTTTTTGTTTTGTTTTGTTTTTTTAAAGCACTAAAATATCTGAAAATGTTGATCCTTTTGAGCCATAAACAGCCATTTATTTGCGAGTGCTCCTGTTTCAGAGTCTTCAGAAGTATATTGCCTTTTAGAGGCACCTGACATTATTATTATTGATTATTATTATTGCCATTTATATAGCGCCAACAGATTCTTTAGCGCTTTACAATATTATGAGAGGGGGGTATTTGACTATAAATAGGACAATTACAAGAAAACATACAGGAAAGATGGGCTGAAGAGGACCCTGCTCAAACGAGCTTATAGTCTATAGGCTTTGCTCTATGTTTAAATTCTGCTGGACAATTTTTGTGTGTAGGTGTCTTACTGTTTTCATATTTAAGGTTTTTGACTTAAAGTTGTGCATGATTAATATTTTAAACTTGTCACCATTTTTTCACTTGACAAGTGATATTGGATCCTACAGCTTTCCACACCTTCCATTAATGACTTATTTTAATGTGTTTTACAGCTCTACCTGCTCCTACAAACCTACAATTCTCTCAAGTCACACCAAGTGGCTTTACAGTTAGTTGGCATCCACTCAATGCCCACCTCACAGGATACCTTGTGACTGTCAAACCCAAGGACAAAACTGGACCAGTAAAAGAAGTTTCACTTTCCCCTTCTACAACCACCACCTCGTTTAGCGGGCTGATGGTGAGTGTCTGTCCATAAATGTGGCAACGGATGTATAAATTCTAGTTTGAAACCTTTATCCATTTTTAAGGTTTGGGTTTTTTTTGTACCCTCACCCCTACATTCTCTTATCTTATAATTGGTTAACTTTATTGGATTTTCCTCATTATTTATTTAGGTTGCAACCAAATATGAAGTGAATGTATATGCTGTAAAGGACAGTTTACAGAGCCAGCCACTGCAAGGCATTATTTCCACTGTTGAGAGTAAGTAATCAGATATCTTTGCATGTCAACAAAAAAAATCTACTAGAATAGTCAGCAGACAATTTATTTCTACACTTTGTAGATAATATTGTAGCTGATGCTACAAATGCAGCTAGGGATTCTGAGTAGGGAAATTTAATATAAATGATGACTAATCCTTAGTGGTTGCATTTTTTCTCTTTTCTTTCATTTATAGATGTGAGCCCCCCACGTCGGCCACGGGTCACTGATATAACTGAGACAACTGTAACAATTATCTGGCGCACAAAGACTGAGACAATTACTGGCTTCCAGATTGATGCTGTGCCCTCAGGGGGTCAGACACCCATCCAAAGAATCATTAGCCCAGACCTCCGATCTTACACTCTCACAGGTAAATATGCCACTGAATCAGTTCACCAGAAACCATAAAGATTGTTTGAGACCCAACTACTCTTGGTCTAATTCTTGGAAGGATCCGCACTATCCCAGTCTTGTTAAAAGCAAGAATCTTCTACTCTTGGGGCTATAAACTATATAAATTAACAATCCTTCTTACCATTTTAGGTCTTCAGCCAGGCACAGACTACAAAATCTACTTGTACACCTTAAATGAAGATGCTCGCAGCTCCCCTGTGACTGTTGATGTATCTACAGGTAACCTAATGTCAATAGTTGATGATTTCACTGTGTGCAAGTTCTGAACTGTGTATGGATGTATTGCTAGATAACTACTCGTGTTGCTCATCTGCTTGTATATAAAATCTGTTTTGTTTTGTTTTTTAATCTGTTTATAGCTGTGGACAGTCCTTCCAACCTGCGCTTCCTCACATCCACAAGCAATTCATTGCTCTTCAGCTGGCAACCTCCTCGTTCCCGCATTACCGGTTACATTGTAAAATATGAGAAAGTTGGATCAGTGCCCAAGGAGCACCTACCACGCCTTCCAGCTGGAACTACAGAGGCAACAATTACTGGTAAAGGGTCCATTATGCCAGATTTTAATAAACATTAAATGTTCATTGCAAGTGCAAACCTATCCCCCCTGGGCTGGACACACTCAAAACTACAGTGTATCAGGAATTTTCTTGGCAGGTCAAAGTTAACTTAGTGAGGTTAATAACAGACTACAGCCATGTACCCTTTAGCAGGAGACCAGAAATGGTCTTCTAGGCATATAACTTATGGGGGGGGGGAAATTGGTAAAAACCATAACCAGGTCTGTGATTACTCCTAACTCACTCTTCTCCAGAAAAATAAGAACTTTATAATTTATTTTCTACAAACTTTGCAGGCCTGGAACCTGGCACTGAATACATTATTTATGTAATTGCTGTGAGGAACAACCTAAAGAGCGAACCGCTGACTGGACGTAAAAAGACAGGTATTAATGTGATCTCTTCAGTAAGGATTAAGTTTTGTCATGTCATACAGTATTTATAGGTTCACTTGAAATTGTGCTGAGAATTTTTAGTCATGGCCAGAGGAGATTCATGGAAGGTGGTGGGGTTCATTTCGGTATTGCTGTATTGTTACTTTTGGGTCTGAAAGCATTGAAATGACAAATTACATAGAAGTACGGTGTTTTTGTCTTTGTTTTGAGTATGTGCACACTGCTTATGCTTGTTGGAAAAGCCATGTGTTTGCCAAGCGGCATTTAATCTAGTGCAATCTAATATCCTATTTGTTTTTATAGAACATTCTTTGCTTCTTTTAGGTTAGATGCATAACTGGTAGATTTTCACTGATCTAATTGCAACTCTGATTATACTTGGACATCCATATTGCAGGTGTTAATAATCTACATTAATTGGTAGCGCTATCTTTTATCTACAAGATTGGTGACAAATTTTCTGCTGCTTGTCTGTTGGTACTGTGTAGTTTTTAACTGCAAAAAAATTAAACGGATGCAAAGCTACAAATTGTAACCACCAAATCTACAGCTTACATCAATCATGGAATTAAAGAGGACTATAGTCAAATTGTGCATTAATTTAATGCTAATTAGGCAGCTGTGCACAACAATAGGTATGATCTCTGTGTAAAACACAAGATGCTTTTCAAGGTCTACATGTGCTGTATTACAATTTAAGAGGTATCTCGAGCTCTAAACATAAAATCCAAAACATTGAATGCAAGAGAAGTATTCAAATGATTCTAAACTTGTCTTCTGAGCTTGATATCATAATCATTGTGTCTTTTTGATCTAAATGATTTGAGAGCTTCCTAAATAAAGTTAAAAACTAATTTTCTCACAAACTGAACTATAGTAAGTGTAGACCAAAAGCATCTCTTACCTACTGTTGTAAGTGTATCTGTACCATTTTGGTTTTCTGTACCGGTACCACTGTGTCAGCTGCCTGCTTTGACTAATGCTTTGCTTTTATCGCTCCTAACTCTTCGGCCAGATGAACTCCCCCAACTGGTAACACTTCCACACCCTGGTCAAGTTCCTGAAATCCTAGATGTCCCCAGCGTCCCCAATGTAGAGAATACACCCTTGGTCACTCACACCAATTTTGACGGTGGTAATGGTATCCGACTTCCAGGCACCAATGGGCAGCTGCCCGTCTCTGGCCATGAAGGACAAATCATTGAAGAACATGGCTTTAGAAGACAAAGTGTGCCCACCACCGCAGTGCCTCTGAGACCAGGGCAACATACCCCTGGGAAGAATGTGCCAGATATAGAGACCAGACGCCCACTGTATAGAGGAGATTATGATGAACCTTTCCCTCATGGCTTAGGACCCCAGCTCAATGAAAGTGTCCTTGAGGAGGTGTCCTCCCAGACCACAATCTCATGGAGACCAATGTTGGAAACCACTGAATACATAATCTCCTGCCATCCTGTAGGCCATGACGAAGCTCCATTGCAGGTAAAGCCTTTACTACTTTTTTACTTTTTAATATATAATAATGCAATCTAGCAATACTGAAACACTAGAAAAAAGTATGCAAATATGCATCCTTTATTCTGGACTTCTTGTAACTTTTTTCCAAAATCTCAATGATCTGCCTTGTTTTGCGTGTTCCTGATAAAGATTGAAATTCTAAATGCGTAAGCTACTACTGCTTATTTTCTGTACCGGTTCTATTTAGTTTAAGGTTCCAGGAAGTTCTACTAGTGCCACACTGAATGGTCTCACCCGGGGAGCCACTTACAATATCATTGTGGAGGCATTGAAAGGACTAGACAGACACAAGATACTGGAAGAGCTGGTGACAGTCAGCAATACTGGTAAGTGTGCATTAAATTCTCCTCCTCTTCCAGGTCACTCTACAGCACAGTAAAGTGTAATATGTTGCTTATTATCTGTGAATAAATTGCTTCACCCATCACTTTTTAAAAGCAAATTGTGTTAAAAGGCAGCTCATACAATGTTTTAAATTGAGTCCTTCGCAGGCTTCAGTTTTGTGGTGGTGTGTTTTTAATAAAAAAAAATACATTGCTTGCTGTTGGTTGTGAGCCTTCCTCCTTAGAATACTAGAATAAAAAATACATTGCCTGGAAACTTTGCCTAATAAACAGTAGGGTGAGTTATAGACTATTTATAAATGTTTCACATTTAATTTTAGTGTGTATGTATAGAAGAAAAATGTATTTTAATTTTTTTGTCTTAGTTCCTTCTATCAGAGATTTGACACCCACAGAAGACACCTGCTATGATACATTTACCGGAGCACAGTATTCAATAGGACAGGAATGGGAACGTATGTCAGAGTCTGGGTTTAAACTTTGGTGTAAGTGCTTGGGATACGGCAGTGGACACTTCAAATGTGACTCCTCCAGTAAGTATTGTACTTCTTTAGTTACTTTTTTTTTTTTTTTATAACCCTACTTCCATTTACAGCAAATCTGAGGAAAGGTCTTTCCTCATTCCCTACTGTCTGCAATAAACAGTCTTTTTGCTTTACTTTAAAGTAGTTAAATATTAAGTATTGGGGAGCAGCCTGATAAATGTAAAATCGTGTAGCAGGAGGTTCTCTTAAGTGCTCTCAAATTTCTATTGTTAAACAATGTTGGAAATGCTCAGGGGAAAGTTAAGTTTAGTAATTTCATCCAAATCTTGTGGTGTATCTTTGCAAGAATGCCCTCTGAAACCACTGTAAGTGATTGCATTTCTTTTACTGTTCTGTGTGATTTGAGAATGCACCTAATCACTAATATTGTTACCCTAATGAATGCTTCCAAGTTCATCTAATATAAAATAAAAATATATTTGCAGACTTTAAGATGTGTCTCGCATATGACAAACTAGCACTGTGTTGGCAAATATCACAGGTTATCTGTATCGATCAAAAATTGCAAAATGCAACTTTTTTTTTTTTTTCTCTTTTGTTATGAACAAAAGTGCATATATCGTAATAGTTGGAATAACACTTCTGGCTGACACCGTTTTATTTTTCCTCCCCCCCCCACCCCTCCACCCTTTCTTTCCCAGAATGGTGCCATGATAATGGAGCAAATTATAGGATTGGGGAGAAGTGGGATCGTCGTGGAGAGAATGGACAGATGATGAGCTGTACATGTGTTGGCAATGGAAAGGGAGAGTTCAAGTGCGAACCTCGTAAGTAACTCTTTATTTATATTCCCGCCCACCGCAATACACTTCATGCTCTATGCAATATTGGTCTTGTGCAATCTGCATGTAGTAGTGTAGATACGAAGACCTTGAACCATGTGATCTCTTCCATCAGCCTTTCAAGATGGCAAAATATGCACCATAAAGTATTCTTCTGATCTTGAATTAGTGCATATTGGCCTCTTATTTCACAATGGGCCTTCTACTCTTTTTTTTTTTTTTTTTTAACTGACCGTAATAAAATGAAGTCAATGATGGAGTACTTGTATTTACCTTGCTTAAAGGTTGGAAGTCTATCTTAACCTAGAACTTACATTTGTGACTGCAGTGTATACATGACTATGAAAGCTATAGAGGGACACACACACACTGGTAATAGCATTGGTAGAAAGCCATTTACTCCTGCAGGATTGTTTTACATGACCAGATCTTTGCTGAGCTGGCTTTCTTTGGACCTGAAAGGAGTGCATCTTGCTTACTGTATGTAATTCTCCACAGATGAAGCTACATGTTATGATGATGGTAAGATGTACAATGTTGGTGAGCAGTGGCAGAAGGAATACCTGGGGGCAATCTGCTCATGCACATGCTATGGAGGACAGCAGGTGAGTCTCACAGCTAAACAAGCTGTGAATTACAGAATATGGAGCCATGTTGGCATGATGTATGGTTGTGCAGAAGAGAAATGAGTCATGTGGAATCCTTTCTACTCCTTTATGTCATGCCCTCACAATGTAGGTCTTTAGACCAATGGATCATAAACTATTTGCTGTTCCTGACGCCTCAATTTAAAATTCCCCCTTTTCTATACCTCTGCATGTTTGCATTTTACTTAAGTGATGTAAAAATTTCATTTACTATAAAAGACTGGCAAACCTCCCCCGCACCAGGAGTTTTTTTTATTTTTTCCCCCCAAAATTATTTTCAGTACAGTAGGAGACATTGGCGCAAAACAGTCTGCTACAAATCTCAAGAGTTTCCTGTGTCTAGACATTATTTTCTTATGTAACTACAATACTATGCACACAAATTAGAATCTGGATCATTGTCAAATGTTAAACACAAGAGGTATTGTTATCCCACAAAGGCCAGAGTATCCTCCCTATGAGATTTAAAACTGTAAAATTCAATGAAGAATTATGGTGTATCCATATAATGTTATATTTGACATAGTGTTATAGCAAGTTGCAGCATACAGAGTATTGCTTGGAAAAAGAAATGCCTAAATCTTAGGCTATGATCATAATCTATAGTTATTTCTATTCATATAATCATGTTGGGGCAGGAACCGTATGTCTCCTTTAGTCCTTTTTACCCTCTTGTGATCTTTGTAATTCATAGATTATGCACACCTATTTTTTGTGATTTTATGATCTTAGATCTTAAATAAAGCTAGGCATTTATTATATTATAAATTTTTTTTTTTTTTAAATTTACAAAATTTTTAGTGTTTTTAGAAAGAATGGTAATTCATTTTCATTAATGGAGTAAAAATATCAAACACATATGAAGCTAGGTCCAATAAAAAAATAAAAAAATAATATATATATATATATATTTTTTATTTTATTGGACCTAGCTTCATATGTGTTTGATATTTTTACTCCATTAATGAAAATGAATTACCATTCTTTCTAAAAACACTAAAAATGTTGTAAATTTAAAAAAAAAATAAAAAAAATCCCTTTGTCTGGACCTAAAAATAACACATTTCAGATGCACAACTAAGAACCTATCCCTTCAACTCAATATTGGCTTTTACTTGCTTCCTTCTGCTCTTAAATGACTATTTACGTTTTTCTATTTCAGGGTTGGCGTTGTGATAACTGCCGCAGGCCAGGTGTAGGGTCTGCCCCAGATGGCACAAGTGAACATACTGTCTCACAGTTTACCAGATACCAGCCAAGCACCAACTTTGTAAGTCTTGTGCAACTACATGAAAAGTCTAGTTGAACAACTAACATGTTTCCACACTCAAATCTTTAATCTAGTTTTTGTAACCATTGCTTTGACAATCTATTGCTATAATGGGGGATGTAGTGTACACTGAAGGGTCTATGCTGCCAGTAATTTGTATTGTAACTTGCCTTTTTTTTTTTTCTCACCAGAATATAAAATGCCCCATCGAGTGCCTCATTCCCTTGGGTTATCATGACTACCCCGAACATTCTGAACAGAGAAAGAACTAAAATGGTGGAACAATCACAAGTACATTTAGAGGATGTGTGAAGCAGTTATACGGACAGATTTGAGGGTAGTGGTATACTCTCCTCCTAATTGGCAGGCAATCCAAAAAAAGCTTCAAGTTCCACCTGAAGTATTTACTGCCATTCAGTATACAATGATTGTAATTTTTATGCTTTTTAAATTGATCAGGGAAACACAAAGGGAAATTGATGGGGTTTTTTTATTGTATTTTATACATTAACACTGAATTGCCTTTTAACATTAAGGTAGTAGTGAAACAAATACTGTACAAACATCTAGTTCAGGGAAGCCTGAAAATGTACCTTGCCATGCCATAGGGTATGTTTTTGGATGGAGTGGTTAACATTACAGGCAAATGTCAAACAGACCATTCTGCTTTCTTATATTCCTGATGCATCACAAAAAGCCTGTATCTGAGAAATGCCTTTAAACTTATACACAATCTTAATTCCTTTTCTGCACATTCATTGCAACTACCCAACATTCTGTAATGTCAGTGTTATTTATCAGTGCTTCCTCTTCAGAGGATTCCTTCTATTATACTTCTGGAAAAGTAATTCTAAAGCCTAGAAAGTGATGGCAATTGAATTTGATGTAATTATGGTTGGTTAATTTTTTTTTTTATACTGTATGTGCCAAAGCTTTTACTACTGTGGAAAGAACTCTTCTTTTAATAAAAATCTTAAAAAATATTTGCAGTCTGTGTCTCAAGAGTTTGTGTATGCAAGCATGTAATAGTAGTAGTAGTAGTACTATTTATATAGCGCAAGCATATTCCATAGTTCTTTGCAATATTATCAAAGGGGGAGATTAACAATAAATTAGACAATTAAAAAAACTTACAGGTTGAAGAGGGCCCTGCTCAGATGAGCTTACAGTCTATAGATGTATGTATGTATTTTTTTCTTTAACCCGTTGGATGTATTTTTAAAAAAAGTGCAACCTGTACAAATACTTTGGATTGGAGTAGGGTTGATGACTGGAGGGCAGAGGGGGCAAGCCCATGTTTCTCCAATAGAGAATCATAGGCTTGTTATGTAGTCCATAACCTTTAAATGGCCATACCTCTGCATCTAAGGGATCATTCCAGAAAGCATTCATTTAATGCCCTTGTTGGATATGATGGAACTATGAGCTCTGTAAATGGCTGATCAAGATGCAACAGTCTCATAACGAGCAGTTTCAGTGAAGCTTTTTACAGAGACTTACCGAATTAATCTGCCACAAACAGATTGAGAACTTTTATTAGAGCCAGCTACCCCCTTAGATGTACACTACAGGTTTTGTACTGCTCTGATTCAGTGACTTTTTTTTTTTTTTTTGCATGTTGCAAAATGTGTATAGATCACTGATCATAAAACCAAAAAAACTAGAATTTGGAGTATTGTATCTACAGTCTTTTCCTGAAAATAAGACTTGGTCTTGTATTAAATTTTTCCCCCAAAAAACGCACTAGGGCTTATTTTTGGCTGATCTATTTCAGAGAAAAATGGTAGCAAGCCGGTCTACATTCGTGCAAATTCCCCTGAACATAGACCAGTTCACTAGAGCATGGAATCCTCTCTCCTTAATCCCTATGTATATTTAAACAAATGGAGGTCATTTAGTTACTCCAATGGCCATTGGAGGGAATGCCCGCCTGCCAACGTCATGGCAGACCCCCCCAAGCGGGTCCTAACACTGACCCTTCAGCTTGCTTCCTTGAGCTTCTGGCAAAGATATCTCAAATGAGACAGGGGTATTTATTTTTATTTTTTTAATATACACCTCTATATATTAACCCTTAGTAGGGAACACATGGGATCGGCGGCAGCATTGTAACAAAGCTGTGTGATACAAAAAGTGAATACAAATACAGAAAGAGAAGTCCTGCGCTCACTCCTGGGCAGAAGCAATGACTACAATACACATCAGTATATATATATATATATATATATATATATATATATATATATATATATATATATATATATATATATATATATATATATATATAAAAAACCAAAGAAAAAACAAGTTTCTTGCGCTCTCTCCTTAATCCCTATGTATAATTAAACAAATGGAGGTCATTTGTCCTGCAAATCTATGTTTGGAGAAACTTTCCCGAACAAAGATGTTTACTAGCCTATGGAATCCCGCAAATCTGTTTAGGTATTAGTGAACTCGTTACTAGGGCTTATTTTTGGGGATGTCTTATTTTCGGGGAAAATAGTTATGTTTAAAGACTGAAGAAAAGGGTGTCAACAAGATGGGGAAGGGGGGGCGGATCTGTTACCTGGCTGATCTGTTACCTGCACACAATGTTTAGCCCTTGATTTGAATCACGTTAAAACAAATCCAATATAGGTCTATGGTGGACAGCCTCTCCTAGCATGTGAGTTGAAAATTCCAGTGCTTTCAAATGTGGTTTGCTTTACGAGGGCAGTTATATTTTTATTTTTAATGGTAGTGATTTGAAGTGGTCATGGTGGTAGGAATATGTATGTGCATTTTTCACCTGTCCGGGCTACTTAATGTTAACATTGTTTTAAATGTCTTTTTATTCAGTGAAAAGATGCACGTTGGGATTCGCAGGTCCCGACTGAAAGGGGCGTAAGACATGCATATCTCTAAAGCAATCAAAATATTTACCAATTGGTGGTAAGAACAAGTAACATTAAAGGATTCAACAAACATAAATCCTGCTATGCCAAGAGAGTGTCTGGCTGGAGTCTAAGGTAATTAGTCTAGCATGTTCAATGTGAGGTTTATTGATACACGTGTTCGTTTTGGGTCAGGAAGTGACCGGGATAAAAAAAAATTCATTTGCAACTACACAATCCGTGTCATTACTAAAAGAACCAGGCCATTTACATATCAAACTGATTTCACCCAAAAGGGCAGAACAAATCCAAAATGCAGGCCGGCTCTCTCCACCAGACATACAGCAACTTCAGATGATTGTTTCAACCTGGTTAGGCATCATTAGTGAGGTATAGCAGATACCCCTCTAAGCACTGTGAGCAAGGGGTCCACACCTGGATTACCCTTTAAACTTGGGGAAAGCAAAAAAAAAAACACAGATGCAGGAGAGTACTAAGAATGGACAACAGCTCAAATAGCTTGCCCTTCGGTGGGTCCCTGCTCCGATCTCAAGCTGGTTTTAGCTCATCTTGTCCCATTACAAAAAGAACAAGGCCATTTGTGTATCAGACTCCACCCAAAAGGCAGAACAGATCCAAACTGCAGGCCGGCACTCTGCACGAGTGATACAGCAACGGAGTGTGTCGCATGACTGATGCCGTTCCCATGGATATCTAGAACCGCTATCGGCATTGGGAGTGTAAGTCAATTAATAGGTAGTTCTAGTTTCTGGAGATGGGGCCTGTAGGTCCCTTGCTTAGGGTGTTAACATCGTTAGGCTTGTATTCATGTGGGTAGCTATCTCCGCTGTAGGGAGTTATGAGATTTCGTTCTGTTTGGGTGTCAGTTAGGTGCTCGTCTTTTTGTCGTGTGTAATCAGTCAGGTTGCTATTGTTTCATCTGTTGCTTCGTTCTGTAGGTGTTTCAGTAAGGGGTGGGAGGGTGAAAAGGGTTAAGGGGGGGTAAAGAGGGGTGGGGGATGTAGAAGGTGGGGGGAAGAGCAGGGGAGGAGGAAGGTTGAGGCGGGCCGCCCGTCGGGGGTTGTTAGATCCCTGTATCCCGGTGGGTGTTCTTAGTTCTGGAAGATGGGGGTTTGTCTTTCCGGTTGCTGGACTCCTGTCTATGGCTGTGTTCGTGTGTTTCCTCCTGTCCGTGTGGATTGTTCTGCCACGTAGGTCAGCCATGACCGCCACCTGTCTACATGTTTCTCTTCGGTTCCGAGAAGGGACGCCTGCACCTATTCCGCCGAGTATATTTCTTCTAGTCTTTCTAATCATTGCCCTGTTGTGGGAATTGTGGTTTGTTTCCAATACAGCGGCACCAGGGCTTTGGCTGCGTTGAGGAGATGCCGGAGGATTGATTTCCTATAGGTTCCGATGGGGGCCGGCGTGGAGTGTAGTAGGGCCAGTTCTTTGTTGAAGTTCCCTTCGTCTCCTAGTATCTAGTTTTTTGTTTTATCTCTGTCCAGAGCGGTGTGATCTGTGGGCAATCCCACCAAATGTGTATTAGCGTTCCTGGACCTGTACCGCACCTCCAGCATGTGTTGGGCACCTCCGGGAATATTTTGTGTAAGATATCTGGTGTCTTGTGCCAGAATGCCAGCACGTTATAGCCTGCCTCCTGGTATCTGGAGCTAGAGGAGCATTTATGATGTAGAATTAGTATTTTTTCCCATTGGGAGTCAGAGAATGTTTTGGCAAACGTCTGTTCCCATAGTCGTCTGTAGGTGTTTTTGGTATCGAGGTGTCCCACCAGGAGGTGTTGATATAGGAGGGAAATGGCCGGGTCCAGGGAGGTTTTGTTGTCGCAGAGGCTTTTGAACCAAGTTAGGTCACGGTGTATAGCGTCCCTATTCGGGAGTGATTGGTAGAAGTGTTTGAGTTGTGTGTATCGAAACGTTTGTATGCTTGTCGGTGGGAGGCCGTCTGTCAGTGCCCCTAGTGGTTTTAGATCCACGTTTAGCAGTGCTTTGTGTATGGGGAGGGTTTCTCCTTCTCCCATAAAGGTCCAGCTTTGTGGTGGCGCCCCTCCGCCGATCTTGGGGTTGTGTTGCACCTGCATCAGTAGGCTCGGGGTGGGGGACAGGTGGGGGGCCCCTCTGATGCTATCCCATGTTCGTAGTGTGTGGGCCATGGTGGAGCCGGGGTCGAGGTTATATTGTCCAGGGTGACCCATTGTTTGTGCCTTTGGTGAACGTGCCAGTCCAGTATTCTCTGTAGGGCGGACGCTTGATGGTATTTGCGTAGGTTGGGGAGAGCCAAGACCCCCCATGCTCTCGGTAGACAGAGCAGGTCGTGGCGGAGGCGTGCTTGGTTCCTGTTCCACAAGAAGCGGATCATGGCGGTTCGTAAGGAGGAGAAGAATGCTGTTGGCAGGGCTAGGGGTACTGTTTGATAGAGGTAGAGTAGTCTGGGTAGTACATTCATCTTTAATATTACTATTCTGCCAAACCAAGAGATATAGGGGTATGACCATTTCGCCAGATCTCGCTGGATTTGCTGGAGGAGGGGGAGGTAGTTTGCCTGGTAATGTGTCCGTGGTGATGACTGTACCAAGGTAGCGCATGCAGGATGGGCACCACCGAAAGGGGAATTGGCGTTTTAGGGCATTAGCTTCCAATGTGGGTACCCTGAGGTTAAGTACTTTGCATTTTGTTGTATTTAGCCTGAAGTCTGACAGTTCTCCATAAGTCTTGAATAGTTCCATTAACTGTTTGAGTGTATCTTCCGGGTGGGTGATGAAGAAAAGGAGGTCATCTGCATAGGCAGCTACTTTGTGCGTTGAGGATTTCCATGTGTAACCGTGGATGTCCACCGTTTGACTGCTTCCAAGAAGGGCTCCAGGGATATTGCAAATAGCATGGGCGAAAGTGGGCAGCCCTGTCTCGTGCCATTCCGTATTGTGAAAGAGTCCGTTTACCCGTACCTTGGCATTTGGGTTGTTATATAGTGCCGTGATCCATTTCATCATGCTTGTGCCGAGGCCTATCTCCCGGAGAGTGCTCGTGAGAAATGGCCAGCTCACATGGGCGAATGCCTTTTCAGCGTCGGTTGATAAAAGGAGATTTTGGCGTGTTAGGTGTTGGATTAACAGGGCTCGTAAGGTACTATCCCTAGCTTCACTCCCGGGGATGAAACCTGTTTGGTCCGGGTGGATAAGTTTCGGTAGCAGGGTGCCTATTCTATTGGACAGTATTTTTATGAGGAGTTTCACGACTATGTTAAGTAGGGATATTGGCCTATAGCTGCCGCAGAGTTTGGGATCTTTCCCCGGCTTCGGGAGGACAGTGATGGTGGCTGCCAGCGATTCCTGGTGGAACTGTGCTTGGGTGAGTTTTGTGATTAGTATGGGCTTCAATTTTTTGTAATATTCAAGTGTGAAGCCATCTGGTCCGGGTGCCCTCCCCATTTTGGCCGCTTTGATCGCTCCCGCTACTTCCTCTTCCGTTATTGGGGCTTCCAAAGGTTCCTGTTTGTCTGTTTGGAGCTTTTTCTTGATGAATTTAATTAGGTATTCCTTTATCCTGCATTGTTTATCTATGGCTTTGGCCTGTTGACCAGGATGTGGGGTATTGTACAGAGTGGAGTAGAAAGTTCAGAACTCTACGGTGATCCTATCTGGGAATTGGGCTACCATACCGGCAGCGGTTCGTATCCTGTGGACTTGGGCCAGTGATTGGGGTCCTTTAAGCATTCTCGCTAGGAGTTTCTCTCCCTTGTTAACATGTTGGTAAAAGAAGGCCTTCGATCGTTGTATGGTTCGATAGTGGCTACGGGTTATGTGTTCTCTCAAGAGTCTACGCGCTTCCAATAATGCAGTGTAGGTCGATTCAAGCTGGGATAGTTTGTGTTGCCTTTCAAGTGTTGTTATTTTGTCTATTAGATCAGACATCTGTTGATGGGATTCTCTATTTTTTGGAAGCCAGTCTCATCAGTGTGCCCCTGATGACGCTCTTATGTGCTTTCCAGATGGTGGTTGCCATGTGCTCGGCCGTCGTGTTCAGATCAAAGTACGTGGTCAATGCCTCGGATACCCTTTCACGTGTCTCCAGGTCTAGGAGGAGGGAATCTTGTAGTCTCCATGTCAATGTGGCGGGTCTTACTTGTGGGGAATCCATCGCCAGTGTGACTGGGCCATGGTCCGACCATAGGGCAGTTCCAATCTCCGTCGATTGCGGTGCCGAAAGCTGCTCTTGTTGCAGGAATAGATAATCGATCCTCGCGCAGTGTTTGTGGAGGGCAGAGTAGTGTGTGTATTCTCTATCAGCAGTCCACCAATCTCAGACCTCGAAGAGCCGAGTGGATGCTCCGTATTGCTCCCTGCGGGACACTACTGTGGCCTGTGGAGGAGTCTAGAAGCGGGTGAAGGAGGACGTTGAGGTCGCATCCTACAATGAATGTTCCTTCTGTGAATGAGGAGAGATTGGAGAGGGTCCTGCGGATATGTTGAGCCTGGTTTTGGTTGGGTACATAAAGTGTTGTGAAGGTGTATTTGCGGTTCTGGACTTCGCCTTTCAAGAAGAGGTAGCGGCCCTGAGGGTCTGTGGATCTATCCAGTTCCTGGAATTGGAGCTTCGCGTTCAGGAGTATCGCCACTCCTGCTTTTCAGGTGGTGGGGTGATTGCTGAAGGCGGCGGTAATGTCTGCTTTTCAGTGATGGTGCAGATCCTTCCCTGAAGGAATGCTGCAGAGATACGGCGCTTGTGCAGGTCCATCAGCAGTTGTGTTCGCCGTTATGGGATATTCAACACCCTGCAGTTCAGGGTGAGGACCCGATATGGGTCTGGGACGTATGCCATGTGGGTGTTAGGTATCGTTGGGAGTCTAGTGTTCGGGGGGAGGTGGGGGAGTTGTGGCCACCCGGCCAATCTCAGTGGTGATTCTCTTGCGTCTGAAGTCATTCCCTCCAGGGAATCTTTTTCCCCTCCCCAACCGGCGGGCCCGGAACAGGGTGAGGTGGGGGAGGGTTAGGTGGGGTGGTGTAGCGGGGAGGGAGGTGGACTGGAGGGAGGAGAGAGGTGGGGGGTGTGTCTCAAGGAAGAGACAGGTGCGTCGCCCAAAGATTGGGGATGAGTATCCTCCTATGTGAGGGCGTTCGTGTGACTGCAGTGGCAGCCGACGACCGGACCTGCCGGCGTTAGCCTACAGTGTCCGGAAGGCGGCTCTCCGCAGGTTAGGGGTGTTCACATGAGTGTGGGGGAGAGGATCCTGACTCTTTGAGCAGTGGCACTTTGGTAAGGTGGACCTGCCCAGTGGTTAGGTTTGTAATAGGAGGCGGGTGTCTGTCAGGTGTCTGTGCACCACCTTGTGTTTTGTTTGATGGTGAATGCGAGGCGTCATTTGTGTTATAGGTCTGAGCGCTTCGTAGAGGTGGGGTCTTGTATGTCTTGCTAGTCCGTTTCCTGGGGGCATCCCAGGGTGCCCGGAGTATTGGATTGTTTCAGCGTCTCTTTTAGTGTCCCGGGAGGCGCCTGGCCTTATTCAGGCGGGTTTTGAGGATGTTTGGGGGTACCACGGTTCCCCCACTGTCATGGTAAGCTATAAGTCGAGTGGCCCAGGCGGGTCTGGGTTCAGCTAGCCGGCATCAAGTCAGTGGGATACGGGGGTGTCGGTATTATAGCAAGGTGTCGCTCCCCTATAGGTTGTGGTTATAGGGGAGTCTACTGGGAGCGTGCAGGGTTTTGTCCTGTTTGGGGATTGTAGGGGAGTCTACTGGGAACGTGCAGGGTTTTGTAATGTTTGTGGCTCCGGGTCGGCATGCCAACCACGGTGGTCTGTCTCATTGTTGTGGGGATGTTCCGCGCTGGGGGGGGGGTGTGTTAGTATCTAGCGTATACAACATATCATGTCAGCAGTTACACAGTTTCGGTTAAGAATTGATCATTGACTTCAATGTCCCCCCTCCCACCTCACCCCAGGGCCTAGTTATTACATTGTTGTTCCCTTCCATTGCAATATAGTGTTGGATGGGTTGTCCGGGTGGTCCATATCCTAGCGTATGGCATGGTTCCCCTGTCTGTGTAGCCATATGCTACGTGTGTGTCCTGCGAGTATGTTTCCTCCACTCCCATAGGGGGAGCCATGCCCATCTCCTTTCAGACTCCACCCTTGAGGTTCGCATGTGTGTTGTAGGGTCCTGCGTGCGTGGATTGCGTAGGGGTTGCGGCTTACGTGAAGGTGTGGGTGCATGCATTGCCCATGCGGCATTCGTGCTTCCCAGGTGAGTGGCTTTTACCTGTGTGCTATTTGCCTATTTCGAAGTGTGTCTTATGTGTCTGCTTAGGCCCTGTGTTTGTGTCTAAGTGTGGAAGGCTGAGGATGGTTTTCCATCTCTGTGGGGCTCATAGTCTGTGGTGGGCTCACCGCCTGGTTGCTCATTTAGGAGTGTGTGTTAGAATGGTAATTATATTCCCTCCCCCCCGCAGAGTCCAAGTCCAAGTTTTTTCTAAGTATATTTTTCCATTCCTGGACAAGAATTACTATGTGAATTATATTTTTAATATATATATATTTTAAGTGTTATGAATGCCAATGAATATTGAATTTATGGTATAACTGCAAATGCTTTAATATGTAATTATGAGAAGCTAAATCTTTAACTTTACTATTATAGTGCATCAATAATCTACAAGCTGTAAAAGAGTCTATTAGTGGAAAGAGATTTCACCAGTGTCTAACTATACGAATGCATGTAAAATTCACATGTGGCTATGGTGACAACTATTTAACCTGTTAACACACTCCAGATGTTAAGACGTGCTACAAAAGGAGTTCTTAAACGGCGTTAGAGCAGTATAGAATGCCCTAGCTGTAAACTGTATACTTACCCTCCTCGCCAGACATAATCTTGTGGACTGCCTGATAACCAAGGCAGTGCCCCGGCAGCCAATTCTGTCAATCTCAGGTATGTGATCGTGATGACAGCGCAATCACATGACTCGGATCGGTGTGATTGACTGCAGGAGGACTGCCTGGGTTATATAGGTATAAATATTAATATTAAAATACACTTAGTATGATATTATAGATATTTGATTCTAAATGTATTTTATACATTATTATATATAATTATTTTAATAATTATATATTGAGAGACCTGCCTTGGAAAATACTAACATTTCTTAATTTCTGACAATTTTTTTTTATAGATTTTATTCATATTAAATTGTTTTATCTCTCTCGCTCTCTCTCTCTATGAAAGTAAACACATAGAAAAGGTGGGCAAGGCTGCCTCTCCAGGTATTTACTCTTTTATTTTTCACATTTTGTGGTGGTATTTGGTATTTTTAGTGTTGTTTGGTCATATCTTCCTTTCACACTTTTAGATTTATTTTTTCAGGCTCATTAGGAGTGTGCCTTGAGGAGCAGCTTTATCCACCTTTTCCATTTATCACTTGTGAGATAGATAGATAGATAGATATATATATATATATATATTTTTTTTTTTTTACACAATCCAGCACACTCGTTCACTTATTCACTAAACAATGATTTTATTAAAGACACGGAGGCTCCTATTATGCTTCTCTTTCTTTAATTCTCCCTCAGCAGCGAAGAGAGATATATGCAAAAGAGAGAAAAAATAACAATAACATTAGCATATGGAACAATGCTCATAGGTATCCACCCCCTTAGTATATAAGGTGTAGCACTCCATGCTTCTTCCTCTTTCTTCGCTGCTCCCTCAGAAGATAAGTACACTCTAATATTTTCTATGGTGTGCTCTGTAGGATAATTATTCTTATTTCAGATTTTCACATTATATTACTGTATGGTATTTTATATAGAGACTGTTTTACTTTAACTGTTGTGGGGATACTTGTTTACCCCCCTTTACTCCGTTTTATTGCTCTGTTGTAGGCTGTGCCTTTATTTTTAGGGTGACTGGGGCACTACTGGTTTGACCCTTGGGGTTAGTTTTTCTTCCCTCCCTCCCGTCCCCTCCGTGGGGGCTCTGTCCCCGGTCACACTCACTGCCGGTTTTCGCCGCCGGGGCTCATCGGAGACACCCGCGGCGCTTCCCGGCACTATTTTGTTCTCGCCGGCCGGACCTACTTCTAGTCCGCGCGGCGATCCCCCTCACCTTGGTTTCGTGTCTCGTTTGCATGCGTGGTTACTCGCGGCGGCCATCTTTTTGGTTTCTCTGGTCGCTGGTTAGGGCGGCGGCCATCTTCTATACCCGTGTATGGCTGTGTTGCCTCTCTCACACGCGGGATTTCAACTTTCTGTGGCTCTACCACTGTTATAGGCTGGATATCCCTCCATCTTCCTATACACTCCACTACTATACCTGGGTTGATCAATCCTGGTGTTTTCTATACCTTCCCTTTTTTTCCAAAATTTTCTATTTATTGTTTTATTACTTTTCTCTCTATTATCCTGGCCATGCAGTCTGATGATAAATCCTCTGGCAAATTTGGCACCTCTATGGCCATGGCTGACCCTGACCTCCAAGTTGACCCTGGGCTCATGGGTTCTGAAGAATTCCAATGCCTCCTGGACTCCACCATGTCCAAATCTATCTCCAAGGCCATATCTTCAGCCATGGGAGCTATGTCCTCTACTATCTCGGACTCCATTACACAGGCACTCAAGCAGGTACAACCTCTCTCTACCCCTGCCTTAACCCATAACCCTCCTGAGGGGTTGCTACCAGGGCGCAAAGCGCTAACCAAACGCAGACATTCACAAGACCCCTCCCCCACGCAGGTTGACCCTGCTCTGATTGACATGCCTCAGGCTGTCCATGATGGCGCGCAACAACCGCGCAATAGAGCTTCTGGGCGAGCTACGGCTACCAAAGACTGGAAAGGGGCTAGAACCCAAGATATACTGTCTGACTCAGACGAGGAGGGGGATGAGGGGTCAGACGTCCCGTACTCAGACCCGTACGAGGACGAGCTCTCAGAGGGTGAAAGCCTCCAGGGAAAACAGTTCCCCCTGACACCTACGCGCACCGCTGCTCATTCGGGGACACCCGAGGCGGAAACGGGCCGCGACCTTAAAGAGGTTCCGCTATTTGACCCTGACAACTTAAGGCACCCACGTTCTGCCGAGTGGGAACCATCCGAACACATCGGCCGATACCTGGCCCTCAGGGTACGTAAGTCCTTTTCTCAAGAGAGCCGTAATAAATTCAGAGCGGAGTGCCCCCGACCCATAATTCCTGATGCTGTGGCAAAAACCCCAGAAGTGGACCCTCAGATAGCCCAGTTTCTAGCCAAAACCGGCTGGAAGGCCAAGAGGGGACTGGACTACTCCCTCCGTAATTGTCAGGACAAGTTCCTAGACACTCTGGGTCCTGTCACTAAACTGTACGAACTGCTGGAAGCAGCTCAGTCGGGTGAGGCACCAGTGGACTTTGAAGTAGCGTTTGGCTGGCTCCAACGCTTGGTCTGCATGATCGGCAATGCCAATACTGCCATGTCAACAGAACGCAGGAAGGCCATCCTGCTATAAATCGAACCCAAGCTGGCTAGTATGACCTCCTCTGAACCAGGGGCCGCGGCTAAGGGTCTGTTGTTTGGCGAATCCTTCGTCAAAGACCTGGGCTCCTATGTCAAAACATTCACGGCTCTGGATAAAGCCCAATCATCCATTAAGAGGGTCTTCCACCAAAAGGTTTTCGGTGTGGCCGGTAGAGGTAGGAGCCGTCTATCCGGCCGCAACCCCCGGGGTTTCTCCAGACCGGGCAGAGGCTCCTCCAACACACAGAGACAAAACCAGGAGTGTTCCTACACTCCGTTCTTCCCTTCTCGAGGAAGATCTTGGAATGCCTGTGGCGGCAGAGGAACAACCCCAGGAAAACGCCCTTATGGTGAGTACGATTTTTCCCCATTTTTCCCATATAAATGTGGGGGGCAGACTGGCTTTGTTTTCTCAGACTTGGGCCACTATCACGTCCGACAGTTGGGTACTGCAGACTGTAGTGGGTTACCACCTAGAACTGACGGGTCTTCCCTTTCAGGTTTCCCTCCCACGTGTGCCACACATGCCACAGTCTCACTACGACCTCATCTCCACGGAGATAGAAACCTTGTACAACAAAAATGCCATAGAAGAAATCCCTCTAGATACCCCAGGTTTTATAAGCAACCTGTTCTTGGTGCCGAAGAAAGGCGGGGGTGTCCGCCCAGTTATCAACCTGAGACCCCTCAATGCCTTCATACAATATCGGCATTTCAAAATGGAGGGCATACACTGCCTCCGAGACCTCCTTCTCCCAGGAGACTGGATGGTGAAACTCGATCTGCAAGATGCATATCTCACGATCCCAATAGCACCAACACACAGGAATCTGCTACAGTTCCGGTGGGGCACAAAGAAATGGCGCTTCTGTTGCCTCCCTTTCGGGCTCTCCTCCGCTCCCTGGTGCTTTACGAAAGTGCTGAAACCAGTGGTAGCATTTCTCAGGTTACACGGGATTCGCCTCATTATCTATCTGGACGATATCCTCATACTGTCTGGGACACGATCCCTTCTGCTGTCGCACCTGTCGTGGACCCTTCACCTCCTGCAGAACCTCGGTTTCCTAGTGAACTGGGAGAAATCGGTGCTACAACCTTCTCAACAGATGGAATTCCTAGGATTCCGAGTCGATTCTGTACAACAAATCCTGTGCCTCCCTTCAGACAAGATGTCCAACATCAAGAAGGAGATCAGGAGGATAATGAACCGTTCGGACATTTCTCTAAGACAACTGGCTCGGGTAATCGGCTTACTAGCGGCCTCTATACAGGCGATCTTCCCGGGACCGCTCCACTATCGGGCGCTACAACGCCTAAAAGCTTCCTGCCTAAGGAAGGGTCAGTCGTACGAATCCAACATCACGCTGGACGAAGAATCCAGGGAGGAACTGGACTGGTGGCTAACCCACATGGAAGCGTGGAATGGACGAGCGATCTTCGGCTCCACTCCAGACATAATAATCGAGTCGGATGCAAGCTTACATGGCTGGGGCGCGCGCTGCGGCTCCATATCCACAGGAGGCAGATGGTCAGTAAACGAATCATTCCTGCACATAAACTCACTGGAACTACTGGCGGCCTCATTTGCCATCCGCAGTCTCACACCCAGGGGCGTCTCATGCTCAATCCTCCTCAAATTAGACAACGTCTCGGCGGTCAGGTACATAAACCATCTTGGAGGTACCAAGTCACGCATCCTAGCGGTTTTAGCTCGAGACTTCTGGCATTACTGTTTGCAAAACAATGTGTCGGTGACCGCGGAACACATACCAGGACTGGACAATTACACCACGGACTGGAACTCCCGATATCTGAGGGATTTAGGAGACTGGAAGCTTCAACCGAAAGTCTTCGCCAGGATAGCTCGACTATGGGGTCCCTTGAGTGTGGACCTCTTTGCGTCCAGACTGAACACTCAACTTCCTCAATTTTTCAGCTGGCGACCGGACCCGGAAGCCTTGGTGACAGATGCTTTCCTTCAGGACTGGACCGGGGGACGAGCATACGCCTTTCCCCCGTTCAACCTGATTGCTCGGACTCTAACATACATTCGACGCTACAGAACCTTGTTGGTCTTGATAACACCGTGCTGGAGATCCCAACCCTGGTTCCCTCACCTTCTGGAAATGGCGATCGACTTCCCACGGTTGCTACCGGATCAAACGTCCTTGTTAACCAACCCGGATGGGGAGAATCACGACCTGATAGAACGGGGAATCCTCCGACTCATAGCATGGCTCCTTTCCGGGGATCCTGGGAAATCACGGAAGTTTCGGGAACAACTACCCAACTCTTGGCGAACGCCTGGGCATCGGGAACACGGCGCGCATATGCTACGGCATGGAGAACTTGGTCCGATTGGTGCCTGGAAAGATCAGTGGATCCCATATCAGCTTCTGTAAAGACGGTACTGGACTTCCTCACTCAATTGTTCGAATCGGGCAAGGCATTCCGTACAGTCAACATCTACAGGTCTGCTATCTCAGCAGGTCATGATATGGTGGACGGGACTCCCCTCGGTCAGAACCCCCTGATATGTCGCTTACTCAAAGGTATACGTTTTTCACGGCCACCAAAACCCAGGTACGGATCCTTTTGGGATGTCAACATAGTGTTCAAATTCCTGGAAGAATGGCCCGACAACGCGGCACTGTCAATCAAACAGTTGTCCGCTAAACTACTCATGATTTTATGTTTATTATCCTGTAAACGTGTGTCAGATGTAAGGGCTTTGGACTGGCTAGCCCACTCATTCACTCCAGAAGGGGTGTCTTTCGATATTTCAAGAAGAACTAAATCGGCGACTAAACAAGTTTTCTATCCACACCTCCCGCACCAACCGAAGCTGTGCCCAATTCTATGCTTAAAAGAATACGAAACCCGTACTTCTTCCCTAAGACCGTCAAACTACGGCCCTTTGTTCATTTCACTAAAGAAACCGCACCTACCAGTATCCACACCTACTCTCGCCCGTTGGGCCAAATGGTTATTGGCCTCGGCCGGGATAGACGTTACAATTTTTTCGGCCCATTCGGTCAGAGGCGCTATGGCTTCTAAAGCATCGACAGTAGGGTGCCGGTTAGAAGACATCCTGAAGGCCGCAGACTGGTCTACGGAATCCACATTCCGGAATTTCTATTTTAAACCAATCCAACATTTCTCGGAAAGAGTCATTGCTCAGCTTTGAAAGAGCATAATAGGAGCCTCCGTGTCTTTAATAAAATTCCTAGATTTTACTATTAACATGACGTAAAGTCATGATTTTATTAAAGACACGGAGGCGAGTATTATTCCCTCCCACCCTCCCTGGGTGGAGGGATTGGTTTTTTCTCACGGATACCAACCACAGATCAGGTGGACTCCTACAATATAGATACCTGAAGGTGCGCTCATACGTCTCTCAGGTAGGTGACTTTGTGATATAGTAGACATTATCTTATCTTACCTTCTCTTATGTCGACATGACTTCTACTTTGTACGACTTAGTTTTTACCTACATGGGGATACATAATGCAACCAGTTGCCGACCATATATTACCATATTTTCTCCTCTCTTTTAGCCTGAATCATACAGTCAAGTGGTGAATTTCCGTTACAAAGCGTTACAGTCTAACCTCAAGGATTGGACATTACCTATCGCCCACTGTTCCTGTTCGGGCCAAGTTACAGTTCGGTTATGAATCTGGTCTTCGGATCACGGAAGAAAGAGGAAGAAGCATGGAGTGCTACACCTTATATACTAAGGGGGTGGATACCTATGAGCACTGTTCCATATGCTAATGTTGTTGTTATTTTTTCTCTCTTTTGCATATATCTCTCTTCGCTGCTGAGGGAGAATTAAAGTAAGAGAAGCCTAATACTCGCCTCCGTGTCTTTAATAAAATCATGACTTTACGTCATGTTAATAGTAAAATCTAGGAATTTCAAATCTTAGAGATTGTAATAGTTTTTTTTTTTTTTTTAAACACCTCACCTAGGCAAAAATTAATGGGGGTTTAGTTACATACATACATTATAGGGTGCTGCTGGGGCCAAAATACAGAATCCAGCGCACTCGCTTATTCATTAAACAATTATTTCAAATCTTAGAGATTGTAATAGTTTTATTTAAATACATTTTGAAAGAAAATCCCAGCAATATAATCAGAAGCGTCTAACAAAAAAGTAATCAATACACTCAAGTTTGAATATCTATTTGTGAAATTTCACAAATTATTAGTCTTTTATCATTTTCTCAAAATCCACAGAGATGCAAGAATCCCACCAGGTAGACCTATAATAAGTGGTAAATGATCTCTGACAAGCAATATTTTATCTTGCTCTTTCTCCTGGGGGTGCAGGAGAGCCATGCACTTTGAGCACAGCCTGCTTCCTGCTCCCTTCACTGTGCTTCCGGTGTTCACAGGATCCCCCTGCCTGCAGGAAGCACAGTGCTCTGCTCGGGTTACAGCAAACCCCACTGCCCGAGCAGGTAATCTGCTGTAGAGGGAGCCCAGCAGGTGAGTGGCTGCGCTGGGGGGTGGCTAAAGAGCCGCTCATCCAGCACAGCATCCCCGGACAGCTACAGCAGGGCAGCCCACCGGGAAACCCCTCGGTGGGCGCCCCCTAGAGGCCGGCGCCCTAGGCGAATGCCTTATTCGCCTTAATGGTAGCGCCGGCCCTGCCTGGCACCCCTCCACAGTGGGCGGCGACCCGGATCGGATTCGCACAGCCAGCACTGCAGAGAGAGTGAGTGAGCCAGGCAGGGGCAGAGAACTGCGAGTGCGAGCGCGCCCCCCCAGATGTTGCGCCCGGTGCGGCCGGCACCCCCTGCACCCCCCACGCTACGCCTCTGCACACTACTCCCCCCCCCCACACACACACACACACACACTGCACCCCTCACATTCCATATGCCCTACTACAGCCCCATATCCCACCAGATTCCAGGTAAGTTGTTAAACTGTTCTTAAACGGTTTGACTACTTACTCTGGGAGCGGGTCCCAGCACTCCTGGCACCATAACCACTACACAGAGCTGTAGTGGTTATTGTGCATGGATTATTTCTTTAAATAATATAAAAGTGCCCCTCCCGAGATCAGTCTGTGGATTCGCCACTGGCTGCATCCACCATCCCTTCCTCCCCGGCCGGGTAAGTTTTAGTAGAGTAGGCACCTGCAATGTGGGGACTCTGCTATAACACCAGCACGTACTCGCGGCTCGCTGGGCCGAAAAGATAGTCCTTGTGTGCCGCATGTGACCCGAGGAATGCGAGTTTGACATGCTTGCTGTAAAGAAAGCTTTGGAGAAAGATGGAGATATGTCTGAAACTCAAGCTCAATTTTTTGTTAACTGCGTCGGGTTTATTTTAAAGAAAAATTTTGGTTTGAGGGTCCGCTATCTCCAGATCTGTGGAAATGCTATGGGCACAGGTTTTCCCCCAGTTACAATACACAAAAGTAAATCCTTCGCTCAGACTCCCACTAATCCTGGACAGCAGCAATGTCCATAGTACACATCACCCCTAATACATACAATAAAAAACAAACAAAGAAAATATTTATTTGTGCACTATCCCAAATCCTTATACATATCCAAATAACTTGAAGTTTTTAGTAACACTTTTAATAACACCTGCCATGCCAAAGCAAACCTTTTTGGGTGGGTTTTACACTAACATTTCACCTTGCTTTCTTCAGCTTCAGGCAAAAAAAATTAAAAAATCTGAGACAGAGAGGGGTAATTTTCTAACCCTTAATAGGGAACACAAAGCAAATACAAATACATAGAAATAAACCCTGCGCTTAGACTCTCACTACTCATGGGAGGCAATCTTATAGCTTTTGGAGTGATACCAGTTATTTAAATATGCATAGGGATTTGGGATAGTGCGCAAGTAACTATTTTCTTTGTGGGTTTATTTTTTTGCCCCTTGTTACGCGAACATTTTTGTGGCTGACTGGAAATCAAGTTTATTTGGCAAAGTAAGTGCTATAGAAAAGATACATAGATGATGTTCTTATCATCTAGGATGATGGAAGACCTCTTTTAAACAGGTTTTTATAATAAACACATTTTTGGGGCGGCATCTAACCTCTGATAAATACTGTTGAACACTAAGGAGGCTGTAGCGTAATGGATGCTCTTATTCCCTTTTGTTCCGCTGTCCGTACACCCCCGTTTCTTTTCCGAACCAACTATGTGTGGGTCCCCAGATTCATTTTGTATTTTGGTCACCCTGTTCCCATTATTGGTGCAGGGTATGTTAAATGTATTGCTTGTCTGTGCCCCTCAGCCTCCCCCTTTTTCCTGTCCTATTGTTTCCCCAGCAGGGTGTTGTTCCAGGGACACTGCCAGACCAGTTTATTTTTCAATATATAATCTTTATTCGGAGACATCAACTCCGCTTTTTTTTTTCTTTTTTTGACACAATAGAATTAACAACAGAGAAAAATACAATTAACAACACATCCCGTAAAAAACATGTACAGTGAGACACACATAACATCCTTAACCTCATTACTTTTTTCACATAAGTTTGAAGTAGTATAGATACGTTTAGTGAAACACCTATGTTGTTTAAAAATCTCACTGTAAACAACACACATACAAAATGACATAACAGGACAAAACATCAGATGGTCATATGAGGTCACTCTTAATATAGTATCAATATTAACTTAGGTCCAAAGAGATTTTGGACATCTATCTATAAGTCAACAACAGCCTCCAACTTCGCCACCCAGGAGTTATAGCGTTCTTGATATTTTATAATTAACCCAGCTTCCATTTTCAATTGATATTTAATTTGTTCCTTAACTACGGGCCATGAGGGCACCAACTGCATTTTCCAATACCTTGCGATAGAAAGTTTCGCGGCTAGTAGTATATGCAAGATAACCGGCATTGAACTACCACTAACCTGATGGATATCTAATTGCAAAAGGCATATCTGTGGTACCATAGGTAAATCAATCAAAGTAATAAGTTTTATCTTAGATAAAATCATTTTCCAAAACTTCTGTATATACCTACAGTCCCACCATATGTGTAGATAGTTCCCACATTCCACATTGCATCTCCAGCAATTGGCGTTACCTGAGTTACTAAACTTCTCGATTTTACTGGGGACCATATACCACCTATTTATGATTTTAAAATGGCATTCCATCAGATTAAGACAATGGATATGTTTATAGGTAAGATTTAGAGCTTCTCTCCATTGGTTACAAGTAATCTGATTTCCCAAATCTCTTTGCCAGGAATTAATTATAGCTTTTAAGGGTTCATCTGAGTTTTTTTGTAATAGGTTTAATCCCATAGATAATAGTTTTTTTGGAGAATCCCTATCAAGGATGTTTCCTATATCCCTTAAGCGATCACACCTTTCTGTGGTAACATATTGATGACAAAAGCCTTTTAGTCTAAGGTAATTAAAAGTCTCCTTATTGTCTATTTTATATGTTTGTTTTAAAGTTTGGAAATCCATCCATCCGTTTCTATCCATTAAATCTTGAAATTTATATATGCCTTTTTCAATCCAGCTTTTTACGTTAAAATTAGTCATATAGTAAGCTATATTTCTTAAAGAAAGGGAAGGGATTAACTTATTATCAAAACCTAGTGAATTTTTAGTTTTTTTCCACCCCCTTAGAACATTATTCAGAATAACACTTGATGAAATGGGGTTTACTTTGTGATCGGTTTGTAATTTTAGGGGCCAAAAGAGCACAGACAGCTCCATCGGTGGACCCTCAGTTGAAGTAAGGTCTTGTTCTATCTTGTAACATATCTCATTCTTACTATCATTTAGTTGAGTAATGATTGCGTGTGTAAAGGTCGCAGCATTTTGGAAGTCTTTTAAAATAGGGACCCCCAGGCCCCCCTTTTTCACTTTTAAGGCTAAGCGTTTTTGGGATATTCTTGGAGGCTTATGTAACCATATAAATTTATTCAATAGGGATTGAGCTAAGGTCAACCAGCTATCCGGGCACGGTAATGCCACCATTCTAAATAGATAAACCCATTTTGGGATGATATAAGATTTAACTACATTGATACGGCCCCACCATGAGATCTCTAAATTTTTCCAATTTTTTAGTTTCTTTGCCGTAGTTCTAAGAAGAGATAGGAAATTGAGTTCCATGATAATATTAACATTATTTGCTATTTCAATTCCCAAATAATTAAAAGAAACCTCCGCCCAATTAAATTCATATCTCTGCTTAAGTAATGCCCTTGTATTCTGAGGGGTATTCATTAGTAATGCAGTCGACTTATTGACATTAATTTTATAGCCTGAGTGTAAAGCGTATTCATCTAAGGTATTAAAGAAAGCTATAGAGGAGTTTAAAGGATCTGCTAGGGTTAATACAATATCGTCAGCATACATTGTTAATTTAATGCAATCGTTTTTGAAATTAAGGCCCTTTATTGCCTCGTTTTTCCTTATTGCTACCGCTAGAACTTCTATTGTCAATAAGTAGAGAAGAGGTGAGAGCGGGCAGCCTTGTCTCGTCCCGTTTTTCAACGAGAAAAAATCTGAGCTGAATCCCGCTCCCACAACTCTTGCAGAAGGAGTTGAATATAAGGCCAGTATTGCTTTTCTTATATTCCCAAAAAAACCAAAGGTTTGTAGGACCGCATCGAGGAAGTCCCACCTGACCCTGTCGAATGCTTTCTCTGCATCTAAAGACAGGATCAGGAGGGAGTATTTCCTCGATTGGGCCCAATCCACTACGTCTATGAGACGTCTGACATTATATACCGAAGAGCGTTTAGAAATGAAGCCCACTTGGTCCCTGTGGATTATATCCATCATAATTCCATTTAATCTACTTGCCATTATTGAGGAGTAAAGTTTTAAATCCTCATTCAATAACGAGATAGGTCTATAATTGGTTATTAACTCTGAGGACTTTTGTGGTTTAAGAATAGGGACCAAGTTAGCTCTCAGCATCTCCGGCGGGATATTACCTTTCAACATAAACTCATTAAATATCTCCCTCAGGGTATTTGCTAAGTTTTCTTTCATAGATTTATAAAATTTATTCGTAAAACCGTCCGGACCTGGAGACTTAGCGATTTTCAATCTATCTATAGCTTGGTTGACCTCTTCCAGGTTTATAGGGTCATTTAAGTTTTGTAATTGAGATTCCGTTATTTTTGGCAGATTTAACTTCTCTAAATATTCTAGGAGATTAACTGGGGAATGTCTGTCTGGCAGATTATATAGTTTAGTATAAAATGCTTGGAAAGCCTGACCTATTTTTGATGGATTCAAAAGAACCTTATCTTCTTGAATGATTTTAGTTACCCTCATCTTGGTAGAATCCTTCTTTAACCTATTCGAGAGTAATTTATCCGCTTTATTCCCCCTGTAATACCATGTCCTTCGTAATTTTTCTAATGAAAAATTTGCTTTCTGGATTAATAAATCGTTAATGCTCTCTTTAATGATAGAGAGTTGTTTAGTAATATCTATAGATGGATTATTTTTATTTATATATTCTAATTGATCTAGTTGTATATACAGGTGCGTAAGATTATTTCCCTTCTTTTTTTTTTCCTGGGACCCCATCTTAATAAAATGTCCTCGAATTGTACACTTATAGGCGCACCATATAATAGGTAATGGTAAGTCGTCTTTAGTATTTTCTTCAAAAAATAAATTTGTAGTTGACTTAATTTGTTTTAAATATTCTGAAATACTTAATAGACGATCGTTTAATCTCCAATTTGATCTATTATCCTTCAAGCCATCATCCAGAATCATCATTACCGCATTATGATCTGACCATGCAATATTTTTAATAAAAACTTTTTTAAGCATTTTAGATATGCTTGGGTCTGATATTATTAAATCGATTCTGGAATAAACCCGGTGAGCCCCAGAGAAACAAGTATAATCATATTCCATAGGATGCAAAATCCTCCAAAGATCCAAAAGGCCCCTATTTTTTAACAAATTACTGAAGGATTTAGCAGAGGTTTTTAGCTGTTTATTATATTGATCGTTAATTAAGCTTCTCCTATCTAATTCTGGGTTAAGCATACAATTAAAATCCCCTAAATAGATTACCATACCTTGTCTATTTCTATCTACTATATCCATTAGTTTCCTAATAAACTTAATCGGGGCTAAATTTGGGGCATAAAGATTCACTATCGTATAAATCCTATTATTTATTTCGCAAATTAATATATGATATCTACCTTCTGGATCCTGTATTTGGTAAATAAATTTGAAAGCTAATCTAGAAGAAATGAGGGTCGCAACCCCTCTTTTTTTTTTATCATATAAGGAGGAGGAAAAAATAAATGGATAATCTTTAGAATTTAAACGTATTTTTCCTCTTTGCTCCCCATGTGTTTCTTGCAACCCGCATATAGAAATAGATTCATCTTTCAAAAACCTAAGAAGGATATTGCGCTTTTGTGGTGAATTTAAACCTCTAAGGTTCAAAGTTACTATCTTTATCCTTATTAATCCAGTTTAGAGTTGAACAATCTCCCTTGTGTCCAGCTATAGGGAGTAAACTCATCTTCCAGGACTCTAGAGAAAATATTAAAATTTTTTATTAGACTAGAATTTAATACCTTCTTCCTTTACTATTTATCCATTACCCTCCTAAGGTGACTTCATAACTTTAATCATCAGTGCATATCTCAGTGATTAATTTAAATTCAGTGCTATATATAATACGTATGTTTAAAACAATCTGACCGACATAATCTACTCAATCATTTAGCCAAGGTGCAAATCTTATGTTTCAAAAATTAAAAATCTAATATATTAAGTACTTATCTATTGCAATCCTCAAGAGACTTCATAGCTTTAGTCAACCGTGCTTATCTTAGTGGTTAATTTGACTAGTGCTATATATATTATGTATACTTAACACTGCTTCAAGCATCCCGTGAATTTTCTTTGTATCTCATATTAATTTACTCTAATATTCTACAGAAATATTGTATCCTGTTTAATCATATATTAAAAAACTAGTGTATAATATTATTTACGCGCATGTCATGTTGTGTTCCCCCGTGCAACATACTTTCATTATAATCTAGGATATACTATCTAACCTTATATTCTAATTTATATTTCTGCTTAATATCCCTATTTCACTTATATATATGTGTCCCTAATTTTAAAGTTACCCTTGTAGTTTTACAATTATTGTGGTACTTAATATTCCCCTTGTTTGGTTAGACTATTTAGTGCTTCTCTTCACAAAAAAAAAAAAAAAAAAAAGGGAAATTTTAAATAACCTCTGCTTCCCTCATCCGTTTTATCTCGAATAGCTTCATATCATCTTATTTGTTAATAACCATTGATGTAAACTATCAACTTCTTTAAAGGCTTCTAGATTGTCTTTATAATAAAACTTTAACCCCGTAGGGAATAGCCATGTGTAGCTTATGTTGTGATCTCTAAGCTTGCCTGTGCAAGTTAGAAATTTCTTCCTTGCAGTTCTAGTAGCCAGAGATAGGTCATTAAAGCATTTTAGCTCTTCAAATTTTGAGTCTTTTAAAGATTTCAGCCTTAAAGCTTGGTTGAATTTGGTCTTCAAGTAAGGAGAATGAAAACTTACAATAACTTCTCTTGGGATATGAGCTGGTAGGCTTCTTGCTTTTGGCAGTCTATGAACATTCTCAAATATAATTGGGATATTTTGCAGCTGCATATCTAGAAAGTTTAAAAGCTCAGTCAGGTAAGCAATCAACATTTGGTTGGATATACTTTCCGGGATTCCTCTAATCCTAATATTTCTCCTCCGCGACCTGTCTTCCCAGTCAACCATCTTAGCTTCCAGGTTATTTATTTTCTGCTCCAAGGAATTAATTTTATCTTCCATAAGGTTATTTCTAAGCATTGAACATTCCAATTTCTCTTCGATGGATGTAATTCTTATATTTACTTTCTTTATTTCTTCTTTAAAGGTCGTTGTAAAAAGTTGCATCTCACCCTTTATCTTTTCCATTTGTGAGTCAAAACAGTTATTAAGAGTGACTCTATCAATATTAAGGAGGTCACTTGGAGGGGAATTGCTGTATGAATTTAGACCATTTGTCTCCATAAGGCTAGTATTCACCATATCTTCTTCTGTAGGTTTAGTAGAGCCCACTTGGCTTAGTCTCCTATCCTTCTCTTGAGCAGAGAAATAATTTGACAAGCGTTTATCAGATTTTAATTCCGCTTTAGATTCAAATTTAGGGTCGACTTTTTTATCTTTGTCCTTCCTTGTGTTTATTTTATTTTCCCCCTTTTTTGCCGCCATGTTTTCTGATTTACTTGTGGATAAAGACAATAGATGCAGTTGTACACCTGCAGTAGCGCAAAATATGTCCAATTATCTCAGCTATCTCAGCTATTCAATTATTCAATTTATTCTTAGGCTTCCGTATCTTTGTCCTTACTTGGGCATACGAGATTTTAAGCAGCTTTAGAAAGCTTTAAGGATATTGTCTGCGAAGCTCTGATATTTTAATTAGCTTTAGTTAGCTTTAAGTAGCTTTAAATATAGCTTTAAATATAGATTAATGAGCTTTAAGAAGCTATTCCTGCTTCCCAGACTTCTCTGACTTCTCAGAGTATTTTACAGAATATTTTACAAAGTTTTAACAAATCCAACTTGTATTTTATCACTCATATCACTGGTTTCACTCTTCTCACTTCGTCTGACTTTATTTGTTCACACTTCAGACTTCATAAAGCAGATTTCAATTAGCCTGATCATGTAGGCAGGGAAAAAAAAAAAAAAAATGTCCAACTGAGCTAATGTTAGGTCGGTTTTCAATATAGGATTCTACATTCAATTGATAAATCCTATCTTACTGCTGTGTACTTCACATGCCTTGCTATACTTCTTAAATTCTGTATACAGAGCGTTATATCCAGCCTCTCTGTGTCTTCTCAGGTTGCTGCGCTGTTACCGTATTATAGCGTTGTAGCCTTTCAACGTTCCTCTCCGCCTTCGTTTTTTTCCCTTGCGGTCTTAATTCCATCCGACCGCCTTACCACCAATCTCGCTTGATTCTCGCGTCCGCAGTGTAGTTAGCAGTATAATTCACCGCAATATGATTAATCTCTGCGGTCGCTCTTATCGTCTCACTCAAGCACCGGCTCAGGGGTCGTCTCACGTCTCACTCGGATACCGAACACCGGCTCAGGGGTCGGCTCAAGGGTCGGCAGCATTACAGCATTGCAGCGTCCATTACTGCTTCCTCCTCCTCTGCTCCTCTCACCCGCGCGACGTCACCACGTGCACGTCACGTCATCGCTCCGCCCCCCAGTTAAAGTTAATTTTAAGCTTTCACCAGTCTTAGAAGATTTAGTGCCGAGGAGGCATATAATATATTAGCAGCCGACTCAGAGGCAACCGACACTGCCTCAGAAAGTGCAGAGGGTGACTATGTGCCAGACAGAGATGAAGAAAGTGACAATACCCCTGGCACTGCTCCTGGCGCTGATATCTGGGTGCCTCCTAACAATTTTGTCCCCAACATCCCTCTCTTCACTGCGACTCCTAGTATTCAGGGAGACTGACCAGTTATAACTCCCAGGATTTTATGGAGCTGTTCCTTGGGGATGATTTTTTAGGGCAGAGTTAAAACAGTTCTGGGCACTAACCATGCTAATGGGAATTATAAAAAAGCCCAGCATCCGAATGTACTGGTCCAAAAACCCAGTATGCAATACTCCCATTTTCTCTCAGACCATGAGTAGTACGAATTAGTACTGCGTTTTCTGCACTTGATAATAATAAATAATAAAACACCCCAAAGATCATCCGCAGTATGACAAACTTCATAAAATCCGCCCCCTAATTAACCATTTTAATAAAGAATTTGGCATAATTTATACTCCCCAAAAGAATATATGTATTGACGAGTCCCTAATGAAATACAAGGGTAGACTGGGGTTCAAGCAATACATCCCAGCCAAAAGATCCCAGTATGGCATCAAGCTATACAAGTTATGTGAAAGTAGCAGTGGGTATGTTTATACCTTCAGAGTATATGAAGGTAAAGATAGCCACCGGGATCCCCCAGGTTGCCCTGATGTAGTTGGGACTAGCGGAAAAATAGTTTGGGATCTAATGAACCCGCTACTGAACAAGGGGTGCCACCTCTACCTTGATAATTATTACAATAGCATACCCCTCCAAAAAATGCTATATTGTTTTGAGACTGTGGTCTGCGGCACTATCCGCAAGACACGCACTGGCTTCCCCAAGGCTCTGGCAGAAAAAAAATTTAAAAAGCGGGAAACGGCTGCTCTCTGCCAGGACGAACTGCTGGCTCTGAAATACAGAGACAAAAAGGAGGTGTTCATACTGACTACCATGCACAGTGAACACACACGCAGAACACACAGGCAGGGTTGAAGTCCGTGGCAGACAGGAAACAAGACGACTGCCTGTCTGCATTAAGTAATACAATAAACACATGGGGGGAGTGGACCTGTCTGATCAACTGCTGCAGCCATATCTGATAATGAGAAAGTGGGCATTTATTTAATGCAAATGGCTACTCACAATGCATTCATCCTTTTTAAAAAGGCAAATCCTCAGCTGAAATGTACTTTTCTTACATTTCAGTTTCAGCTCATTTCTGTGCTGCTCACTGAGTGCCACAGTGGGGAGCCATCAGCAGGGCCTAGCAGCAGAGATATTCAGACATGTCACTTCTGCTTTTGGATACCACCAACCCCCCCCAAAATAGACCCCCCAGAAAAGGTGCAGGCTGTGTTACTAGAGAGGCATTCAAACAGAGACCAGTTTCTACTGCCCTGATTGTCCCTCTCAGCCTTTGTATTGGGAACTGTTTTAAATTATTTCATACTCAGGGCCAATAAATTCTCAATACAATTAATATTCTTGTTGTAGTTCTTCTGTTATTTGACCACTGAAATATATGTATATATATATATATATATATATATATATATATATATATATATATATATATATATATATATATATATATATATATATATATATATATATTTATTCTATTTTTTTTTAAAACTTTTATTTAGTTAATTGGGGTGGATGATAGTTCCTGGGAAATTGGGGAGTTTAGTGCGTATGCTAGGAGTAAAAATACAAATAAAAAAAAATCCACAAAAAAATAAAATAACATTATTATAACATTGTTTTGTTAAAGTTATTGTGTAAAAAGTTCAAAATGCTTAGGAAGTACAGTTAGAGAATTATGACAGCGGATTCAGAGGTGACAGACAGTGCCTCAGTGTTTGACCCAAAATGGGACATGGTCCCTGCATGAAAATTCAAAGCTTGTAACAAACCGAGTCTCCAATTTGCCCCTTCAACATTCCCATATACCTGGGAAAGGTACACACGGGGGTATTGCTGTGCTCAGACAACATAGCTGAGTGACATATGAAGCGTTATACTGCCGTAGCACACCTAAGGATTGTAAACTATGCAGTAAAATCTCAAAGTGTGTGTCAAAAAGGCAGAGAAAATGCTTACTACTACTAGACATGGTACTCACTAGCGAAAAAATGATCCCACCCTAAAGTTCAAAATGGGCCTTTTGAAATACCCTGGGGTGTTTTCTTTTAAAAACGGTAGGCCTTTGTGGGGGAATCTTGAATAAGCAACCTGCTATTAGACCCCAAAATGAGTCATAAACCTATAAAATTCTGTAAAAACTGAAATGGTCAGGTCTCCTATATGGCAGTGTTGCTTCAGGAAATACGGCCAAAGGCATACATTGGGGGTATCGTTTTACTCACAGGAGATAGCTCAGCATAATTTGGGTTATTTGATCATATTGGAACATATCAAATATACAAAATGCCCAGCACAAATGTAACGCATAAGTTAAAAATGTGAAAAATATATTTTTTACCACAAACGTTGACATATAATGGTGAAAAAATGGCGACATGTTAAGGCACAATATATGCCATATGAGATACCCTGGAGTGTCTACTTTCACAATTGGTAGGCCTTTTGCGGTTATTGAAACAGTCAATCTGCTAAAATGGCCCAAATTGAAACATAAGCCCTGCAAATCAGTCTCAAAATTCTACTCTAAAAACTGAAATGGTCAGGTCTCCTTTATGGCACTGTAGCATCACGAAATAGTGTCAAAGACATACATTGGGGGTATTGTTTTACTCAGAAGACTTAGCTGAGCATAATTAGGGGTGTTTGATCATAGTGGAACATATCAAATATACAAAATGCCCAGCACAAATGTAATGCTTAAGTAAAAAATGCAAAAAATATTCTTTTAACACAAATTTTGACATTTAATGGTGAATAAATGGGGACCCGTTAAGGCAAAATATATGTCATATGAGATACCATGGAGTGTCTGCTTTCACAAATGGAAGGCCTTTGTGTGGTCATTTGAACAACCAAACTACTATAATGCCCCAAAATAAGACAGGTCCATTAAATCCATCTTTGAATTTTCTAACTGTAGAAACTGAAATAGTCTGGCCTCTTATATGTCATTGTAGCTTCCCAAAACTAGTGGCAAAGGCATACAACGGGGGTATTGTTGTACTCAGCAGATGTAGCTGAACACAAAATGGGATTCTGATCAGGAATAGCACACAGCAGCTTTACAAAATACACATTTAAAAAACCTTGTTATATGTGTGTATTTCAAAAAACAGAAAAAAACAAAATTTTACTACAATATGTAGCAGAAATTGGTGGGAAAATGGCAAAAAGTGTCAAAATACTCTTAAATAAATAGCCTGTGATGTCTTCTTTATATAAATATATACTTTTGTGTAGCAATTTTGTTTTCTGTGACGGCTGTCAAACTTACAAGTCAAACATATGAACTTCTAAATTTTTTCACATTTAAATTTTATATTACTCCTTGTATTTTGTGACCTGTAACTTTTAAAATAAGCTGAAATCCTTTACATATTATGCACTTTGAAAAACAAGACACCTAAATGAATTTATTTTGAATTACTTTTCCTAAGATGGACATATTATGCACACACTATTATTGCCAAATCTGTGAAAAAAAAAATATATTTTTTCATTTTTAAAAAATAATAAATTAGATTTTAGATATGTATAAGTCACATCAAAGTAAAGCCCATCTTGTCCTTTAAAAAACGATATATAATATGTATTGATTCAATAAATGAGAGCGATGCAAATTGCAGTTGAACACAAACCGAAAAAATGCAAAAATGGCTTGAGTCCTTAAAGGACCACTATAGTGCCAGGAAAACATATTCGTTTTCCTGGCACTATAGTGCCCTGAGGGTACCCCCACCCTCAGGGTCCCACTCCCGCCCGGCTCTGGAAGGGGGAAAGGGGTAAAAACTTAACTTTTTCCAGCGCTGGGCGGGGAGCTCTCCTCCTCCAATCCTCCCCGTCTGCTGAATGCGCACGCGTGGCAGAAGCTGCACGCGCATTCAGCCGGTCGCATAGGAAAGCATTGTCAATGCTTTCCTATGGACGCTTGCGTGCTCTCACTGTGATTTTCACAGTGAGAATCACGCAAGCGCCTCTAGCGGCTGTCAATGAGACAGCCGCTAGAGGCTTTGGGGGAAGGCTTAACTCATTCATAAACATAGCAGTTTCTCTGAAACTGCTATGTTTATAAAAGAATGGGTTAAGCCTAGCTGGACCTGGCACCCAGACCACTTCATTAAGCTGAAGTGGTCTGGGTTCCTAGAGTGGTCCTTTAAGGGAGCTTCTGAAGCTGCGTCCTTAAGGGGTTAATATATTAATATAAAAATGAAATTAGAGTAAAATTATATATTTATATAATAACTATAAACTGTATATTATAAAAAATAAATAATTCATTAAAAATAAATTTAAAAAATAAAATTATATGTAATTTTATTCTAACTGTATTTTGATATTAATATATATTGATATCAAAATACACTTGAAATGAAATTTTATATATATATATATATATATATATATATATATATATATATATATATATTTGTGCTCGGAATTTAAATACGTAATGGATAGTATCTGTGAGCAAAATTGGTTGTGGTGTGCCGAAACCAACGTACGAGTGGGCCTGTAAATAAAAAGAGGGCCCACCAAGGATAATGTAGTTAAAACAGGGTGTAGGTGGGTGGGGACAATCAGCTGAGCGGCAGCGGTGAGTAGGGGCTGGGAGTTTAAGTAGGGGACTTACTCCTCCCACCAAATTCAGGCCTAATGGCCTTTCTACTTGTGCTCGGAATTTAAATACGTAATGGATAGTATCTGTGAGCAAAGTTGGTTGTGGTGTGCCGAAACCAACGTACGAGTGGGCCTGTAAATAAAAAGAGGGCAAAAGATAAATTTGAGTAAATACACACTTTATTGCATTTTTACAAAACCAAGTTCCTGAAAGCTTGGCGAAGCTCTTTCTCTGGTTGCGGAATATATGCGTTATATATGGAGGATTTCCATCGCCCCAGCCTTTTGATGATGTGGACCGGTGCGTTTGTGCTAGAGGCTGCTGAGGCGGCTCCTATGCGGAAGCAGTGCCCGGAGAATGCAGCCGGGTTGTGTCCGAGCTTAGATAACAGGGTTCTGACATGTAACATAAATTTTGCCGTGGTAAGCGGGTGCCCTTGTAATGTTAAGAGCGGAGAGTCTGGCAGGTGAGCGTGAGGAGTTGACCGTAGTTGGTCGAGAACCTTCACCGGACACCAGGCATTATCAGTAGGGAAGAGAGGAATTATTGTAGGGTGTATTGACTGGTTGGTTTTAGTGGTAGGGATAGAAAGTAGGTAGTGATCCTCTACCTTGGTGAGGTGTGAAGTTTTAAGGCATAGCGCGATATCTCCTTGACAAACCACGGTGAACTCTCTAGGTCTGAGAAAACCATAGAAAGCGAGATATATGGCAGATTTGATCACCGTATTGGTGTTGCTATCAAATGGGGCTGTGTCAAGGAGATTGCTAAGTGACCTGAAGATAGGCCCGTCTATGGGTAATCTAGTGCTTGCGAGTGGTGGTGAAACCTTTGATATACCTTTCAATACCTTTTTTATGGGGTATGAAGACAAAAAGGGGGTGAAGGGGGTGCTGTTAGGAAAATTGGTGAGGCTGTGGTGCTGAACCCCGGTGAGGTAAAGTTTAATGGTGTTGTGTGACAGATTAAGGTGTAGGTGGCAGAAAGAGGCAAAAGACACCATGGTTTGGATAGAAAAGTCACCTTGTAGCCCGAATTCTGCAGTGAATTTGTTAAATATGTTGAGTGCCCTATTGTAAGTGATAGCAGTGTTGGGTGATAATGCTTGGTGAGTGAGTGATCTAGCGTGAAGCAAGAGTGTGCTTAATCCAATATTAGTTCGTGAAACCGTGGTGTCCTGGATGGCTGTTGGTGAGCCGCTGGGAGTGCCTGAGAAAAAGCCTGGAATCGAAAACGAGAAAGAGCGTCAGCGGCGGTGTTGTGAATACCCGGGATGTGAGAACATACTAAGTGAAACTGATTGGATGCTGCCAGCCAGGTCAACTTGCGAATCAGCCACATGATGGTCAGGGAAGACGAGCGCCCTTTGTTAATGATATCGCAAGCTGCCGAGTTATCTGAGTAGCATTTTACTGCCTTGCCGGACCAGAGATGACCCCAGGTGTGTGCGGCCGCCACAATGGGGTAAATCTCAAATAGGGCTGAGGTCTCCCTGAATCCTGGCAAGGCATCCGTCTCAGTGGGCCAGTGGCCCCTAAACCAGTGGTTCCCAAAAATGGCTGCGAAACCGGTGTTGGCTGCTGCATCTGTGTGGATGATGGGTGAAGAGGTGGAGAGAGGGGGGATAAACATGGAGATACCATTCCAGTCTTTCAAAAACTTCCCCCACATAGCTAGGTCAGCCTTGGCGTGGGGGTCCAAAGAAACTGTGCTGGAGTCCGGGACGCCGTGGAGCAGGCAAAGAAGTCTGGAAATGAAAGACATTCCCTGCGGAATGATGCGCATGGCGAAGTTCAGAGATCCAAGAAGGGACTGAAGTTCTCTCCTGGAGCAAACGTCATTCCGCAGGAACGTGTCTATCTCCCCTCTCAATCGTGAAAGTTTGTCGTGGGGAAGGCTAGCTCTGAGTTTGACAGAATCGAGCTCTATGCCTAAAAAGGTCAACTTTGTTGTGGGTCCTATAGTTTTGGCTGGGGACAAAGGGACTCCAAGTGTGGAAAATAGTGCGGTAGTACTATTGATTGCTGTGGGTGTAGATGACCCTGGCTCTATCAGTAGAAAGTCGTCTAGATAGTGAATAACGGAGTGACACCTGATGACGTTCAGAAGCAGCCAGCATAGTGACTCTGCGAAAATGTCAAAAAGTTTGGGGCTGCTTCGAGAACCGAAAGTGAGTCGTGTTGAGAAGTAATAATTCCCTCACCATTTAACACCGTGTAAGTGCCAGAGTGAGGGGTGTATGGGCAGTAATTTAAAGGCGTTAGTGATGTCTGTTTTGCTGAGCCAGGGTCGATTACCAGATGTAATGATGGACTGTATGGCGTCGTCGATGGTAACATACTGCAGTGAGAATTCGTCTGCTGGAATGAGTGCGTTTATGCTTGGAACAAAAGAGGAGTGCGGTGCCGATAAATCGATAATAAGACGTTTTTTATTAGAATATTTGTGAATAGCAATACCAATAGGGTTAGTGCGCCAGGAGGAAAACGGTGAAGAGGTGAAGGGACCGATCATGAAACCGTTAGTGGTTTCTGCGGAAATGAGAGTGTCTACAGCGACTGGGTCTAAACGTGCAGACTGGAGATTAGGACATTCTAGTGTACCTGGGGAAATGGCTACTATGCCTGTGTGAAACCCTTGTGAGAAACCTGTGGTGAGAAAATCCACCAAGTGCCTGCTGGGGTGAGACCTTAGATAAAAAACCAGGTTGTCAATATTTATGTCGGTTAGTCATTTGTTTGGTGACAACCTGGCTGGACACATGGTCTTGGTATGTGCCCTGAAACATATGGAGCAGATGTGCAATAATCTACAGGCGCTGAAACTGCAGGAGCCTGCGTTGAAATTATTGCACACCTGCGCTTTACCTAAAAAGGAGATGGGCCTACCCAGCTTATCCCGAAGACCACCTGCTGGCTTGTTGTGAGGGGTGAAAGAGGAGTGAGGTGTGAACATGGGGTGAGGGGTGGCAGTGGAGGTGGTGGGATCTGGTTCGACGGGACATAAGTCCGCCATGTGGGATGTAGAATTACAGATGGCATAAGCCGGGGGCCTGAGTCCAGCGAAGTGGCGACAGAAAAGTTCTGTGTCCATCTGACCCCAGTTCATTCTAACGTTGAACTGCTTGAGATGGGTCGCCGCCTTCGCCGAAACTGACTTGTGGTAGTCATAGAAGGAAGAGCCCCCGTACTTGATGCCTAAATCCACTACCTTGTGGAGATAGAGATCTAGCTCTTCTCTCCTATGGGGATACACCGTACAAATGACGTCGCGGTATATCCCAAAAGCTATCACAAACTGTGGGATTGACAATTTTTTATTGAGCCTGGGATCCCTCGTTTTGAGCACAACTGAAATGTCACCATAGTTGTATGCCTTGTTCTCGAGTATGTCCTGAGAGGCTATGAGTAAAGACACCAGACACACATCCTTCCCGTCTAGGATATCTATCCTGATAGAGTCTGGGACGGAGTGTGCTGGTGACTCGAATGGTGTGATGGCTGTGCCAGGTGCTGGAGGGGGGAGCATAGCGGGGCAAGTAGGTATGGCAGGTGCAGCCGTGGTAGAGACTGGGACTACGGTGTTAGTACCTGAGGAGGAGATGGCGCTCTCCACCTTAGACAGCCTGCTATTGAGGGTCTGTAGATTGGCCAAGATATCTGCCAGGGTATCCTGGGTGGCCGTGCTGTTTCTTGGTGGTTGTCCTTGAGAGCTAGTTCCCGGCCTAGGCTCAGGGACTTGGTGGGTAAGCAGCCTGTAAAGTTCTGCCTTTATAGCTGTGGCTGGAAAGGGGATTCCCCTGAGCCTAAGCTCGGCCGTGATTTTGGGAATAGTCCATGCTCTCAAGGACGTGGGGGTTGAAAGAGTGAGTGATTCGCCTGGAGACACGGGTCTGATTGGCGTGAATGGTGTTTCTTCTGACAGTTCTTCGGTTGGAATTGGTTCTTGGGACATTCTAAAAAGGAATGATTATGTGAAAGAAATATTAGAAGGGGAGTGAGGTTAGTAAGGGGGGTATGGGGAGTGGTGTATCTGAAAGAACTGGACTGTAATTCTAGATGCCGAGGCGAAAAACGTAACTATTGAATGACTGGATAGGTGAGGCCCTGCTAATGCCAAGTGGCGGTGAGAGGCTCTACCTATGATTTGGCTTATGACGTAGGTGCCACAGACGTGGTGGCGGGATGTTGGCCTCTCGGTGACGATAAGAGAAATCAAAACGTGTGGCCGTGACAGGTGAGGCCCTAACTAGAGCCCTGTAGTAGGGCATGCGAGGCTTAACTATGGTTTTT
>OW240918.1:59181240-59199455 GCA_933207985.1 Pelobates cultripes | reverse complement strand
AGTGGGGTGAATGGCCGCTGCCCTGCTATCCTGCCTGGTGGCCACAAGCTGGACCTTTGGCGCTACATGGTACTGGCCTTGTTCCCCTCCCTTTGGACCAGTGGGGGTGATCCCGGTTCTCGCCTTGGGGGCCCTTCTGCAACAAGTTATAGTTCTGCTGAGTGGAACGGGACTCCTCTCTCAAAAATGGCAGGCGCTTCGAGTCACACTGACAGCAGCAGAGACTGTGCTTACCCTTACACCAGATCGGATCTGTGCCCTATGGATAGAAGCAGTCTGTGCTGTCTAGGGAGCCAGATACACAGCAAGGGTGGTCATATCCAAAGATGAGGTGTTCCATATCTACATTCCTTTTCTTCCCTTGGGGGGGGTGTCAATGCTGTATTTGCACTATGATGCTTGTTGGTAGAGTAAGAAGTTTGGAAGTCCTAGACTCCCGATCTCTTTGGAATGTATATGGATGCTTTGCGTACTCTTGGTTTGCAGTCGTTCCATATGAAGGTGTCCATTGCGGTTTTCATAATATCTGATGTCTTGCATGGGATTGGGAGGGCTTGGAAGGTAAAGTGGAATCGGGGGGAGAAGGTTCATCTTTATTGTGGTGGACAGTTTCCATCGATTCACGTCCTCATGGGATCTGCGGAACAGGAATGTATAATTTGCATCATACAACGTCGAGAAGTTGTTTATGAGTCGGATACAGAGATATGTTTTTTTTTACATTCCGGCCAGCCATGTGTGAGCTGTGTCTGCCACATGGCACCCCCGCTCCATTGTGCCCTGTACGGCCGCACAGCTTGCACACCCCTAAGGCTGGCCCTGGTCCCCCACTATCCCCTAAATTAATTACTCCTTGGAGCCCCGCTTGCATTTTCCACCTCCGCTCCTAAAAGTCCTTGCCTGGGACCATTATTTTAAACTGGTAGGGAGACGTGGCTGAATGAAAGAGCGTAAAGCATATTACACAGTTGTGAGTATGGCAGGATACAAATTGTCAGGCCGTCTCCCTGTTGATGCTTCTCTTAGGCCCCTCCTCCCCTTCCTTCGCTTCCCGCTCAAACATATGTGTACCCAATACGCAGTGATGAAAAGGTGGGCTATAAGTGTTAGTTAAGGCCACGCGGGCTGTGCTCCATGTGCCCGGGGTACTCCTCCCCCCTAGCCATGCTAATTGTGTCTCCATCCCTGTCCAACACCCCCGGCCCAAGAGAGCCCAGAGAGCCTCAGTCACCCCAGCCGTGTTGATTGAGCCCCTATCCCCCCAGTCCACCCAAGCATGTGAGTGCCCTTTGCTCCTTGGTTGTTGTTTGAGCGGTGAGTGTCCCAGCAGGTATCGTGCCTGCACCCCTCTCCATAACCCCCCGCCCATGCGTGTGAGTGCCCTGTATTATGTGACTGTCAGTTGAGTAGTGGTTGCGTGTTGATGCCTCACAGGTCATGTTCCGTGTGCCCACATTACCTTATTCTCCCACGTTCTGCAATTCCCATGGTAAACTTTGCAGGTCGCTTGAGCTATTCGATGTGGCTGGCAAGTGTAGCGGAGCTTGGACCCTCCTGGCTGGAGCACGTGGGTCCTGCTGTCCTTGAATGCGAGGAGCTTGAACGGATATCCCCATGCATATCTGATGTTCGCCCATCTTAGGGCGTCAGTGATCGGCTTCCACTCGCGCCTCAGTTGTAGAGTGACTGGAGCCAAGTCTTGATAGAGAGTGAGTTCTGTGCCCTGGTACATTATTGGGCCCTCTCTGCCTCTTTTTATCAAGGCTTCCTTGGTCTGAAAGTACAGAAATCCTATGACTATGTCTCTTGGTGCGTTTGGTCCTTCGAGTGTGCAAGAATCTATGAGCTCGCTCTATGTGCCATAGATGTTCCAGCATGTCAGGCAGTAACGGTTTATGGATAGCCGTCACCAGATCTGCCCCTGGGCCGTTACCCATTTTCTCCGGTAGGCCTCTAATGGAGAATGGATTGTTTTACCTATGCAATGCTTAGTGAATATTCCCCTAGAAATACAGAGCTATACATAAAATATATATATATATATATATATATATATATATATATATATATATATATATATATATATATGATGGTACTGTGTCTTTAAAAGGTCTAAAATACACAGGAGAATGTAAAAACAAAATAGATAAATAAAATCAATTGGAATATGTGGATGAAGGAAAAATATCTTGAAAATTAATTAAATAAACAAATAAATATATGGATGGATAGATCTAAATCTAAAGCAAAATGTACAGTGCAAGTGCCTCTATTACTGCTATAGAGCAGAATAATTGGCACTTGTACCAAATTGTATACTTTGTATTTGGCAAAGATGCAGTAAAAAAATAGAAGATGTAATAATGTAGCAATACAGTATGTAGAACTGTAGGCTAAAAATGTTACACAATGTAACAGCAATTAGTGGAAAGCAATGGTTTTGAAACTGGATAGGAGTAAAAAAAAACGTTTATTAGACAAAAGATAAAAACTATGAAAAAATATATATTATTAAAAAATATACATCAGGAAAAATTCATACAGATATTACCAGTCATACAGAAGTCAGAAATATTCAGAGACCTTCGGATTATTGTCGGATGGATGTGGATTGAGTTTCACGTTTGCCGCTTGTGCTGATGCCGCCGGTGAGGGCAGTGTATGTGTTCAGCATGCGTCTCAGCGGGAGCCTCACTCCGGGAGAGTGTGTGTTGTAGATGGCTCCAATTCGATAAAAAAACAACAACAGGTCCTGAGGAAATACTGACTTCAAATGATGTGTGTATGTTAGATCTTGATCCTGATGTGTATCCAATTGTCTTACGCGTTTCGTAGGTGAACCCCTACTTCTTCAGAGATTCTCAGAAAACATTGGGGAATCCTTAAAAATGACCCAATACTTACTAAATTCCTTGATCCTCAACCCCGTATCATATTCACAAGAGCCTCCGATCTCCAACTTATGTTGGCACCTACTATTAAATCTCACATAAATATTTCAGATCAAGAACCTACCCACGGCTTTAGAAAATGTAAGAAATGTCTAGCATGCAAAAATAACGGTTCATCTGAAGGATTAATCACCAAATTTAGATCATTAAACACACAAGAAGAATACAGCATTAAGAGCAATATAAGTTGCAATACCTTGAGAGTCATTTATCTAATCACGTGTCCTTGTCCAAAGCAGTATATTGGACGTACTAAAAGACCACTTAGAGTACGCATTGCAGAACATATTAGGAATATAAAAAAAGGACTCATCACCCAAAATCTCTATAAACATTTTAAGGAGATACCCACAGGATTAGAGTTTGTAGCAATAGAAAAAGTCAGTGTACATTGGAGAGGAGATAGTATCGATAAATCACTTGATCAAACAGAAGCTAAGTGGATTTTTGAGCTAGACACCATAGCCACCAAAGGTCTTAATATAGATTTCGAATTAAATGCATTTTTATGATTATCTCACTCTCACCATACACCCATATATACTCTATTTAAATATATTCTACCATTTCAACATACTCTATCTTGTATTTAAATTTTTCCCCCACCACTTTCTTCTCTTTTTTTTTTTAATCTATACGTGCATATATATACACGTTTATTTGTGTATGCATCCATGCATACATTTATATATTTATATTATACTGTATTATGCATTTTAAATTTTTACATATTTATTGTATTCATTGCATTCCTAAGTACTAATATATGTGCTCTCTTCTAGAAAGATATACCGATCTTCTGATATACATGTTATCCTGTATTGTATCTAGTATGATATATAATATCACTTGCATAATTTAACTTAATCCACTTGATCTATCTTTATCCACACATTTCAGTCATCTATTAGGGTTCATTATGTCATTGTTCAAGAGTATCCTTTTTGGGCACTTCAACTTAGGTACATATATATCTAGTACACAATTTCCAATTTAGCATATTACTTACACCCATTTAGTCTAGGTGTCCGCATATATATATATATATACACATTTTTAATACTGATTAATTCTAATGAGAATAGTATAAATGATTATATCCACCGATTTTTTATTTTTTAGTTCCCTTATCCTTTTAGTACATTACAGGTTATACTACCGCAATCAATATTTTTCTATCATCTACGTATTTTTTTTCACGTTATACGAATATCGATCAGCTTATGTATTTATATATTAGAGTTATGAATTTAAAGACACTATACCATGTTTCCACACAACCAATTCAAGCAACCTTGCTCTTTTCTTTTATAATCACAAAATTATGTTTATCATATTAAAAATTAAGAACCTTTTTTAACTTTATATTAATTATTTTAACTCAAATTTTATTATTATTATTCATCCCAATGGATCTTTTTATAGTCATGATATATTTGCATATTTTTAGGTTCACGTAAATGCTGTATTTATGGAACATTTTTATATATCTATATATGTATATATACTTTTATTGACAATTATGGTTTCACAGTTGTGGATGCTTATTTTGTATGTATAATTTATCTTTATCTTCATTTTTTTTAATGCATTTTTGTAATCATTATTTTTCTATGTATGTATCCATTATTATCATTCATATAATGTTATTACATCATTTTACTTGCCCATAATACTTTATACTATATAAATTATTTTATTGGATGCACAACAAGTCACATTAAGTAATTAGTTGGATTCATATACAGGGCCGTCTTTAAGAAGGGGCAAAAGGGGCAGCTGCCCCGGGCCCAGTTACTCCTGGGGGCCCTAAGGCAGCTGCCCCATGGGCCCCCTGCAGCACCTGAGGTAATCAGGGGCCACAGCCCTTTAATACTGCTCTGGACCGGGCCCTTGTAATATGGGGGTTGGCTGAATACAAACACACAGCTAGCCCCTCACACACTGCCCTGTGATCCCTTTTCTTCTCCGTGGCATGCTGGGAGGCAGTGAGGTCAGATCACTTCCTCCTCAGTGCCGCTGGGGAGGAGGCACACACCACACGGAGGAGGATGCAAGCATTGTTGGGGAGAGGGACTGAGAAAGCTGATGGCAGACTCCCATCAGCCTGGGCCAACAAGCTCCCACTGGACCCCAGGGAAGCCACCTTTCTGTACCCAAAAGGTAAGGAGACAGGAGGGTGGCTAAATATGTTTTGTTTTTTTGTTTTGCTTATTTCTGATATCACTTTTATTCAAGTGTGTTGGTGTTTGTAATGTAACACACAGGGAATAAGTACATGTTAAAAATCCTAGAAGAACCTGACAGATCCCTATTAAATATAAATTTAAAAAGTATTTATTTTAACATATTGCATCAAGTGTTATCAAAGGCTGTATACCATTTCCAAATGTCACTTTTGCCAAATTCTGGACCAGGGTATGTAAGAACAGAGTTGAGACATTATTATGGCCAAGGTTGCTGGGAGTTGCTGTCCAAGAGCTGCTAGAAGGCAGAGATTAAAATATGTAAATGTACACATATATGTGTGTGTGTATCTGGCTGTGTTTATGTCCTTGTGTGTATCTGGCTGTGTTTGTCTGTGTGTCAATGTTTCTGTGTGTATGTACAGGGAGTGCAGAATTATTAGGCAAATGAGTATTTTGACCACATCATCCTCTTTATGCATGTTGTCTTACTCCAAGCTGTATAGGCTCGAAAGCCTACTACCAATTAAGCATATTAGGTGATGTGCATCTCTGTAATGAGAAGGGGTGTGGTCTAATGACATCAACACCCTATATCAGGTGTGCATAATTATTAGGCAACTTCCTTTCCTTTGGCAAAATGGGTCAAAAGAAGGACTTGACAGGCTCAGAAAAGTCAAAAATAGTGAGATATCTTGCAGAGGGATGCAGCACTCTTAAAATTGCAAAGCTTCTGAAGCGTGATCATCGAACAATCAAGCGTTTCATTCAAAATAGTCAACAGGGTCGCAAGAAGCGTGTGGAAAAACCAAGGTGCAAAATAACTGCCCATGAACTGAGAAAAGTCAAGCGTGCAGCTGCCACGATGCCACTTGCCACCAGTTTGGCCATATTTCAGAGCTGCAACATCACTGGAGTGCCCAAAAGCACAAGGTGTGCAATACTCAGAGACATGGCCAAGGTAAGAAAGGCTGAAAGACGACCACCACTGAACAAGACACACAAGCTGAAACGTCAAGACTGGGCCAAGAAATATCTCAAGACTGATTTTTCTAAGGTTTTATGGACTGATGAAATGAGAGTGAGTCTTGATGGGCCAGATGGATGGGCCCGTGGCTGGATTGGTAAAGGGCAGAGAGCTCCAGTCCGACTCAGACGCCAGCAAGGTGGAGGTGGAGTACTGGTTTGGGCTGGTATCATCAAAGATGAGCTTGTGGGGCCTTTTCGGGTTGAGGATGGAGTCAAGCTCAACTCCCAGTCCTACTGCCAGTTCCTGGAAGACACCTTCTTCAAGCAGTGGTACAGGAAGAAGTCTGCATCCTTCAAGAAAAACATGATTTTCATGCAGGACAATGCTCCATCACACGCGTCCAAGTACTCCACAGCGTGGCTGGCAAGAAAGGGTATAAAAGAAGAAAATCTAATGACATGGCCTCCTTGTTCACCTGATCTGAACCCCATTGAGAACCTGTGGTCCATCATCAAATGTGAGATTTACAAGGAGGGAAAACAGTACACCTCTCTGAACAGTGTCTGGGAGGCTGTGGTTGCTGCTGCACGCAATGTTGATGGTGAACAGATCAAAACACTGACAGAATCCATGGATGGCAGGCTTTTGAGTGTCCTTGCAAAGAAAGGTGGCTATATTGGTCACTGATTTGTTTTTGTTTTGTTTTTGAATGTCAGAAATGTATATTTGTGAATGTTGAGATGTTATATTGGTTTCACTGGTAATAATAAATAATTGAAATGGGTATATATTTGTTTTTTGTTAAGTTGCCTAATAATTATGCACAGTAATAGTCACCTGCACACACAGATATCCCCCTAACATAGCTAAAACTAAAAACAAACTAAAAACTACTTCCAAAAATATTCAGCTTTGATATTGATGAGTTTTTTGGGTTCATTGAGAACATGATTGTTGTTCAATAATAAAATTAATCCTCAAAAATACAACTTGCCTAATAATTCTGCACTCCCTGTATACCTGTGTATGTGTACTTGTGTGTCAGTGTGTATGTGTACCTGTGTGTGTATGTGTCAGTGTGTGTAAGTGTGCATCTGAGTGTGTGGTAATGCATACATCCCAGCATTTTAATGCCAACACAAATACACTCCATCTCTAGCACTGTGCACATATACACCCCTGCATTTATACCTTTATGTATGTGTGTATCTGAGTGTGTGTGTATATACCTGTGTCAGTGTGTGTGTGTGTATACCTCTGTGTGTGGATGTGCCAGTGTGTGTGTGTATCAAAGTGCTTGTATCTGTGTGTCAAACGGTGTGTATCTGAGTGTGTGTGTGGATGTGCCAGTATGTGTCAAGGTGTGAGCATGTGTCAGTGTGCCTATGTGTGTATCTGCGTGTTAATGTGTATATGTGTTATAGAAATCACACAACATGCAAACAGAACCCTGCAAACACAAACATTACATACAAACACACCAGTTTGCTGAAACACCAATACTACACACAAATGTACACAACACTACATCCAAACAACCCCCTGCATGCAAATACAAACATTACATACAAACACATTCCTGTATTAAAACGCTAAAATTATATACAAACACCAACTCTACACACAAAAGTACACCTGCATTTAAAAGCCAACACTACAATCACACATTACTGCATTCAAACGCAAACACTACACACAAGTACACCACTGCATTCCAATAGTAACAGTACATACAAATACACCCCTACATGCACACATACACTCTATACAATAACATGCTGACATTCAATTGCACAAACACTGCTCAAAAATACAACCCTGCAAGGATGGTAGATCCCCAGCTGGCATAGCATCGCAGGAGTTGTATGACAGATGGGGTTCTATCTTTTCTTTACTCTTGTGCTACAGGGCAGGCCCGAATTATTATTTTTTTGCACCAAGGCACTCTCTACATTAGTTTCGCCTCTAGGTTGGCGTGGAGGGAGTGATTGCATGCCCAGGGGGCCCAAACAGATGCTTGCCCAGGGTCCAATCAATATTAAAGACGGCCCTGTTCATATATAAAACATTATTGAAGCAATGGTTCTCCATCCGTCCCCGAAGAAGTAGGGGATCACCTACGAAACGCGTAAGACAATTGGATACACATCAGGATCAAGATCTAACATGCACACATCAATTGAAGTCAGTATTTCCTCAGGACCTGTTGGTTTGTTTATCGAATTGGAGCCGTCTACAACACACGCTCTCCTGGAGTGAGGCTCCCGCTGAGACGCATGCTGAACACACACACTGCCCTCACCGGCGGCATCAGCACAAGTGGCAACCGTGAAACTCAATCCACATCCATCTGACAATAATCCGAAGGTCTCTGAATGTTTCTGACTTCTATATGACTGGTAATATCTGTATGAATTTTTCTTGATGTATATTTTTTAATATATATTTTTTCATAGTTTTTATCTTTTGTCTAATAAACTGTTTTTTTACTCCTATCCAGTTTCAAAACCATTGCTTTCCACTAATTGCTGTTACATTGTGTAACATTTTTAGCCTACAGTTCTACATACTGTATTGCTACATTATTACATCTTCCATTTTTTTACTGCATCTTTGCCAAATACAAAGTATACAATTTGGTACAAGTGTCAATTATTCAGCTCTATAGCAGTAATAGAGGCACTTGCACTGTACATTTTGCTTTAGATTTAGATCTATCCATCCATATATTTATTTATTTGTTTATTTAATTAATTTTCAAGATATTTTTCCTTCATCCACATATTCCAATTGATTTTATTTATCTATTTTGTTTTTACATTCTCCTGTGTATTTTAGTCCTTTTAAAGACACAGTACCATCATACACACATCCTCCTGTGCATCCACATTTCCACACGTCTTAGCCACCTTCTAGGCCAGCTCCTGGTATCTGCACATAATACTAGTGTCTTTCTCCAGTATTTCTTTTATGGGTCTTAGTGGATCCTTATTTTTTCCAGTTTTCTGAGCGGCCTAGTGCTAGTCCCACTTCCTCACTCCTGTGTTGCACATTAGGTGTACCAGAATCAAATATATATATAAAATGTTACAGGGTGTAAGTCTCATGTCCTGCTTTCTACATAGCTAAAAGTATATACTATATACAGAGCTTAAAACATTGAATAGTCAGTAAGCCTGTTTATAATACAAGATACTCGTGCTTTGAAAGGGTTAACCTCACATTCTTTAAACATACTATATATTTTTTTCTGTTGAGAGCCTGACACTAGTTTCCACTATAGTGTATAAACATCCTGCCAGTTGGAAAACATAACATTCTTTCTATCCACCTGAAAATTTCAGTTGGGTTTCTAAATCAAAGACTGACATGTACTTCAGTTATTGCCTTAGTTAAGTCTTTCCACGTCTGCAGGGGTTAAAAGTAAGAATTTTCGCTCTCCTGTTTGCAATCAGTTACAGTTTCACACATACTCCCTTTTTTCTCTCACAAGATAACCATGAAGAGTTTGAGAAGACGTGCTAGACATGCGCAGTAGAATAACTAATACGTAATGTTATATGAGAAAATTAAATGTTTTGTTCTGAAACTTTGTTGATTGGTTGATTTTGTCTTTTGTTGTACACACCCCTAAGGAAACTTATTTTTTATATATAAGCTATACACGCATTAAAAAGCAAACACTTTTTGCACTACCTACTAGCGTCGATTGTGTGTTCTCTGCGAGCAGAATTTAACAGCAATAAAGAAGGAAGCAGAAACTTCTTTAATTACGCATAAGGCCATGGCAGTGTGTTCTTTCTCTGATTGCTTGGATTTCCCCACGCAGGATATGTGGGGAGTGTTGTATCTCCCCAGCGAGGTAAGTTTTAACTTCCACCAATTTTGCCAGTATTTGCGCCATTTCCGACTCCAGTGGCTCTCCCCCGCTTAAGGGAGCTGGCCTTAGAGGTGATTCTGGGGCCTCCGAGCCTGGGTCGCCGTCATCTTGCAAGCCTACTTGTAGTGTGTGTGAAACAGATCCGCCACTGAGGCACCGGGGCCAGGATTCTTTTTAGATTGTTTCTTAGCAGGTCTTTTTTCTATTTTACAGGCGTTATGGGGGTGTCCAATTCTTTTTTTTTTTGCTTGCTTTTGTTAGCTTTCTGCAGTGTAGTCAGAGCAGAGCTCTACTCGAACACGTCAAGCTCCTTCCCCGTCTAGGCCAAACCCCCTCTTCCCAGAGTCCCTTTTATGGCATTCCTCTGCATATAACGCGTCTCAGTCGGGCCTGCTGCGGACCATAGGCGCTGCTGCCAAGCCTGATTTAAATTTCTTGCCTCCATCGAACTTGTTCAAGGTACTGTGTGTTCCGGTACTATTACAGCACCAAATGGTGTGTTGTGCTTGCAGTTCAGTACTTACATGGGTTTAAAAGCACCCGTGTCTTTGAAGCCTCTGTAGCGGAGCTGCAATATTAAGATCCAAAATCTCCACTGGGATTCTCTGAAGCTGGAAAGGAAGCGCTGTTAAGGAGATCTAGCCCATCCCCCCAGTAACTGGACGACATACAGTCAACTGAACTTTACTAGCCATAGCACACATAGTTTACAACCCCCCACAGCCTCATTTGCATACAATTGTGCATAGAGTACTATAGTATAAGGAAGGGTGCAGTCAGAGAATAGCAAGGGCTGATTTAGGAGGGACAAAGCAGCTAGCTTAAACTGGTCTGGCAGTGTCCCTGGAACAACACCCTGCTGGGGAAACAATAGGACAGGAAAAAGGGGGAGGCTGAGAGGCACAGACAAGCAATACATTTAACATACCCTGCACCAATAATGGGAACAGGGTGACCAAAATACAAAATGAATCTGGGGACCCACACATAGTTGGTTCGGAAAAGAAACGGGGGTGTGTACGGAAAACGGATCAAAAGGGAATAAGAGCATCCATTACGCTACAGCCTCCTTAGTGTTCAACAGTATTTATCAGAGGTTAGATGCCGCCCCAAAAATGTGTTTATTATAAAAACCTGTTTAAAAGAGGTCTTCCATCATCCTAGATGATAAGAACATCATCTATGTATCTTTTCTATAGCACTTACTTTGCCAAATAAACTTGATTTCCAGTCAGCCACAAAAATGTTAGCGTAACAAGGGGCAAAAACCACAAAGAAAATAGTTACTTGCGCACTATCCCAAATCCCTATGCATATTTAAATAACTGGTATCACTCCAAAAGCTATAAGATTGCCTCCCATGAGTAGTGAGAGTCTAAGCGCAGGGTTTATTTCTATGTATTTGTATTTGCTTTGTGTTCCCTATTAAGGGTTAGAAAATTACCCCTCTCTGTCTCAGATTTTTTTATTTTTTTTGCCTGAAGCTGAAGAAAGCAAGGTGAAATGTTAGTGTAAAACCCACCCAAAAAGGTTTGCTTTGGCATGGCAGGTGTTATTAAAAGTGTTATTTGGATATGTATAAGGATTTGGGATAGTGCACAAATAAATCTTTTCTTTGTTTGTTTTTTATTGTATGTATTAGGGGTGATGTGTACTATGGACATTGCTGCTGTCCAGGATTAGTGGGAGTCTGAGCGAAGGATTTACTGTATTGTAACTGGGGGAAAACCTGTGCCCATAGCATTTCTACAGATCTGGAGATAGCGGACCCTCAAACCAAAATTTTTCTTTAAAATAAACCCGACGCAGTTAACAAAAAATTTAGCTTGAGTTTCAGACATATCTCCATCTTTCTCCAAAGCTTTCTTTACAGCAAGCATGTCAAACTCGCATTCCTCGGGTCACATGCGGCACACAAGGACCATCTTTTCGGCCCAGCGAGCCGCGAGTACGTGCTGGTGTTATAGCAGAGTCCCCACATTGCAGGTGCCTACTCTACTAAAAACTTACCCGGCCGGGGAGGAAGGGATGGTGGATGCAGCCAGTGGCGAATCCACAGACTGATCTCGGGAGGGGCACTTTTATATTATTTAAAGAAATAATCCATGCACAATAACCACTACAGCTCTGTGTAGTGGTTATGGTGCCAGGAGTGCTGGGACCCGCTCCCAGGGTAAGTAGTCAAACCGTTTAAGAACAGTTTGACAACTTACCTGGAATCTGGTGGGATATGGGGCTGTAGTAGGGCATATGGAATGTGAGGGGTGCAGTGTGTGTGTGTGTGTGTGTGGGGGGAGTAGTGTGCAGAGGCGTAGCGTGGGGGGTGCAGGGGGTGCCGGGCGCAACATCTGGGGGGGCGCGCTCGCACTCGCAGCTCTCTGCCCCTGCCTGGCTCACTCACTCTCTCTGCAGTGCTGGCTGTGCGAATCCGATCCGGGTCGCCGCCCACTGTGGAGGGGTGCCAGGCAGGGCCGGCGCTACCATTAAGGCGAATAAGGCATTCGCCTAGGGCGCCGGCCTCTAGGGGGCGCCCACCGAGGGGTTTCCCGGTGGGCTGCCCTGCTGTAGCTGTCCGGGGATGCTGTGCTGGATGAGCGGCTCTTTAGCCACCCCCCAGCGCAGCCACTCACCTGCTGGGCTCCCTCTACAGCAGATTACCTGCTCGGCAGTGGGGTTTGCTGTAACCCGAGCAGAGCACTGTGCTTCCTGCAGGCAGGGGGATCCTGTGAACACCGGAAGCACAGTGAAGGGAGCAGGAAGCAGGCTGTGCTCAAAGTGCATGGCTCTCCTGCTCCCCCAGGAGAAAGAGCAAGATAAAATATTGCTTGTCAGAGATCATTTACCACTTATTATAGGTCTACCTGGTGGGATTCTTGCATCTCTGTGGATTTTGAGAAAATGATAAAAGACTAATAATTTGTGAAATTTCACAAATAGATATTCAAACTTGAGTGTATTGATTACTTTTTTGTTAGACGCTTCTGATTATATTGCTGGGATTTTCTTTCAAAATTTATTTAAATAAAACTATTACAATCTCTAAGATTTGAAATAATTGTTTAATGAATAAGCGAGTGCGCTGGATTCTGTATTTTGGCCCCAGCAGCACCCTATAATGTATGTATGTAACTAAACCCCCATAAATTTTTGCCTAGGTGAGGTGTTTAAAAAAAAAAAAAAACTATTACAATCTCTAAGATTTGAAATTCCTAGATTTTACTATTAACATGACGTAAAGTCATGATTTTATTAAAGACACGGAGGCGAGTATTAGGCTTCTCTTTCTTTAATTCTCCCTCAGCAGCGAAGAGAGATATATGCAAAAGAGAGAAAAAATAACAACAACATTAGCATATGGAACAGTGCTCATAGGTATCCACCCCCTTAGTATATAAGGTGTAGCACTCCATGCTTCTTCCTCTTTCTTCCGTGATCCGAAGACCAGATTCATAACCGAACTGTAACTTGGCCCGAACAGGAACAGTGGGCGATAGGTAATGTCCAATCCTTGAGGTTAGACTGTAACGCTTTGTAACGGAAATTCACCACTTGACAGTATGATTCAGGCTAAAAGAGAGGAGAAAATATGGTAATATATGGTCGGCAACTGGTTGCATTATGTATCCCCATGTAGGTAAAAACTAAGTCGTACAAAGTAGAAGTCATGTCGACATAAGAGAAGGTAAGATAAGATAATGTCTACTATATCACAAAGTCACCTACCTGAGAGACGTATGAGCGCACCTTCAGATATCTATATTGTAGGAGTCCACCTGATCTGTGGTTGGTATCCGTGAGAAAAAACCAATCCCTCCACCCAGGGAGGGTGGGAGGGAATAATACTCGCCTCCGTGTCTTTAATAAAATCATGACTTTACGTCATGTTAATAGTAAAATCTAGGAATTTTATTAAAGACACGGAGGCTCCTATTATGCTCTTTCAAAGCTGAGCAATGACTCTTTCCGAGAAATGTTGGATTGGTTTAAAATAGAAATTCCGGAATGTGGATTCCGTAGACCAGTCTGCGGCCTTCAGGATGTCTTCTAACCGGCACCCTACTGTCGATGCTTTAGAAGCCATAGCGCCTCTGACCGAATGGGCCGAAAAAATTGTAACGTCTATCCCGGCCGAGGCCAATAACCATTTGGCCCAACGGGCGAGAGTAGGTGTGGATACTGGTAGGTGCGGTTTCTTTAGTGAAATGAACAAAGGGCCGTAGTTTGACGGTCTTAGGGAAGAAGTACGGGTTTCGTATTCTTTTAAGCATAGAATTGGGCACAGCTTCGGTTGGTGCGGGAGGTGTGGATAGAAAACTTGTTTAGTCGCCGATTTAGTTCTTCTTGAAATATCGAAAGACACCCCTTCTGGAGTGAATGAGTGGGCTAGCCAGTCCAAAGCCCTTACATCTGACACACATTTACAGGATAATAAACATAAAATCATGAGTAGTTTAGCGGACAACTGTTTGATTGACAGTGCCGCGTTGTCGGGCCATTCTTCCAGGAATTTGAACACTATGTTGACATCCCAAAAGGATCCGTACCTGGGTTTTGGTGGCCGTGAAAAACGTATACCTTTGAGTAAGCGACATATCAGGGGGTTCTGACCGAGGGGAGTCCCGTCCACCATATCATGACCTGCTGAGATAGCAGACCTGTAGATGTTGACTGTACGGAATGCCTTGCCCGATTCGAACAATTGAGTGAGGAAGTCCAGTACCGTCTTTACAGAAGCTGATATGGGATCCACTGATCTTTCCAGGCACCAATCGGACCAAGTTCTCCATGCCGTAGCATATGCGCGCCGTGTTCCCGATGCCCAGGCGTTCGCCAAGAGTTGGGTAGTTGTTCCCGAAACTTCCGTGATTTCCCAGGGTCCCCAGAAAGGAGCCATGCCATGAGTCGGAGGATTCCCCGTTCTATCAGGTCGTGATTCTCCCCATCCGGGTTGGTTAACAAGGACGTCTGATCCGGTAGCAACCATGGGAAGTCGATCGCCATTTCCAGAAGGTGAGGGAACCAGGGTTGGGATCTCCAGCACGGTGTTATCAAGACCAACGAGGTTCTGTAGCGTCGAATGTATGTTAGAGTCCGAGCAATCAGGTTGAACGGGGGAAAGGCGTATGCTCGTCCCCCGGTCCAGTCCTGAAGGAAAGCATCTGTCGCCAAGGCTTCCGGGTCCGGTCGCCAGCTGAAAAATTGAGGAAGTTGAGTGTTCAGTCTGGACGCAAAGAGGTCCACACTCAAGGGACCCCATAGTCGAGCTATCCTGGCGAAGACTTTCGGTTGAAGCTTCCAGTCTCCTAAATCCCTCAGATATCGGGAGTTCCAGTCCGCGGTGTAATTGTCCAGTCCTGGTATGTGTTCCGCGGTCACCGACACATTGTTTTGCAAACAGTAATGCCAGAAGTCTCGAGCTAAAACCGCTAGGATGCGTGACTTGGTACCTCCAAGATGGTTTATGTACCTGACCGCCGAGACGTTGTCTAATTTGAGGAGGATTGAGCATGAGACGCCCCTGGGTGTGAGACTGCGGATGGCAAATGAGGCCGCCAGTAGTTCCAGTGAGTTTATGTGCAGGAATGATTCGTTTACTGACCATCTGCCTCCTGTGGATATGGAGCCGCAGCGCGCGCCCCAGCCATGTAAGCTTGCATCCGACTCGATTATTATGTCTGGAGTGGAGCCGAAGATCGCTCGTCCATTCCACGCTTCCATGTGGGTTAGCCACCAGTCCAGTTCCTCCCTGGATTCTTCGTCCAGCGTGATGTTGGATTCGTACGACTGACCCTTCCTTAGGCAGGAAGCTTTTAGGCGTTGTAGCGCCCGATAGTGGAGCGGTCCCGGGAAGATCGCCTGTATAGAGGCCGCTAGTAAGCCGATTACCCGAGCCAGTTGTCTTAGAGAAATGTCCGAACGGTTCATTATCCTCCTGATCTCCTTCTTGATGTTGGACATCTTGTCTGAAGGGAGGCACAGGATTTGTTGTACAGAATCGACTCGGAATCCTAGGAATTCCATCTGTTGAGAAGGTTGTAGCACCGATTTCTCCCAGTTCACTAGGAAACCGAGGTTCTGCAGGAGGTGAAGGGTCCACGACAGGTGCGACAGCAGAAGGGATCGTGTCCCAGACAGTATGAGGATATCGTCCAGATAGATAATGAGGCGAATCCCGTGTAACCTGAGAAATGCTACCACTGGTTTCAGCACTTTCGTAAAGCACCAGGGAGCGGAGGAAAGCCCGAAAGGGAGGCAACAGAAGCGCCATTTCTTTGTGCCCCACCGGAACTGTAGCAGATTCCTGTGTGTTGGTGCTATTGGGATCGTGAGATATGCATCTTGCAGATCGAGTTTCACCATCCTGTCTCCTGGGAGAAGGAGGTCTTGGAGGCAGTGTATGCCCTCCATTTTGAAATGCCGATATTGTATGAAGGCATTGAGGGGTCTCAGGTTGATAACCGGGCGGACACCCCCGCCTTTCTTCGGCACCAAGAACAGGTTGCTTATAAAACCTGGGGTATCTAGAGGGATTTCTTCTATGGCATTTTTGTTGTACAAGGTTTCTATCTCCGTGGAGATGAGGTCGTAGTGAGACTGTGGCATGTGTGGCACACGTGGGAGGGAAACCTGAAAGGGAAGACCCGTCAGTTCTAGGTGGTAACCCACTACAGTCTGCAGTACCCAACTGTCGGACGTGATAGTGGCCAAAGTCTGAGAAAACAAAGCCAGTCTGCCCCCCACATTTATATGGGAAAAATGGGGAAAAATCGTACTCACCATAAGGGCGTTTTCCTGGGGTTGTTCCTCTGCCGCCACAGGCATTCCAAGATCTTCCTCGAGAAGGGAAGAACGGAGTGTAGGAACGCTCCTGGTTTTGTCTCTGTGTGTTGGAGGAGCCTCTGCCCGGTCTGGAGAAACCCCGGGGGTTGCGGCCGGATAGACGGCTCCTACCTCTACCGGCCACACCGAAAACCTTTTGGTGGAAGACCCTCTTAATGGATGATTGGGCTTTATCCAGAGCCGTGAATGTTTTGACATAGGAGCCCAGGTCTTTGACGAAGGATTCGCCAAACAACAGACCCTTAGCCGCGGCCCCTGGTTCAGAGGAGGCCATACTAGCCAGCTTGGGTTCGATTTTCAGCAGGATGGCCTTCCTGCGTTCTGTTGACATGGCAGTATTGGCATTGCCGATCATGCAGACCAAGCGTTGGAGCCAGCCAAACGCTACTTCAAAGTCCACTGGTGCCTCACCCGACTGAGCTGCTTCCAGCAGTTCGTACAGTTTAGTGACAGGACCCAGAGTGTCTAGGAACTTGTCCTGACAATTACGGAGGGAGTAGTCCAGTCCCCTCTTGGCCTTCCAGCCGGTTTTGGCTAGAAACTGGGCTATCTGAGAGTCCACTTCTGGGGTTTTTGCCACAGCATCAGGAATTATGGGTCGGGGGCACTCCGCTCTGAATTTATTACGGCTCTCTTGAGAAAGGGACTTACGTACCCTGAGGGCCAGGTATCGGCCGATGTGTTCGGATGGTTCCCACTCGGCAGAGCATGGGTGCCTTAAGTTGTCAGGGTCAAATAGCGGAACCTCTTTAAGGTCGCGGCCCGTTTCCGCCTCGGGTGTCCCCGAATGAGCAGCGGTGCGCGTAGGTGTCAGGGGGAACTGTTTTCCATGGAGGCTTTCACCCTCTGAGAGCTCGTCCTCGTACGGGTCTGAGTACGGGACGTCTGACCCCTCATCCCCCTCCTCGTCTGAGTCAGACAGTATATCTTGGGTTCTAGCCCCTTTCCAGTCTCTGGTAGCCGTAGCTCGCCCAGAAGCTCTATTGCGCGGTTGTTGCGCGCCATCATGGACAGCCTGAGGCATGTCAATCAGAGCAGGGTCAACCTGCGTGGGGGAGGGGTCTTGTGAATGTCTGCGTTTGGTTAGCGCTTTGCGCCCTGGTAGCAATCCCTCAGGAGGGTTATGGGTTAAGGCAGGGGTAGAGAGAGGTTGTACCTGCTTGAGTGCCTGTGTAATAGAGTCCGAGATAGTAGAGGACATAGCTCCCATGGCTGAAGATATGGCCTTGGAGATAGATTTGGACATGGTGGAGTCCAGGAGGCATTGGAATTCTTCAGAACCCATGAGCCCAGGGTCAACTTGGAGGTCAGGGTCAGCCATGGCCATAGAGGTGCCAAATTTGCCAGAGGATTTATCATCAGACTGCATGGCCAGGATAATAGAGAGA
>OW240918.1:59146425-59181140 GCA_933207985.1 Pelobates cultripes | reverse complement strand
CACCACCTGAGTAGGTCTCAACTACCACAATGTTGTAGTATCCTCTCATGGGGCCAGAATTTGTGGTGAAAGTGTAGCTTTGGTACCAGCACCTCTGTGCATGCAGGACTGCTGCTTCTAGGCTGTGTTTAGACAGGTTAATCACTTGATTTCAGCATAATTGCCAGGAATCTGCAGGAGCTGATCGTCTATGCGACCAGCATGGCAATCCCCCTGCCTCAATAATGGTTGTTGTTTTCAAGTTATCATCTACCTTTTGCATCCATGTTGCATCCTTGTTGCCCGAAATATCCAATGGCTGTAGCTGACCTGTAAGTCCACCACGAATAATGGCTAGCTGTGTTTGCAAATCCGCTGCAACCCTTTTTGACTTTTCTGTTAAATGTGCACAGAACTGATTAAACATAAGCAGAGCTGGCTTCTTAAAGAGCCCTCCAGGTCTTCTGGGCCAAATCTTTGCAAACCAAATACTCATCAAATCTTCATTCATCCAGCCAGCCCTTCTCATGAACTTGGACAAGAAGGCCAGGTCTTTTTAGGATACATTTTCCTCTAAAAAATGAGCATAGGAGGCAATTTTGTAACATCTGCACATCATACAAGTACAGCAACAGAGTGGGTCTTTTCATACCAACAGTTCTGTTGGAAGGTACGTCAAAATTGAGAGGCACCTAATCCATGTTTGCAATCTGACTGGGTTCATAAGCATATTTTTTCCAGAGTTTTATGACATAGGAATAAAACTCTTGGATTTTATCCTTATAAACTGGTGGCATTTTCTGTGCTAATTTGGTTTGTGTTCTCATGGCCAATCCTTCTTTCCTCATGAAGTTGAAGCACCATTTTGTCTTTACCTGTGAAGTCAGCAATGTTCATTTCCTTTGCAAACCTTTTTGCTTCATATTGAATAATCTTGGTTGACACACTTATCCTACTTTGACGTTGCTCTATAATCTATGTCTTAAGCCTCTTCTCCAAGTTTGGCTGTTTTTCCTCTTGGGGCCCTCTTCTTTTTTGGCATTTTAAGTAGATATTCCTCCTGTTTTATCCATTGTCTGATCATGCACTCAGTGGGAAGAGGTCTAAACTGTCTCTCTGAAACTTTATTTCTATGTTGTTTTGCGTAATTGATTACTTTTTTAACTTAAATTTTGCAGAACATGACAATATTTTCTTCTCTAACATTTTTATGGGCTTGTGCTCAAAATATTGTTAATGCAGTGTACCGTAAAAACGCCAAAACCTCAAAACTCTAGATGATGTTTGGACAGCTGTTCAATAAAGTGACAGCACTAGTTACCAGACAGTGATATTTGAGGAGAACAACACACTTATGATTCTCATGCCTCCCCTGAGCTACGGTACTCAAGTAATGTAATGTAATGTAATGGGTCCATAGTGCATGCTGGGAGACTACAGCTCCCACAATACAGCAGGTGGTGTGAGGGCATGCTGGGACATCACAGGAGTATTCCCTCTGCTACCTGATCCCCAATTCCTCCTCCATAAATATACGGTAAATCAGAAAGCAAGACCTACCTGAGATGGCATTTCTCTGGAGCTTCGTTGGTGGTAAGTGCTGACGTCTGCTGCGGCTCCCACACATATAGCATTCAGAAGTGAATCATGAGCGCAACATGGCAGGATCTTCTACCAACTTCAGTTTTTCAAATCTGCTCTCACTATGGGGCTGCAGAGCTCGGAGGCTAGGTGAGTGGGTCAGCGTGAGGGAGACCAGGTATGTGTGTGGGCCGTGGCACACTGAAATGAGGCATGCGCCATCTTGGCTTAGGCTACGCACACAAATTTTTTTATTTTTTTATTAAATTCGACAAATTTGGGGATATCAATATACTTCCACATTAGCAAAGACTGGTTACAACGTAACCTACATCCTCAATTTGACAGTTTTTGATTACATCTAGTTAACAATATTGATACCATTGTAACACATTATACAGATACTGTTGCATATTTACGTTTTCCGACACACTTCAGAGCAGAGTGGGTGAGGCTTAACACTGTTGATAGGTTTCGTTCCGGTTTGAGAGAGCGGTTTTCAGGTGGTAATCCTTGGGGCCAGGGGTAACTAAAATGGGGATTGTTACAGTCCCTTATCAACATGTCACTTATCCAGAGGTGGATGCGTACCTATATTACAGGTAAGCGGGCTTGTTCTAGCCCACGGTATGGTTTGGTAAGGGTCTAGACCAACCTACTTGCTGTCGATTTCAAGCAAGCTTCCGTGTTGGTGGACTAACGTCTATCGCTCGGGTCAGTTTGTGTGGTGTCTAGGTGCTACCGTACCACACAGTGTACTGTGTTATTGTTTACATTTACGCCCTGTTTTGCAGTCTGAGGACTATGGTAGGTGGCACGTTTGAAGTCTCCCCAGGTGTCTCTGTGTATTTTATGTGGGTATCTATAAGTGCTGTATTTCTGTCTTGTCTCATTGCAACTGGTATGGTTCAGGAATGCTCACTGTGAGTTTATGCAGAACTAAATGTTTCTTGCTATATCCCACTTGTTTGCAGTACTGCCACTATACGTGAGGAAAAAAACAGTAATTTTCCTTTACCTAAATTCATTTTTTTCATTAGTATAGTGGCAGTACTGCTGTGTCCCTCTTTTTACATGGATTAAATTATACAGTCTATGGTCTGTTTGGTTCTTTTTAATGACTAGGGAACCTTTAATGACTTGGGCAACCCTCCAGGATGCAGGATCTCAAATATTAAAATTTTGGGGGGGGATCTTGTCCACAACAGAAGGTTAAACCCACTTTTTTGCAGTACTACCACAATACGTGAGGAAAATCCCTTTGTTCTTTCACTTACTTAACGGGACACTGTAGGCAGCCAGACCACTTCAGCTAATTGAAGTAGTCTGAGTGCAGTGTTCCTTTTGCACCTAATGCTGCAATGTAAACATCTTAGAAACTGCAATGTTTACATTGCAGCACGGTCTGCTCACAGTGGCTGTCTACCAGATAGCCACTAGAGTGCTTCCTGATTCAAACGGCCTTTGGTCTGGTATCGGAGTTTGAAATGAGAGAATATTGGAGCATATTTCAAGTATTAGAATTATAAATAGTAATCAGTGTTCCTAGACACTGCAGAAATTTGCTAGATCAGTAACTGCATTTTATCCTGTTGCATTAACCCCTTAAGGACCTAACTTTTGGAATAAAAGAGAATCATGACATGTCACACGTTATGTGTCCTTAAGGGGTTATAGGAGCACTATAGTCAACATATAAAAGCAAGAAAGACAGGCCCCCTAGCCTTCTTTCTTGTTTTTATATTAGTTTGCCATAAAAAAAAAAAAGTGCTTTTTATCATATAAAAGCTTAACTCCTTCCAGCACCCAGCTACTCGACAGGCCACGCCTCCTTTCTCATAAAAATGACGAAATAGCAGGTCATAATAGGACACTTCTCTTGGAGAAGCGTCATTGCTCTGTGATGGACATGTGCGGCTTCGCGCTGCACCAATCGGGTTCTTCATAGAGCGGCATTGAATGCCACTCTATGAATGAACTGAGTGCTCTGCCACGCATGTGTGCTTTGTGCATATTCGCGAGCTGACGGACAGCTAAGCTCTCTGTCTATGCCTGACCCCCTCCTACCGCAACCCTTTAGCCCAAAGTTTGTGTATAGAAACACTATAAAGATATGTATAGTTTATATAAAATAAAAAAAATAAAAAGACTTTTTAAATATATTGTAAACATACACTCACACAATCTCTATCTTTTTCTCTCACTCATTAACTCACTCTCTCACTTTCACAATCTCACACACTCATTTTTAAAATAAGTGTACTTACTGTTTTAAGTCAGTAGATCTCTGCATCTTCCTGCTCCTGCCTTCAGCCTGGAAGACAACACTGTGCAGGAGATCCTTATCTCCCACACTGTCGGCACTGAGGGGTGACAGACTCAGGGTTACTACAGGACATGCATTCATACTGCCTCCTGTTTCCTGATACTGATAGCACATTTGAGGTCTTCAGCCAAGCGTGAAGACGTCAAACGTGATGAATGCAAATAAAGCAGCACTTTACTCGGAAGTCCCTCTGGTAGCCATCTGAGTGACTGCCACTGGATGTGTTCCTAGCTTCAAAGGTAAACACTGTATTTTCTCAGAAAATAGTGTTTACATGAAAAGGGCTGCAAAGAGCCATTGTACTCACCTGAACAACCCCAGTTAGCTGAAGTTGTTTAGGTGACTATAGTGTGAGATATATATATTTGTGCTCGGAATTTAAATACGTAATGGATAGTATCTGTGAGCAAAGTTGGTTGTGGTGTGCCGAAACCAACGTACGAGTGGGCATGTAAATAAAAGAGGGCCCAAGGAGAATTTAGTTATAACAGGGTGAAGGTGGGTGGGGACAATCAGCTGAGCGGCAGCGGTGAGTATGGCCTTTGTACTTGTGCTCGGAATTTAAATACGTAATGGATAGTATCTGTGAGCAAAGTTGGTTGTGGTGTGCCGAAACCAACGTACGAGTGGGCCTGTAAATAAAAGAGGGCAAAAGATAAATTCGAGAAAATACACACTTTATTGCATTTTACAAGACCAAGTTCCTGAAAGCTTGGCGAAGCTCTTTCTCCGGTTGTGGAATATATGCATTTTATATGGAGGATTTCCATCGCCCCAGTCTTTTGATGATGTGGACCGGTGCGTTTGTGCTAGAGGCTGCTGAGGCGGCTCCTATACGGAAGGAGTGCCCGGAGAATGCAGCCGGGTTGTGTCCGAGCTTAGATAACAGGGTTCTGACATGTAACATCAATTTTGCCGTGGTAAGCGGGTGCCCTTGTAATGTTAAGAGCGGAGAGTCTGGTAGGTGAGCGTGAAGAGTTGACCGTAGTTGGTCTAGAACTTTTACCGGACACCAGGCATTATCAGTAGGGAAGAGAGGAATTATTGTAGGGTGTAGTGACCAGTTGGTTTTAGTTGTAGGGATAGAAAGTAGGTAGTGATCCTCTATCTTAGTGAGGTGTGAAGTTTTAAGGCTTAGCGTGATATCTCCTTGACAAACCACGGTGAACTCTCTAGGTCTAAGAAAACCATAGAAAGCGAGATATATAGCAGATTTGATCACCGTATTGGTGTTGCTATCGAATGGGGCTGTGTCAAGGAGATTGCTAAGTGACCTAAGTGATCTATAGGTAATCTAGTGCTTGTGAGTGGAGGTGAAACCTTTGATATACCTTTCAAGACCTTTTTAATGGGGTAAGATGACAAAAAAGGATTGCTGTTAGGAAAATTGGTGAGGCTGTGGTGCTGAACCCCGGTGAGGTAAAGTTTAATGGTGTTGTGCGACAGTTTAAGGTGTAGGTGGCAGAAAGAGGCAAAAGTCACCATGGTTTGAATAGAAAAGTCACCTTGTAGACCGAATTCTGCAGTGAATTTGTTAAATATGTTAAGTGCCCTATTGTAAGTGATAGCAGTGTTGGGTGATAATGCTTGGTGAGTGAGTGATCTAGCGTGATGCAAGAGTGTGCTTAATTCAAGATTAATTCGTGAAACCGTGGTGTCCTGGATGGCTGTTGGTGAGCCGTTGTGAGTGCCTGAGAAAATGCCTGTTATTGAGAACGAGAAAAAGCGTCAGCGGCCGTGTTGTGAATGGGTGAAGAGGTGGAGAGAGGGGGGATAAACATGGAGATACCATTCCAGTCTTTCAAAAACTTCCTCCACATAGGTAAGTCAGCCTTGGCGTGGGGGTCCAAAGAAACTGTGCCGGAGTCCGGGACTCCGTGGAGCAGGCAAAGAAGTCTGGATATGAAAGTCCTTCCCTGCGGAATGATGCGCATGGCGAAGTTCAGAGATCCAAGAAGGGACTGAAGTTCTCTCCTGGTGCAAACATCATTCCGCAGGAACATGTCTATCTCCCCTCTCAATCGTGACAGTTTGTCGTGGGGAAGGCTAGCTCTGAGTTTGACAGAGTCGAGCTCTATCCCTAAAAAGGTCAATTTTGTTGTGGGGCCTATAGTTTTAGCTGGGGACAAAGGGACTCCAAGTGTGGAAAATAGTGCGGTAGTACTTTTGATTGCTGAGGGTGTTGATGACCCTGGCTCTATCAGTAAAAAGTCGTCTAGGTAGTGAATAATGGAGTGACACCTGATGACGTTCAGAAGCAGCCAGCATAGTGACTCTGCGAAAGTGTCAAGAAGTTTGGGGCTGCTTCGAGAACCGAAAGTGAGTCGTGTTGAGAAGTAATAATTCCCTCGCCATTTAACACCGTGTAAGTGCCAGAGTGAGGGGTGCATGGGAAGTAATTTAAACGCGTTTGTGATGTCTGTTTTGCTGAGCCAGGGTCGATTACCAGATGATATGATGGACTGTATGGCGTCGTCGATGGTTACATACTGAAGTGAGAATTCGTCTGCTGGAATGAGTGCGTTTATGCTTGGAACAAAAGAGGAGTGTGGTGCCGATAAATCGATAATTAGACGTTTTTTATTAGAATATTTGTGAATAGCAATACCAATAGGGTTAGTGCGCCAGGAGGAAAACAGTGAAGAGGTGAAGAGTCCGATCATGAAACCGTTGGTGGTTTCTGAGGAAATGAGAGGGTCTATGGCGACTGGGTCTAAACGTGCTGACTGGAGATTAGGACATTCTAGTGTACCTGGGGGAATGGCTACTATGCCCATGTGAAACCCTTGTGAGCATCCTGTGGTGAGATATTCCACCAAGTGCCTGCTAGGGTGAGACCTTAGATAAAAAACCAGGTTGTCGATATTTATGTCGGTTAATAATTTGTTTGGTGACAACCTGGCTGGACACATGGTCTTGGTATGTGCCCTGAAACATATGGAGCAGATGTGCAATAATCTACAGGCGCTGAAACTGCAGGAGCCTGCGTTGAAGTTATTGCACACCTGCGCCTTACCTAAAAAGGAGATGGGCCTACCCAGCTTATCCTGAAGACCACCCGCTGGTTTGTTGTGAGGGGTGGGAGTGGAGGTGGTGGGATCTGATTCGACAGGACATAAGTCCGCCATGTGGGATGTCGAATTACAAATGGCACAAGCTGGGGGCCTGAGTCCAGCGAAGTGGCAACAGAAAAGTTCTGTGTCCATCTGACCCCAGTTCATTCTTATGTTGAACTGCTTGAGATGGGTCGCCGCCTTCGCTGAAACTGACTTGTGATAGTCATAGAAGGAAGAGCCCCCGTACTTGATGCCTAGATCCACTACCTTGTGAAGATAGACCGTGCAAATGACGTCGCGGTATATCCCGAAAGCTATCACGAACTGGGGGATAGACAATTTTTTATTGAGCATGGGATCCCTCGTTTTGAGCACAACTGAAATGTCACCATAGTTGTATGCCTTGTTCTCGAGTATCTCCTGAGAGGCTATGAGCAAAGACACCAGACACACGTCCTTCCCGTCTAGGATATCTTTCCTGATAGTCTGGGACGGAGTGTGCTGGTGACTCGAATGGTGTAATGGCTGTGCCAGGTGCTGGAGGGGGGAGGCATGTTGGTATAGCGGGTACAGCCGTTGTAAAGACTGGGACTTCGGTGATAGTACCTGAGGAGGAGATGGCGCTCTCCACCTTAGATAGTCTGCTATTGAGGGTCTGTAGGTTGGCCAAGATATCTGCCAGGGTATCCTGGGTGGCCGTGCTGTATCTTGGTGGTTGTCCTTGAGAGCTAGTTCCAGGCCTAGGCTCGTGGGCTTGGTGGGTAAGCAGCCTATAAAGTTCTGCCTTTCTAGCTGTGGCCGGAAAGGGGATTCCCCTGAGCCTAAGCTCGGCCGTGATTTTGGGAATAGTCCATGCTCTCAAGGACGTGGGGGTTGAAAGAGTGAGTGATTCGCCTGGAGACCCGGGTCTGATTGGCGTTTCTTCTGTCAATTTTTCGGTTGGAATTGTTTCTTGGGACATTCTAGAAAGGAATGATTATGTGAAAGATATATTAAAGGGGGAGTGAGGTAAGTAGGAGGGGTATGAGGGGTGGTGTATCTGGAAGAACTGGACTGTAATGCTAGATGCCGAAGCGAAAAACTTAACTGTTGAATGACTGGATAGGTGAAGTGGCGGTGAGAGGCTCTACCTATGATTTGGCTTATGACGTAGCTGCCACAGACGTGGTGACGGTAAAGAGAAATCAAAACGTGTGGCCGTGACAGGTGAGGCCCTAACTAGGGCCCTGTAATAGGGCATGCGAGGCTTATAACTATGATTTGGGCGTGGGGCCGTACCTCAGTGTGGAGGTGAGGTGGGGTGGGGGTGGTAGGCCTCGCGGGATCGGATTTCCTGATAGGGTGGGCTAAGGCATTAGCCTGGGCCCTGTAGCCAGTTCGATTGTATGCTTAAGGGTAAAGTGAGAGGACTGGAGTGGTGGTGGATACTAACCTTGACTGGTCGCAAATGGTATCTGGAGCCTCCTGGTGGTAATAAGTGTAGAGAGTTGTCTTATTGCTGTCCTTGAGGAAGAATCCTGAGGATTTAAGACAGATGTTGATGTATTTATGCGTATCGTGATGTCGTATGATTAGTATTGGGAGTTGGTTTGTTTGGGGCGCAACGTGAGATCCTGCGTTGAGGGATCTGGAAGGTTAGGTGTAAGAATGAGATGATTTTAGATATTTGTGAGAAGGCAGAATGAGGCCTTGGGGTGGCGAATGGACGTACTTGAGTAAGGACGTAAGTACCTGAAGGTATGGCTGAGTACCGGGTCAGGTTTTGGTGTTTTCAGAGCCTGATGGCCGTACGACCGAATGTCTGTGTAGACAAATAGTAAAGAGATAACGTATCGTGGGCGTAAGCCTGAGGGAAGGTAGTAATGAAATTGAGACCGCGTGAGGTCTAGTATGGGATGTAGAAAAAAAAAAAAAAAAGAGAGTGAACTATACCTTGGTTTGAAGTACAGAGATTACATTAAGCGTGGCAGGTTAACTGCGTAGAATCGGTGGAAGCTTAGAATAATACAGGAGCTAAGGGTTTAACCAAAGAAAATTTCCATATTTAGCGACAGATGTGAAGGTAAGTAATAAAACCCGATAACTCAAAGTGATAAGATACAATACCTGTTCCTGTAATAAAAGACCTTGAAATAACTTTAGCGCAGAAAAACGAGAAACCGATGCAATCTGTAAAAGCCAAAATATGTGACAGCGTGATTATGTGAAAAGGAATAGTACAGATGTTGGTGTAACGGGTATTTCTGGCACGTAGTGTTTAATGACATATCTGTGTGTTTTTAGAAAAATGGTATTACTTGTATTAGTGACGTATGAAGGTATGTACCATGGTTAAGAAGGGGTGAAGTTTCTTAGTTAAAATGTGTAAGAAAAACCGTATGTTTATAATACTTTTACAGTAAAAAATACGTTAGTTAGTATAGGTAGGAAAACACAAGGCTGGTAGTTAAGCCAGATTAGTATAACCCCATACTGATGTGTAGGTATTATTAGTTATCTGACCGAACAGGGAATATACGAAAATGTAGTAGGATTCGTGTGATTTGAACTTGTGCATACTTTAGCCTGTTTGAATAGAAATATAGCTGAATATGGTTTAGTAAAATGGTGTTCGTGTATTAACCATACGAAATAGGTTGGTACAGAGTGACCGAACGGAAAAGGGGAATACAGATAATAAAATGAGCGTAATACTTTATATATGGATTCGGTAGTTTCCGTGCGAATATGTTTAAACGATAGTGAAATGAGCTGAATGTTCGTGCGTTTTGGCGCGAACAGAAAAACTTTATACAAAGAGCATGTATTCGTGTAAATCCGATAAAGGGAGTCTACCCCTACATTTTTAGGCCCGAACGGCGGGGAATAGCGAACGCTAATTCCTTCGCCTAGCTTACGTGAACGTGCCGGTCTCGTGACCGGAAGTCGGGTACCTCGACTGGGAAAAACCGAATGGAAGGACCTCGAACAGACGGAGGATTGATCAGGACGTCTGACTGCTGGAAACAGGAACAGTTCTGGCGGGAAGCTGTACCGGAAGTGCTGGACAATCAGCTGAGCGGCAGCGGTGAGTAGGGGCTGGGAGTTTAAGTAGGGGACTTACTCCTCCCACAAATTCAGGCCTAATGGCCTTTCTACATAGAATATATAAAAAAAAAAAATGTATCCATTTAAGCACCCTCTAGTGTTTGGTAATAGCTTTCTTTCACACTTTTGGATTTATTTTGACATGAGCATCAGAACTGTACAATGGGGAAATTGAAGCTTTTTCACCTATGGGGAAAAAGATGGTAGCAGAATCTAGGATGCTCTGGGCAATATTTTGCCTGGAAACCTTGTGTCCTGGTATTTGTGGATTTTACTTAGGCAGGTGGTTTTAAAGGAACCCTATAGTCACCAGAACTACAGTTTATTGAATTTGTTCTGGTGAGTAGAATCATTACCTTCAGTCTTTTTGCTGTAAACATGGTCTTTTCAGAGAAAATGCAGTGTTTACATTACAGCCTAGTGATAGCTGTTAGAGATCCTTCCTGGGTCATGGCTGCCTAAAATGCATCCAAACATTCAGTATCTCCTCCCTCTGCATGCAGACACTGAACTTTCCTCATAGAGATTCATTGATTCAAGTCATCTCGATGAGGAGATGCCGATTGGCCAGGGCTGTGTTTGAATCATGCTGGCTCTGCCCCTGATCTGCCTCTTTGTCAGTCTCAGCCAATCCTATGGGGATTGCTGTTTTTTTTTTTCCCGGAAGCAAACAGCATGCATAGTTACAGCTTCAGGCTTGAATACAGTAAGATTTCTATATTTATGGAGGCATGAGGGGCTTGGGGGCTAGATGGTGGTTTTAACACTTTAAGGTCAGGAATACATGTACCTGACCCTATAGTGAACCTTTAATGTTGTGGATGATCAGTAGGTTTTACTGCTGTAAAACACGTATTTGTGTTCAGAGATGACTCAAGAGTAAGACCCCCCCTATAGTGTTCCTTTAAGTAGACAATTTTTTGTACCAGTACCTAATCTGTTGACCCGAGAAGGTGGTATACATTGGTCAGCCAAATCTAATGCGACCCCCCTCGCCCCAAACTTTGATACTCTACAATGCACTTATGCCCTTCAGTTTTTCCCAGCTGCTCAGTTCCTTTGACTGGGACTGTACTTTCTTCATTGACTGTAGACCGCATGTACATTTTTTTTATACAATCAGTGCACTGAAGTGCCAGCACCTCATCCTGGTGTGGAGCTTCTGTTTCAGCTACTTGTCAGTGTTTGGAGGAAACCTCTTCATGTTTAACATATTGTGCCACATGCTATGGTTACAAAAAACAATTTGTAATAAATACTATAATCAGCTGATAAATGATGATCCCACACAATCTTGCCATTTGTGCCCCAGGATCAGGGCATCGGGCTGGATCAAGATAGCTAGCTTTTCTTGATTAAAAGGACCACTATAGTATTAATAGGTCCCCCACGCTCATGGGCCCCCCTCCCGCAGGGCTGAAGGGAGAGGAATGGGTTAAATCATATACCCTCCTCCTGGACGCCATCGGATGAATGCGCATGTGCAGTAAGAGCCACGCACACAGTCAGTCCGTCCTTAGGAAAGCAGTCTCAATGCTTTCCTATGGACGCTGGAGTCTCACTGTGAAAAATCACAGTGAGAAGTGCCTCGAGCGGCTGTCAATGAGAGCCACTAGAGGCTGGATTAACCCATATGTAAACATAGTTTCTCTTATTGAAGATCTTTCATACGTACACACAAAATGAACAGTTGCCCTTCCAAGTTTATTGTACAATGTGAATTGCAACCATACAAAAGGATTTTCATTAGCAAGTACTGGACAAAAAACCCAAAGAACAAACATTTCAAAGGTTAGTGGTGGAACAGACGGAGATTTGTGTGTGCTAAAACAATGCCCAACTCGTCACAAGCATCAATTACTATCTTGTCAGCTGCAGAACCTGCTGGTGAAGCGATGAATTGAACCCCACTCTGTAACAAAGTAGATAATGTAAGATACTTACAATTCCAGTGGCAATATTACACCAAAACTATGAATTTGTCTACAAAAATTTATTTTTAAAAAAGCAATACACTTGATGTATAGTGGGACAGTGATTATGGTGCTTAAAATGACTTAAAATACCCCATTTGCAATACCTTGGGTTGTCTACTATTGCAAATGGTATGCCATTATGGGTGTAATTGTCATTCCTGGGCTTCTATAAAGTCCCAAAGGCAACGTAACCAATCTCGCGAATTTCAATTTCAAATTTAACGTGCTATATTTGACCCTGTAACTTCCCAAAACGCCATAAAACCTGTACATAGGGGGTACTGTTTTACATGTGAGAATTTGCTGAATACAAATATGTGTATTTTATTGCAGTAAAAGCAAACAGTATTATGACATTGACAGTTAAAATGTCATGTAGAACAAAAAAAATAAAAATAAATCTTATTTTCTCCAATTTTTTTCCATATCAAATTATGTTTCACAGCTAAATATTTGATATTAAATGAAAACCCTGTTTCCCCTGAATAAAATGATATATAATAAGGGTGGGTGCATTTAATACGAAAGAGGTGAATTACGGTTGGACAGACGTGTAGCGCAAATGCCAGGTTTTGTTTACATTTTGTTTCGTTCACAACATGTACATTTGGCTCCGTCCTTAAGGGGTTAACAAGCTTTTTTTATTTTTGTTTATTCTGAAATGTTATAATGCTATAGGAGATTATATATGCCACTTAATGCAAATATACATTTTAAAAGAACGTCATGTTTGGACTGCCAGGTGAAGATAATGCTTATGAAGATTCTCGCATCATACACAGAACCAACCTTTTTTGCTCGTTCCACATTATCTCTGAATGGGAAGAAGGCGTCTGAACTGAGGCAGACCCCATTTAATGTAGAGATCCATTGCTTTTTCTCATCTACAGTCAGCAGTTCTGGTGGATGCTCAAACAGAGCCTGCCACTGCACTAGCTCCTCCTGGTGGCAGAAAACATGCATTATACAAAATGTGCAGAAAAGTGACATTCCAAATAGATTTTTATTAGTCAAAATAATAGCATTAGCTTTCAAAATATCAGCACTCTAGGATTTATCTACACGACTGTATTAGAAAAAAACAAGGATCTATAGTTTATAAATACAAAACCATGTGTAAGAAGTGATGGAAGATAACAGATTTATTTGCTAATGAACTGTACACATTCACCAATATCCTTTTTCTCACCTTCTCCAGTGTTCCACTCACATACTGATCAATTGCATTCGAGATCTCTGCCCTCTTCACTCCAGTCTTGAACTTCATGCTTAGGACACGTGGGTGATGTCGCAACCACCAGTTATCAGCTTTGTCCCCAGCTAACCTTGTGCAGTGTATACGGGACTGCTGCCCTGCACCCATGCCTATCACCTAACAGTTAAAGTAGTGAAAAAAATGAATAAATAAAAAAAAAAAAAATTATACAATAAAGAAAAATAAAATACAAAAAACACATCAGGAAATCCCTTTTAACCAAAATACACATATGTGTGCTCAAATATGAGAAAAATATCAAAGGTCTATAGAGGTTTGCAATTAGAGCTAAAAATAGGAATGCCACTTTGTAGAGGACTCTTCTAGAATATAGTAGAGAGCTTAAACATTGCATTATATGGCCATGGACAATTCGCTTTCCCAAAAGTTCACGGTTATACGTAAAATGTGTTTTATTAAAGCTATAAAATGCACTTTCATTACATTATTTGGAGGAAATAAACTTTTTTTACTTACATATTATATAATATACATTTCCTGCCTTCTCACCTGACCATCCTTTGCATAACAGACAGAATTAGATTGGGTGTACTTCAGTGCAATTGTGGCTACAATCAGATCTCTAAGTGCTGATTCTGGGACCTATACAAGTAAAAATAATAGCAGTTAGAGATCAACACGCTGTTTATTGAGAGTCCAGATGATTGTTATGGTATTAAGTTGGCACTGCTCTCAGTACACTCCTGGCACCATACCCCTTTTCTGGAAGTCACCACGTTATTAAACAAAGACTTATCGATAACTGCATCATTCCTCTTCTGCTCCAGCTGTAAGCCAAAGATGTTACGGACTTCTGGCCCAACCGGTTCAAATGCAGGGTCCATCTAGATTAGTGATAAGATTATACACAAAAAAAATTATCTGCGTCATTACAGACCAATAAAGTTAATTCTTTCCAATATTCCACTTGTTTTTGATTGAGTGTAATTTTGGCACCTCTGATACATTGACCTAAAGACCATTTCATAAATAAGATTTACCGTAATGGCATTAGCGGTTTCCACATAATAAAAACATCCTCTGCTGAAAGTAAACAGCTCCCTTACCTGAAGGACACAGTAACTCCCATTCTTTTTTTTGGACAAAATTTTGAGGGCTTCCTCATCATAGCCAGGAGCCACAATACCATCTGAGACCTGATTGAAAACAATACACACATTAAAACCGAACCATTATACATGTGAACAAAGATGAAGATTGCATGCTGAATGGTTCCAAAAGCCCACCTTGTACTTCACATGTTTTGTATAGAACACTATAACGTATCTTTAACCTTTATCTGAACCAGAAAAGCAAGTGTCAGCAAGAAGATGGGACATACAAACACAAGCCTCCTGAATTCTCAATTAGAATGCAAGTCATTACTAAGGTACCAATAAAAAGTTATTCATTTTCTATTTGGAGGAGGTGTGAATGACATAAACCACAAATACAGTAACCCCTGACAAAAGGTACCCTTCCTACCTCTCGGGAGATTATTTTCGCTGTAACGACATCACACACGTCCGAAAGCGCAATAAAGTCACCAAAAGAGGACATCCTGTCAGCACCTGGAATAATTATATATTGATTAGCAACACCCAGTACTCACAAGCAACCAAGCACTGCAGAAAAGCCTAAGCAGAGGTATCATGTCTGGAAGGCTTCCCATCCTCCCCGCACCACCCCAAGGTCATTACCATACTTCTAGATAGTGCAGATCAGCTGATTTTCAAAACATACCAATCAAGTCACTAAACCTCTCCTCACCTAAAATACTCACAGACACACATAAAACACTCTAGATAATGTTCTCCCTTCTATTTTTCACTTTCACACCAACTTCTCTTATTACTAAAATAAATAAATAATAAAATCCCTAACCTTCTGCTCACCTGTCCCTGGCAGCACCACTTTACTCCCCTCTCCTCATCCCATGCACTCTACATATCCCTTTCCATTATTTCTCCTCCAACTCCTCCCAAATCCTCTACATACATACCCTCCTACAAAACTCAAATCCTATTACCACCTTCACTTCCTTTCTATCCTTCTGCTCTTAGCAGCTGGTGATGTCTCTCCAAACCCCGGTCCCATCTCAGCAAACCCACCATGTACTAACTCAATGAACCACACCAATCTCATATTACTCTTACTCTAAATCCTCCTTCAATACTGCCCTCTGGAATGCACCCTCTGTTTGCAATATTACAAAATCCACTGCTGTCCACAACCTCTTCATCTCATTCCCTAGATTTAATAGCCTTAACAGAAACATGGCTCTCCCCCTTTGACACTGCTACCCCTGCATATTTGTCCTTTGGTGGTATTAACTTACCCTACACCACCTTAACATTCAGAGTGTCCTGGGTTGTGGGTTTCTCCTCTCACCTCACTGCTCCTTCAAACTCTAACCACACCCTCTTCCCTCACTTTTCCATCATTTGATTTGCCTTTTCAAACCCTTCTCTGCTAACCACTTTGGTGCTTGGCTACCCTACTTCCTCTCTAATATTCCATCCCTAATTCTTGGAGACTTCAATACTCCCATTAAACCGCCTTTTACCTCAGCAGCCTCTAAACTACTTTTAAGTACTTCCTCCCTTGGGCTATCCCAGTGGACCAATTCTCCCACCCATGTAGCTGGCAATACCCTCGACCTAATTTTTCATGTACATTATTGAATATCTGCAACACTATTTCCTCTCTCTGATCACCACCTCTTATCGTTTGCTCTCGAGTACCCCCTCATCCAACAACCTCAGCCTAACCCCCCCCTAAACTCAGGAGGAACCTTAATTCTATTGACCTGCAGCAGCTGTCAGTTGATATTGATTCACAACTGCTATCCATTACTTCTCTCTCCTGTCCCTCACTGGCAATCTCCACATATAACACTACCTTCACCTCTGCCTTGAACACTGCAGCCATGCTACAAACCTGCACCTCGAGGAGGACACGCCCCCAGCTGTGGCATACTAAATCAACACGCTACTGGCAAAGATGCTCCTGGAGGAAGTCTCGCACCCAGGCAGACTTTCTCCATTATAGATTCATATTGTGTTCATACAGCGCAGCCCCTTGCCCTCACCAAACAGTCACACCTTTCCTCTCTCATTAGTTCATGCTCCCGCAATCCCAGGCGTCTTTGACACCTCTAACCCTCTTCTTCGCCCCGGTTGTGGCCACCCCCCAAACTAACCTTACAGCTGATAGCTTTTCATACTATTTTACCAATGAGATTGAACAGCTAAGAAAATAATTCTCCCCACATTGCCCCTCTTTCTCAACCACATGTAAATCATGCCTTTCCTACCCTTTAGACTTTCTCCCCGGCTACTGATCAAGAGGTGGCTGCGCTTCTCCTTTCCTCTTGCCTGCTCGATTCTGTCCCATCTCACTTTATCAGATCTCTCGCCCCTTATCTTGTGCCATACTTAAACATATCTCCAAGTGCTCTCTCTTCTGGCATTGTTCATGCGGACCTTAAAACATGCTACTGTAGTACCTATCCAAAAAAAAAAAAAAAAAACTCTTGACCCATCCTCCCACTCGAACTATCGTCCCATAGCCCTACTGTCCTCAAAGCTTCTGGAAAGACTGGTCTTTACCTGTATGTCTACATCCAACTCTCCTTGACCCTCTTCAATCTGGCTTCCGCCCTCTCCACTCTCCGGAGACTGCTCTTATCAAAGTTACCAACGACCTAATCGCAGCTAAATCCAAAGGCCACTACTCCATACTAATTCTTCTTGACCTCTCTGCTGCCTTTGACACAGTTGATCATGCTCTCCTTCTTCAAACCCTTCAATCACTCGATCTCTGTGACCCTCTCCTCTCGTGGTTTTCCTCTTATCTCGCTCTCTCAACGCTCATTCAGTCCTTACTCGGTTGGAGTTCCAAGGCTCTGTCCTTGGTCCCCTTCCATTTTCTCTTTATACTGCCTCTTTTGGCAAACTTCCACTACCACCTGTACGCTGATGACACCCAGATATCTCTCTCCTCCCCGGACCCCTTTCCTGCCGTCCTGCAACGTGTCACTGCTTATCTTTCTTCCATCTCTGACTGGATGTCCTCCTGCTTTCTGAAGCTCAATCTCTCTAAAACTGAGCTCCTGGTCTTTCCTCCTCCTAATACTGATCCTCCCTTCATGTTAGTGGTATCCACATAAGTCCATCCTTGCAAGCATGCGGTCTTTGCGTCATACTCCATTCTGGCCTCACATCCAGTATGTTGCCAAATCCTGTAGATTTCCTCTTAAAAACATAGCTCGCATTCACCCCTTTCTTACACAAGATGCTACAAAGGAACTTGTCCATGCTCTAGTAATTTCCCGCATGGATTATTGTAACCCTCTCCTAATTTGTCTTACCAAAAGCCGTATTGCCCCGCTACAGTCTGTAATTAATGCTGCCGCCAGACTGATTTTCCGCTCTAGTCAGCCCTTACATTGTTTTCCTGTATCCTATAGGAGTCAATTCAAAGTGCTAACCCATACCTATAAAACACTGAACAATTCTAGCCCCTGTTATATCTCTTCACAGATCCATAGGTATGCCCCTTCTCAGTCTCTCCACTCTGCCCGTGACCTTCTCCTGTCCACTGCTCGAACCCATACGGCCAATTCACACTTGCAGGACTTCTCACGGGCAGCTCCCTTCCTATGGTATAGCCTGCCTACCGTCAGACTCTCCAATCGTTTAAGAAAAGCCTTTTAAGGAAAGCTTATGGCCTCACAGAGTAACCTCTACCTCACATACCTGTCTCTTGCGCTCTCCTAAAGGGTAGCACTTTATTCTCTCCTCCAGCTCTGCTTCACTCCCACCTTATTTGATTGCCATTTCCTGTCCTAAATGTGTTTTATACCCCCACCTCCTATAGATTGTAAGCTCGTTTGAGCAGGGTCCTCTTCAACCCGTCGTTCCTATAAGTTTTCTTGTAATTGTCCTATTTATAGTTACATCCCCCTCTCATAATATTGTAAAGCGCTACGGAATCTGCTGGTGCTATATAAATGGCAATTATAATATATAAAATAGCTAGCAATGCACAGTAGAATACAGCAACCATTGATGTTTCATTGTAAAAGCGTCAATACCTCTAGCTCTGGCATATGCTGTTGCCAAAGGGGTAAGCGATGCGTAGATGTCCTGCACCATGCAGACTTGAGCCTCCTCCTCTGTCAAGGTAACTCCAACAGCAGCACCTATTGGGAAAAACAAAAACAACAACAACCTGAAGTCATACTCCATAACGGCACTTAGAAACCGACAGCATATAAGAACCATTCGGTCCATCAAGTCTGCCCAATTTTCTAAATACTTTCATTAGTCCCTAGCCTTATCTTATATAGTTAGGATAGCCTTATGCCTATCCCATGCATGCTTAAAATCTTTTACTGTGTTAACATCTACCACTTCAGCTGGAAGGCTATTCCATGCATCCACTACCCTCTCAGTAAAGTAATACTTCCTGATATTTGTAATCCTTTGCCCCTCTAATTTAAGACTATGTCCTGTTATGGTAGTTTTTCTTCTCTTAAATACATCAAGTACATAAAGGCAATAATCCATTGGGTACACAGTCTAACAGGCACAATTAGAGACTATTTCAACTGAAAATTTCAAATTCACTTTGAATTCTCACTTTAGTGAATTGCTCAGTTAATCACAAGCACATTTGTGGGGATGGGGGCAGAAGGGAAAGAGACTTCACCTCCATCCCACTCCAGTGATCTCTTTACCTGCAGGACTAACATGCTTAAAAGACGTTGCTGCAGGTAGCCCCAGGGCATTCTTCAATTCCTTCACCAGTTGCCAGGCATTTAGTGCATCGCAAAGGTTAATGAAACCAGGGGATCCATTCAACACTGCAAAAACAGAGAGCCAGATTAGGGGATACATACATTTTAAAAGCATTTTAAATTTTATCTTCACAGCAGCTATGGCTAAATTGTAAATCTAAACGACCATGCCATAAATTCAACACTAATGTCCACTTGTTTTGCGATTAAGGTTTTGGAGAGGGGGTTGGGGGAGGGGCGGGAGTAGACATTCAGGTTTGCATAGTGTTCAAAATGCAGATGACATTGTGAATGCATTGAAATGTCCATTGGTATTACCATACACAGGTATTCTGTGGTAAATGTTCTACACAAATAATTAAATGAAATAAATTTGAGTGGGGCAAGTTTCGTTAATTAAATTTTAAGTAATTACAAGCTAAAGTCTGGAATTCAGTGATGGAACAAAGTACAAACACGCTTAAACAGACACAGCCGCTAAGACTTTGGTTGCTCTAGTTGGACTTCATCACCCAAGAAAAAAAAAACCCCAACCACAAAACTCATGTTCTAATCCCTATTCTTTCAAATGTTTTAGGATTCCTCATTAATCCTTACTAGTTATTGTAGATTTTCTATGTTCAAAAAAAATGTCCATAGAAAATATTGTAAGTTTGAATTCAGAAGGTTACATAGTTACATAGCTGAAAAGAGACTTTCGTCCATCAAGTTCAGCCTTCCTCACAAATGTTGTTGCTGTTGATCCAAAAGAAGGCAAAAGACCTGGTCTGAAGCGCTTCCAATTTTGCCACAAACTAGGAAAAAAATTCCTTCTTGACCCCAAAATAGCAGTCAGATGTCTCCATGGATCAAGCAGCTATTACCCCACTAATTAGAAATACTATAAAAAGGTCTGGTAGATGTTTGTCAGTAACATAATTCAAGGCTGTGCATTGAGCAATCTTACACACCTGTAAATGGTAAATGTGACTCTTGTGTGTAGACCTGAGCGGGGACTTGATGGGGGTTTATCCCATAACGGAGAGGGAGCTGAGACAACCCTTTACCGTATTGCTTTCGGAAGTAATCAGAGATGGCATGGTCATATTGAGCTGTATGAGTAAAGGCCTGTGGGGGGACAGGAATAAAATACATAAAAATCAAATAAACTTCACTCTCCACAGAAATGGCTTACACCGAAAATAGAAGACTACATTAACATCACTAACATTAAAAAGAAAATTTGTTATCCCATTATGTAAGCAACATCCTGTAACATAACAGTGATTTTAAAGTGCAATTAATATACAAGACATTTGCACAACTTGATATTTAGAGATATCTATATAGATATAAATGAGACAAAATGGGAACCACTTGGTCTCATGTACATTTTTGGGCAAAATAGAAACAGCAGTGTGTAGCAGCAACTAGTCACGGCTGAAGGGGACAAGTATTATGCTGAATATAGATGCCTATGCCGCAAGAGCAGAATTATATATGGAGGATCCTAAGATCTTGTAGGATCTTCCACAGACCAAGTATTCATGCATGTGCAAGAATACAACATTGGAAGAAGTTCATAACAGCACTGAAGCAGCAGGAAGATGTTGGCACCAAGGAAGAAGCATTTTAGGGAATTATAACTGTATATAAAATTAGTAAGATATTACTATTCTAGGCATTCCATCACACAGTCAGTTAGAAGGAGGTAGCTTGCAACTGGGTTCACGATTCACTTGTTAATGCCTGGGGTTTACTACAGTCAGTGCTCATTGCAATAGTCAATAAATTTTAAATACAAACTTCAGATCAGTGTAAATAGCACCCCACAGAATCACTTAAATGCACTCAGTTTACTTATCGAACATAGGATTAAGAGAATACAAATATAGTTATTTTAATTTTGTATTTTTTTAATCCAATCCATCAGTGGGCCTGTCTGTGCCATTTTAGAAGACCCCCACACGTGACAGCAAATCTTTATGCCTACAAACAGATTACAACTGCATGTGTCATTCCTTACTTAAAACGGATATACCAAACACTGGGCTACAAAATAAAATTCACAGGTGCGATTCACAATTTTTTATAAGTTAAAAAGAGTTTGTTAATACATGGCAGAGCTTGCCAAATCCAAGGCACCAGGTTGTCATAGCGACAAAGAATTTCATCCTGGCTCCCGAGTGTTTGTCAGCCCGAGGGAGCAGGGAGGAAGTCCATTGGAAAGCATTGTGAAGCTATTGCGCATGTGCCAAACATCTCAGATACATTGAATCAATGTATCTCTAGAGAACATCAGCGCCTCCATGCAGAGTAGGTGAACATAGATGCTCCACAGGACAGCAACAATGCAAAAGGCAGTGGTCACATTCAAAAGCCTACAGTGACAGGATTTAGACACCAGGACCACTACATTAAGTTGTAGTGGTACTGGTGACTAGTGTCCTTTTACAAATTATATTTTTGTCGTTGAAAATGAAGCAAAAAAAAAAAAAAATGACTCCTAGGTTCTGGAGAAATTTGTCAAGCCCTGATGCATGGTATAGATGACCAGTTAGAATTTAAAATGCACAAAACATGACATTTTACCTTCTAGTGCACGTTAATAAAGATCAATATTGGTGCCAAATGCATGATTGTCAGTGGGTCAATAATTCCTTTATTCCAAAAAGATAACCAGTATCCTATTGTCACACTACACAGGCTGAGTAAAATCATTTAACTAGTGAAGACACAAACCTTCAGAGCCAGCTGGCAGCGATTCTCAAGAGTTGTGTCTTTGTTTTCAGATTTCTCCATTTCACCAGCCACACTATTGTAGTCATTGGGGTCACACAGAACCGTGACGCGAGAATGGTTCTTGGCAGCTGCACGCAACAGTGTGACACCACCTGCAGTTACAGGAGAAAAAAAAAAAAAAAACGCGCAGATTAAGAAAGTCAGGAGCCACACATTCTCTAAATCTACATGGTGACAGTTATTATGAAGAGGTATATACACCCTCCCCCCCCTTAATACTTTTTAATTGTTGGATAAAGATAGAGTTTCTCCTTAGTGTATGCTGATGTATTAAATCATACAAGTTCATGAGATTACCAGTCATATTACCCTACCCAAGGGTCTTCTGAATTAGATTGCCAGGATACATACGAATGACATCCATAAGAGAGCAAAAATAATGTTAATGTATTAGATTTAGGGCAGTTTTTACAAAGGCCAATTGCTGTGGAAAGTGGTATTTAGCAGAATCACCACCAGTAGTGATGACACCAACATGAAGCACTGCACCTCTTCCTGTCATTCATAACCATACGATTTTCCTTATCTGCCATCTGATGTCCCAACACAAAAATCCAATAGCTTTTGCCCTATGCTCAGATTTTAGGCAGGTGTAAATAATTACAAAGACTCTCAAACACAAATGGAAATATGATAATATTTCCCATTTGAATGCAAATACTAAAGTGATTTAGGCAAGTCAATCAAAACTATTTGCATGTCCTATAGCTGGACAATTGGGGTGGGATTTAAAAAAATAAAAATAAAAAACCCACAAAAACGCTTTGAGGTGTGGAGTTTAGTTTAAAATCAATGGCTTCCATTTACCATATAGTTCAGTTCCAAGATGTTCAGTAAATAAAAAAAAAATTATATTATATTCACCTAGCTGTTACAATGAAAAAGTCTTTATCTATGAATGATTCTGTGGGATGCTCCCTAAACCTCAGTGTTGTACTCTTGCACATGCGCAAGAGAACTACACTGGTGTAGAGTCATGGCAGATGAAGCACCAGGAGCTTAAAAGGACCCCTTAGAGGAGGATGGCAGAAGACACAAGGAACAGGTTCAGGTAAGTAAAAGACACCTTTCCCTGCACCCCATGGACATTGCATGCAGAGCAATTGGGGTCTTTGCAAGATATGCACAGTAGCAAAGTCATATGTTGCTTTACATCCACACAGATCTTTTCCACTTTTCATTATATAGCACATCTGGACACCATTTGAGGATCTTTGGGTATATTCACAATACAGCAAATTGAAAAATTCAAGCTAAAAATAGCCAATTTCTGTAACTAGAAAAAAAGCAGTAGACTTTCCCAAAGCAGCAAGTGGTCTAAAACGTTGAATTTGGTTTACAGCGAACAAGTCCCTTTGAGTTACACCAGTGGTAAGATATGGGCTTGAGGTAATGTTATATCTGCACAAATTATTTGTATTAATAACAGTGGAAGATGAACAATACAAAATGTTCTTTATGGGCTGCTAAAACATACATAAACAAATTTTTTTATATATTTTTTAAAATTATTTTTGTTGTGCAAAGTATTGACAAACACGTCTATAATGCCACGACAGCATGCATACACATATCAACAGGAGTAATAGCATGGCATTTGTTAAAGCTGCACATTTTTCATTATGGTTTAATATTAGAACTCAAGCTAGATTGAATTGTCTATTCAATAAACACACATATTTTAGGTGAAATTAAGAAAAAACACAATTTCTAGTCCTGCAGAGGTTAGACTAAATAGGAAGTCATACCGCTCTGGTTTTGCTGCAAACATCGGACAGCACAAGGTCGGAGGATCGACCGCCTCCTACGTCCGGTGTGCCTCAGGCCGTATGGTTGAAGCAGTGCAGCAAATTAGCTCTTTGTAGATTTTTAAACCCCACAGTGGGTCCCAGGAGGGTCAGGAGTTGTATACTTCTATAAAGCGGTTCCCTCTGAGGCTGAATGTGGGTGAGAACTGGTTCAAGCTTGCCTAGGAGAGGAGCTCCTGCAAAACACTTCTCTCCTCCATGACAGTCAGGCCCCGCCCACCCAAAATTTATATTTTAAAGACCCACTGTGGCAGGAGGATATGCTTTCCAGTCCGAAAGATTGTTGACCAGAGTCCTCATCAACCTATTGTTCCTCTAACATTTTGGATTTGTCTCATTTTTTGTTAAAATATCCCCCTCTTATAATATTGCTGAATAAGTTGGCACTCTAAATGCCAAAAATAATAATTTAAAATAACCTGTGAAGTGACAATATATTTACCAATATCAATCTGTTCTACAGCTTCCTCCAATGTGACACCAGGTGCAGACACAGTCTTCACAAATGGGTATAAATTGCAAACTACAACCCTGGAAGAAATATGTACACAAAAATAAATAAAGTTTTAGTTACAGCACGTGATAGATTTGAATATTCCTTATTGTACTTGTCATGACCAACACGAACAGGCGTTGCTTTATAGAGATTAACATTTCAAATACACATTGTACTAACTGAATTGCTACCAAAATCTTGGTATTAAGAGTTTCACTGTACTTTTTCTTTTTCTAAATTTAAACTACAAATTGGTGGGCAGAGGCGCCAAGATGTGTATTAACCAAATTATGAATTTTTTAAGGCTGTGTTAATGTGTTGAGTAGTCCAAGAGGATTAAAATTACATAGTTTAAAGGACCACAATAGTGCTGCAGGGCCACTCATTTTCTTGGCACTATAGGGGCCTGAGTGGGTGCCCCCACCCCTCAGGGTCCCTCCCCACGGGCTGGATGGAGAGGAAGGCGCTAAACTTTTACCTCCTTTCCTCCAGCCGGCAGGAGCTCTTCCCCTTCGGGTTTATCAGTATGCGTACGCAGGAGTCATACAAGATTCAGTTGACTCCATAGAAAGCATCTACACAAGCTTCCTAGGGCGCTTGGCATCTTCTACCGAAAAGTCATAGTGAGAGCGTGGGAAGCCCTCTAGCGTCAATGAGAGCCACTAGAGGCTTGATTAACCTATTTATAAACATAGAATAAGTGTGCTAATTATTTGTGAAATATAAATTCAACTCACTATACAAAAAGAGTGAGATAGTGTACACAATATTTGTGCAAATATACAAGTGCTATATTTAATCACTCTTAATACTCTTTAACTGTGTATTATATAAAGATTCTTAATACCAAAAAGTGACTTAGTGTATTAAAAAAGTGGTACACTTACTTAAAATCATATACTGGGAATAACTCTCAATCTCCAGATAATGTACATAAAAAAGAATAAAAATATATACAGTGAAATATTGCTATTTAACAATAATACAGCATGTGTGTAAGATTTTTCACTCACAAGCAGAGAGCAGATGAGCCTGCTCTACTTCTGACAGCTCCAAATGCAGATTAATCCACTGCAGCCAATAAAGAAAGATGGTTTATTTCCACAGATAAAAACAGCATACATATATAAAATCCGGATCCCTGTAGAAGACTGTCCTTAAGTGGGTTCGTGCATCCGCCGGCTCTGAAGAAGCCGATTTCTCATCGAAACGTGTAATCTGATTGGCTGCGTGACGTCATCACGCACGCCACACCTCCCGGAAGTATCCTGTGGACTTTGCCGATCGTGAGGGTGCACAGACTGAATATTTAAGCCGGCGGATGCACGAACCCACTTAAGGACAGTCCGGATTTTATATATGTATGCTGTTTTTATCTGTGGAAATAAACCATCTTTCTTTATTGGCTGCAGTGGATTAATCTGCATTTGGAGTTGTCAGAAGTAGAGCAGGCTCATCTGCTCTCTCTCTGCTTGGGGAGTGAAAAATCTTACACACATGCTGTATTATTGTTAAAATAGCAATATATATATATATATATATATATATATATATATATATATATATATATATATATATATATATATATATATATATATATATATATATTATGTACATTATCTGGAGTATTATTATTATTATTATGTTAAAGAGTATTAAGAGTGTTTAAATATAGCACTTGTATATTTGCACAAATATTGTGTACACTATCTCACTCTTTTTGTATAGTGAGTTGAATTTCTATTTGACAAATAATTAGCGCACTTATTCTATGTTTTGATTCTATTGTTGGGTGTTAGGAGCTGATACACTTTATAGGTGCTGCTTTTAAATAAGGTCACTATTACTATTATAAGCGCCTTTTTTCACTTGTTATATTATAGTTCCATTTATAAACATAGCAGTTTCTCTGAAACTGCTATGGTTATAGAAAAAAGGGTTAAACCTAGCTGAACCTGGCACCCAGACCATTTCATTAAGCTGAAGTGGTCTGGGTGCCTATAATGGTCCTTTAAATCTGCCTACTGATGGTTTGTAAGCAAATCAATCTAATTTCAGCCACTAGCAGGTGTACAAGATGGATATGATTTGTCAGTCAACACAGAAAGCGTGTGCGCGCACACACACACACACACACCTTCTGAACCTGGCTACAGCGCATTAAAAGTTGAGGCAAAACAGCATGCTATCACCCTTCCAACTAAATTAACCAAATTCTTTCAATACCTTACAAGGCTGAAACCCAGCCTGGTGAGGTCAGCCTGGTCTTCAGTGCTGCTTCTCGCAAGGATCCCTGAACAAACAGAAAAGAGGATACATTTCTGCAATAAGTTTAGAGTTACCAAAACTGTAAGAATATTAGAACACTTACAACACAGAAAGAAGGAGAAGATTATAAGGCAAATACTTGGTTGTTGAAGTGAAGCTGCCACAGTTCAGAATTTAAAAAAAATAAAAATTTTAATCTCAAGTTCCATGACTTTGTATCTCCAGAAACATTGGTACACATGCTTGTTTTTTTTAAATCATGATATTGCTGGCCCATGCATTCATTCTCAAAAAATTATATCAAGTTACACATTATGCTAAATTCTAATACAATACCCCCCACCTAATTCTTAACATACCGCCCTGCCCCCACCCCCACTTAACATTAATTATACTTCAGGGAAGCCTCCCCTCTTCCACCCCCCATCTTAAGTGGTCTTCCAGTCTAGCCCTGCACTATTGTCTCAAGCAAGCCACACACTCCTCTGGCACTGGGAGCAGCAGGGAAGGGGGAGTGGTACGCCTGCTCTGCGCACAGCCAGCTACTCTGCACAGTGTAGCACCGTCGCCAGATACGATTCCGTACCCTGGATGTGCATATCCGGCGGCCAGCGTGGAAGAGCAAAGATACCCATTTTTGGATGCATGTTTGCTGTACAGTGTCAGGCACAGTTCATGCACAGCTATGCATCCGTACTCTCCCCCCTGCAGGGTCAGATGAGTTTTTTGTTTTTCTGCCCTTGAATGTATACAGGCTTCCTGTCTTTCCAGCACTGTAAGGGTTGAACAGTAGGGTACTGGCTAATTTAAACTCTCTGCTGATCTGCTTCTCCTATTAAGCCAAACACAACCCTAACAAAGTGACTGAGCATTTTTTGGGCATCAGTGCCCAAAATTACACAGGAAACTAGTTTATTGATCTTAAAAAGTACCAACATGAAATAAAAAAAATTTAATAGAAAAAGTTTCTAATTTAAACAAAAATAAAGTTGCCAAACTTTAGCCTCAAAACCATAATGGACTTGGAGAGGATCTGCAAAGAAGAGTGGGACAAAATCCCTCCCGATGTGTGCAAACCTGGTGGCCAACTAGAAGAAATGTTTGACCTCTGATTGCCAACAAGGGTTTTGCCACCAAGTACTAAGTTGAAGGGGTTAAATACCCTTTTCACTTATTGACATGCAAATCAATTTATAACTGACATGCGTTTTTCTGGATTTTTTTTGTTAACCCAATTGGTTCTAAATCCAATAAATTCAGGATTTACTGAAATGAAAATATTTGAGAATTTAAAGTGAATTTCAAATTTTGGGCCAGAGTAGCCAAACTTAAAGCATAGGAAAATTCACCTTTAAGTTTGACATTTTCTTTGAATTCCCCCAAATTCTCACTGCAGTTGATAGCCATGTGAGATTAGTAGGGTTATTCACTAAAATGAAAATTCTAAGTGAATTTCAAATTCAAGGTTAACATAACCAAAATGGAAATATTCTCTAAGTCAGCCATGATTCAGTTTGGCTTCTTTGGTCTGAAGTTCAAATTCACCTTGATTCACTTTAATGGATAACCCTGTCGATGAGATTTCTGAAGCGCTTATGGGAGGTTATTCATAAGAGAATGCTGCATCAGAAGCTGCGTTCATACATTTGATAAGGACGTCTTTCTGTTTTGAGGTGGCATGGCTAAGGAAGCAGGCTTATGGTAGAATACTTTGTAAACCAAGTATTTGAGCAGACAAAAAAAAAAAAAAAACCCCACAAATACAATATATGACTTGAGGCCAAAACCTATACAAATAAATAAGATATGAAATAAATGGTCTTACCTGCATGGACTGCTGGGTGCAGAGTCTTCACACGTCCACCCAACATCTCGGGGAATCCTGTAAGCTCAGATACATCTCTGAAACAAAATTAGCAGAGTTCAAATGGTGGAACACACAAAAATAATCTTTAGGTTCACCTAGTGATGTTCAAAGATAATGCAAGAAAATACTATATAACAAGGTGTACAACATATAATTTGTAAAAGTAACTAGAATAATTTACCCTTTGGTTTTAGTAAAAGATTGTAAGAAGATTCCCCTTATCTTCCATAAAAATATACAAATAGTGTAATACTGTATAACACCAGAAAAGAGGGTAATTATTGCACTTACAAAAGTACGATTGATTGTAGGCACGTAGAACTGTTTAAAAAAAAAGGTTTATATTGTTACACTATGTGCTGGTCTCTTTTCCTTTCCCTCTATGCACGGAACGAGAGAAAGGAGGAAATAAGGTCATATACGCTAAAGGCTTTCTACGTGCCTACAATCAATTGTACCTTTGTAAGTGCAGTAATTACCCTCTCTTTTCTGGTGTTATACTATTTGCGTTCTTTTATTCCTATAGATTGTATATTCTTATGATGTTCCAATCTCCAAGCAAATGTTAAAAAGCTCACATGGGAGACAACGCAGTTTTTCAGTAAATCTGTCTTGGGTTGAGGAATGCCAAGGTGACAAGAATTGCCAATGTGGTTGGGCATTCTGTTATTTTCACCAGATTTTCTCCATTCGGGCAAAGTCTGGTATTTTGTGAATAGCACCTTTACATATTTTGGATGTGAGCACGGATTTTACCTTAACACTTGCATGAGCTTCCAGCTGCAGATAAGGTTGTGACAAGCGCCACATAGATCCTAGGTAAGTATGGCTACTTTGGGATGGTGTCAGAACACTGCTGGCACCGTAAACACTACAGCTGACTATGCAAGTTATGGTGCTCGGAGGGTTCCTTTAAGCTGTAGAGTTTACAGTCTACACTTCAGTACCCAAGATTGCCCTGCCATGACACAAACCTATGTGTTTGTGGTGGTGCTGATAAAGTGTTCCACTACTAAATATACACACACTTTAGTAAGTCTGGCACTCATCCTCACAGTGGAAATCAATAATATATAAACCAAGGTACTGCACAGCGCAGGAATAATATTCAATACCAAAAATAAGAACACTCACTGGATTCCAAAATCAAAATAGTATAACGTGTTAAAAAAAACAAAACCCACAATGTTAACTTTTCGAGCTGTCTTTATCAAGATAGCATACAGTTTTTTTTTTTTTTGTTTTGTTTTTTTTTTACAACACATACTATTTTGATTTTGGAATCCAGTGAGTGTTATTATTAAATCCTGTATACCAGCACAGTCAATTTTGATGGTTTGCTCTTGTAGCTTCTAATAGCCATGGGGAGAGGGAGAGATTAACTCAGCATGGCTATAAGAAGTTACAAGAGCAAACCATAAAAACTGTGCTGGTATACAGGATAACCTGGATTTGTCAAGTCCTAAAACAAAGCTAAAAATAATTTGAGATACATTTATTAAGGAGAAATCCTCTATGAACCAGACTTGAAAATTGCTGGTCCTAATGGTGATACACAATTCATCATCTGTTTTCTTTTTATTTACGCTACAGGATATATTTTTGAAATGATAAACCATTCCTCTTGTTCATACCTGACAGTAAGTCCCGCATCACGCAGGCATTTTGCAGTTCCACCGGAGGCAACCAGTGACAGACCAATGGCACTCAAGCGCTGTGCAAACTCGACAAGCCCAGATTTATCAGAAACACTGAAGAGAGCTGTTACAAAAAGCATCAATAGCAGAGTTTAAAAACTTGTGTGTTATTTGCTAATATTATATATGTATTTAACATTTACAATGATAAAAGAGACCATGCAAATATTTGGAAATTAATAAAAAGAAAATAGCAATACATTTTCAGAATTAAACATAATATTTTATTTAAGATGCAAATGGTATGTTTAATATTGAATGCATTGTATCAGCCCAGTCATTTTGACTACCGACGAGTCACTAAAAAATTGGGCAAAATTCAATCACCATGAAACCCAGCTGACTGTTCCTTCAAAACTGAGCTCTTCTCCCAATTTTTAGCCAACCCAGTGAGCGAACTGTAATTATCATCCTCAAGACCAGAAGTGCCCAAAAGGTAGATCCCCAGATTTTGTAGAACTACAGCTCCCATGATGCGTTGACATTCTAAGTGGGAGTTGTAGTTTTACAACTACCTTTTGGGCACCCCTGCTGTAGACCTTCAAAACTCCTTTGAGCTGGGTCCTCATCAACCTATTGTACTTGTAACAGTTTAATTTTTAAAATTTCCCCATTTTTCTAATAAGTTGGCTCTACATAACTGCGAAAAATAAGTATAATAAACTTAAGACTCCTGAATTGCACCGGAACCACCATAATGAATATGAGTGGTTTTGGTGTTTCAGGGTCATCCCATTGTCCTCTGCTGACACCAAGATGTGATCAGTCATCACATGATTTGCTGTATCCGGTCATGGTCGCCTGATATAATTCAAATAAAGGCATGTGCCTATAATTATTTGATTTGCTTCCATTTGCCTAAAGGAGCGTGTAAGGAGGAAGTGGCATTCCACACAGGCTAGAACAGAATATTATCACAGATTTCACTGCAAGAAGCACATACGATTTTTCATACAGGAAAGAAGTAAAAAAATTTAGAATTTGCAACAGAGCAACGAAAAAGTTTACACAGAGGATTTGTTGACCTAATATGTGTCTGATTGGGACAGAGGACTGTATGACCATTTTAGATAGTTATTCCTAATTTTAGCTCCCCAGAAGTCTGAGAACTACACCAGGTTTTTACAGCAAAAAAATTGAAGTACTGCACACTGTTTGAAACAGAAGGGGCTGTGCAGGGCAGCAGGAGGCAGGGGTTTGCCCTAGGGATCATTGCAGGGCAACAAGGACTTGCCGTGCGGAGGATGTGCAGGGCAACAGGAGCTAGTGGTCTGCAGGGGGTGTGTGCGCAGGGCAACAGGAGCTAGTGGTCTGCAGGGGGTGTGTGCGCAGGGCAACAGGAGCTAGGGGTCTGCCCCGGGGGTGGGGGATGTACGCAGGGCAACAGGAGCTAGGGGTCTGCCCCGGGGGTGGGGGATGTACGCAGGGCAACAGGAGCTAGGGGTCTGCCCCGGGGGTGGGGGATGTACGCAGGGCAACAGGAGCTAGGGGTCTGCCCCGGGGGTGGGGGATGTACGCAGGGCAACAGGAGCTAGGGGTCTGCCCCGGGGGTGGGGGATGTGCGCAGGGCAACAGGAGCTAGGGGTCTGCCCCGGGGGTGGGGGATGTGCGCAGGGCAACAGGAGCTAGGGGTCTGCCCCGGGGGTGGGGGATGTGCGCAGGGCAACAGGAGCTAGGGGTCTGCGGGGTGGGGATATGCACTTGAGGCAACAGGAGCTAGGGAGTCTGGGGTTGGGGTTCAGGATGTCACAGCAGGAGCAACAGGCGAGGTCTGCCCGGGGGTAGAGGGGGATATGCGCCCAGGGCAGCAGGAGCTAGGGGTCTGCGGGGGTGGGGATGTGCGCGGGGCAACAGGAGCTAGGGTCTGCCCAGGGTGGGGATGTGCGCCCAGGCAGCAGGAGCCAGGAGTCTGCCCGGGGGTGGGGGGTGTGAGGAGCAACAGGAGCCAGGGGTCTGCCCCAGGAGGTGGGGGGGATGTGCAAGGCAACAGGAGCCAGGGGTCTGCCCCGGGCTCGTGGGAAGTGCAGGGCAACAGGAGCCAGGGTTCTGCCCTAGAGGGTGGAAGTGCAGGGCAACAGAAGCTAGGGGTCTGCCCCAGGGAGGGGGGTGGATGTGCAGGGCAACAGAAGCTAGGGGTCTGCCCAGGAGGAGGGTAATGGTGCAGAGCAACAGGAGTTGAGGTCTACTTTAGGGAGGGTAATGTGCAGAGCAGCAGGAGTTAGGGTCTGCCCCAGGGGGTGGGGGGGGGATGTGCAGGGCAACAGGAGCCAGGGGTCTGCCCCGGGCTCGTGGGAAGTGCAGGGCAACAGGAGCCAGGATTCTGCCCTAGAGGGTGGAAGTGCAGGGCAACAGAAGCTAGGGGTCTGCCCCAGGGAGGGGGGTGGATGTGCAGGGCAACAGAAGCTAGGGGTCTGCCCCAGGGAGGGGGGTGGATGTGCAGGGCAACAGAAGCTAGGGGTCTGCCCCAGGGAGGGGGGTGGATGTGCAGGGCAACAGAAGCTAGGGGTCTGCCCCAGGGAGGGGGGTGGATGTGCAGGGCAACAGAAGCTAGGGGTCTGCCCCAGGGAGGGGGGTGGATGTGCAGGGCAACAGAAGCTAGGGGTCTGCCCCAGGGAAGGGGGTGGATGTGCAGGGCAACAGAAGCTAGGGGTCTGCCCCAGGGAGGGGGGTGGATGTGCAGGGCAACAGGAGCTAGGGGTCTGCCCCATGCAGGGGGGGGGAATGTGCTGGGCGGCAGGAATATGCCTGAGATGCAGTGCGGTAAAGCAAACATGCTGCACAGAGAATGATGTACGCGTCCTTACCTAACTCAGCCATGACTCCCTGCGTTAGACAGGCCGCTGGAGGAACTACACGTGGGAGCCAGCAGGCTGGGTTTGTAGACACGGCAGGCGGGGCCAGGTTTTGTGTACAGGAGGTGAGAAGGGGAGTCACAACCAGAGGACCAATAGAGAGCGGCGCTGGCAGAGACTGACAGCTGGTGGGCGGAGCTTAGTGTCAGCGCATGAGCCAGGCTGTAAAATGGCAGGGCTGTGATTGAAAAACCCAGGCAAAACAGCCAAGTTGTCTTAAATATTTTTTGTTTAGATTTGTAATTTGTGCACGAATGTGTGACGTGTTATGAACGTCCTGCACCTTGTACTGCTTTGTGCATTTTCATTTACTTACCCCCCTTCAGGACGGAGTCAATAGTGCACGTTCTGATCAAAACAAAACGTAAACAAAAACTGGAATTTGCGATATATGTCTGTCCAACCGTAATTCACCGCTGTCACATTAAGTGCACCCACACTTATTACATATCATTTTGTTCAGGAGAAACAGGGCTTTAATTTATCATTAACTATTCATATATGGAACATAATTTATTATGAATAAAATTTAAAAAAATGTGACAAAATAAATTTTTTTTTTTTTAAATTATTTCCGTCTGACACTAGCTGTTAATGTCATAATACTGTTAGGTTTTATTTAAAAAAACAAAAAACCTATTTGTAATCAGCGATGTCTCACGAGTACAACAGTACCCCCCATTAACAGGTTCTATGGTGTTTTGGAAAGTTACAGGGTCAAATATAGAACGTTCTGTGATGGGATTTTAACATGGTTCAAAATTTAGTAGGCCTGAAATCTCCATGTGGCATATACGAGTACAGATGTTTGTTGTATCTGTTAGTTAGTTACATGTAGCTAAGATACTGTCATCAATGTACTGAGCATGTGCAGGAATGTAGGAACTGAAATCACACTCCTTTCTCCTTTGTTTCGGATGAGCCATGTGGTCTGACTGGATGAGCAAGTCCAGACTCTGTTCATTGATTGGTTAAGGGTATGTGTGGGTGTAGCTATTTATGGGAGGAGCTATATTGCTATATAAGGAATGTACTCCATGTGTTCTGGGCTCAGATCTGTTGTGGAACATTAGTCCATCTGAGAACCGATCGGTATGTGAATAAAGGCCTCTTACTTCCTGAAGACTTGTGTCCATATCTCTATGTGTGGCTTCTGCGGTTTGTTCCTGTTATCCTCCGGTAACAATTCCATTTTCAAATTGAAATTTGCCAGATTAGTGATGTTACCTTTGAGATGGTGTGGTAGCCCAGGAATGAGAATTACCCCCATAATGGCATACCATTGGAAAAAGTAGACAACCCAAGGTATTGAAAGTGGGGTATGTGGAAACAGCCAGGAGCGCCCACCTTGGGGCAATGGGTGGCGGCAGTGGAGGACGTATACTCAATGGAAACCCTGACGGCCGACCTCCACGGGAAACCGGAGCGATGCGCATTGAACTGGTACCCATGGACCACATACGTGGCGGATAGAACAAGAGCCCCCGAACCAACCTAGCGGAAACGCACACAACACCCCGGCAAGCTCCTCACACCCCGTAGGCACAGACACAACCTACCCAACTACCACACACAGACGACTGACAGGTCTCCCCCCGACTAAAACTGACACCTGAACGGCATTGCGCTGACCGAGACAACCTACCCACCCCACCAGGACCTGGAGCAATCCAGGACGGACAACCTAACGCAACCAGAAGCACAGAGACAGGTTTGGGACACGGGAACACTGGACCACAGACAAACGAGGAGATCCCAAAGCTCACGCGCCACACCCAGAGCACCGCACCTACAGTCAGTAAACTGCCTCTAAGTTGTATGGAAGCTCCCCCCGTACCTGTGACACATAGACAACCCCAGACGACTAGCACGTTACTTAACAC
>OW240918.1:59080959-59145568 GCA_933207985.1 Pelobates cultripes | reverse complement strand
CTCAGGCTGCGCCCGGGCGGTGCAGTCCGCCCTCATGGACGCACCGCCCGGGCAAAGCTGCAGCCGCCTGAGGCTCTATACAGAGCGCTCGGGCGGCTGCAGCTGGGGGGGACCGGGGGGGCTGGTCATGGCACCCCCCATCCTGGTGGCACCCGGGGCGGACCGCCCCCCCCCGCCCCCCCCTTAGTACGTCACTGGTAAGCAGCACTAACAGTAAATATCCCATTTTCCCATAACTCCCACCCACCACAGCAAGCAGCAAAGTTAAATTCAAATTTAAGGACAAAATACCTGAACCAGAAATATTCTCTAATTAAAGGGAACCTATAGTGCCAGAGCTCCAAATAGTGCCCCCTTCCCTCACGGACCTTCCCTGTGGTGCAGAAGGGGTTTAAAACTCATGTCGCGGATGCACCTTGTCACTGGTTCGGATTCCGCCTTTGTTCCTCCGCCGATGTCAGCCAGTTTATTAAAAACTAGGGATTGACCGATATTGATATTTTAGAGCCGATACCGATAATCTGTGAACTTTCAGGTCGATAGCCGATAACTTGCCGATATTCTGTACATTTACCATTTTGAAAAAATAAACTATTTCTAAACTATTTCTTAAGGTAAATGCACAAAATATACATTCCGCATGTAGTGGATGCAGTGTGTTTAGACAGGGGAGCTGTGTGTGTTGTCTGGTGGATGCAGTGTGTATTTGTGTAGTGTGTATATAATGAATGCAGGTTGTGTTTGTGTAGTGTGTATAGTGAATGCAGTGAGTGTTTGTGTAGTGTGTATATATAGTGAATGCAGAGTGTGTGTGTTTGTGTAGTGTATGTACAGTGAATATAGTGTGTGGTGTGTGTAAAATGAATGCAGTGTGTGTAGTGCGTAAAGTGAATGCAGTGTGTGTGTAGTGTGCATAAAGTGAATGCTGTGTGTGTAGTGTGTGTATAGTGAATGCAGTGTGTTTGTGTAGTGTGTGTATATAATGAATGCAGTGTGTGTGTGTTTGTGTAGTGTGGGTGTATAATGCAGAGTGTGTGTGTGTTTGTATAGTTGTGTATATAATGCATGCAGAGTGTGTTTGTGTAGTGTGCAGTGGTGTATCCTGGTTTTGTGCTGCACTAGGCAGGACAAAACTCAGGCGCCCTCCGCCACCCCCCACTCCCCGCGCCCCACACTCACACTAACAGACACACACACACACAGTCAGACACACACACACAGTCAGACACACACACACACACTAACAGACACACACACACACACACACACACTGTCTAACAGATACACAGTCAGACACACACAGTCAGACACACACTAACAGACACACACACACACACTAACAGACACACACTAACAGACGCACACACATTAACACACTCACTTTAAAAAAAAAAAAAATTTACCCCCCCCCAGCCTCGTTACCTTTAGGAATGCTGGGGGGGGGAGGCGCTGGCGGGCGGCTGGCAGGGAGCACTTTCCCCTGAGCTCTCTGCTCAGCTCCCTCGCACGCTGCAGAGTGATGCCGGGAGCCGGTATATAACGTCTTATGCCGGCTCCCAGCATCACTCTGCGGCGCTGAGGGAGCTGAGCAGAGCGCTCAGGGGAAAGTGCTCACTCGCCAGCGCCGACCACCTGCCCGCCCAGCAGCTTGTCAGTTAGCCGCAAGGCATTTGGGGGCGGCCCTGGAAAATGCCGCCCAAGGCAAATGCCTTGTTTGCCTTGCAGCTAAAAAGTCCCTAGTAGTGTGTGTATATATCCAGAGTGTGTTTGTTTGTGTAGTGTGTGTATATAATGGAGAGTGTGTGTGTGTATTTCCGGGATATAATTAGTGTAAAATTATTTTAATTTAATTTTTAATATTTATGTTTTTTTGTCCCCCTCCCTGCTTTTTACTTGGCCAGGGAGGGGGGCTTTGGCATTCCCTGGTGGTCCAGTGGCATGTACTGAGCAGTGGGGCCCGCAGCAAGTGCTTACTTACCTTTACAACAGCTCCCCTGTGTAAATCTCGCTGCCTGCTAACCCATGGCAACGCTTTGACGGCCGCGGGACTCGTGGGTCTCGCAGGACTCGCGAGATACAAATTAGATCTTTATATTCAAAACTCACTAACTTTTAATATCTGTCAAGGAGCATACGTTGACAGATTTAATATTTTTCATATGCTACCATTGTCAATAGGTGGCGAACTTGTTTAAGTTAAAGTTAGTAAAAAAAAAAAAATAGCATGTAGTATGTCCAATTGTTGGTGCATATATAGTTCTAGTCTAACCATGTGTACAGGGCCCATGCAAGTATTTTTCTTTGCACAGCTAAAGCATTTTGCTGCACTCCCCCATTTATTCACCCGGCCTCCACTATTCACTCTCCTCGCACTCTTCAACACCACCATCCCCTTGAGTAATTTCCTTCATATATTTTACCTATAGAACCTATTGGGAGTTGAGACTAATTTCAGTAGTATCAGCCAATAACTCGCTATTGCTACTTGTGAAATTTGGCAGTTGATAAGCATCTGCTGCTTGCTAAATGTAGTGACAAGCAAGTTGCAATGGGATGAATAAATGTAGCAAGATTCTTAATAAGCCCTTAGAGACTCACCATTTTTTGGGGGTGCCCCAAGTCAGTTGACTCTGTCGGCCTATGGCCTTGGATATCTGTCATAAAATATATTGTTATCCTTTCTTCATAACTAAAATCTCCCATTCCTTTTATATATTTTGTAGCCCGCCTCTGCACATTTTTTTAATGCAATAATATCTTTAGCACAGGTGGTCAAAATTGCACAGCATATTCAAGGTGTGGTCTTGCCATTGATTTATAAAAATAGAAAATGATATTTTCATAAAATGCCCCTTTTTATGCATGACAATACCTTACTGGCCTTAGAAACTGCTGATTGACATTACACATTGTAGCCTAGTTTGTTGTCTATAACATTTACCAAGCCCTTCTTTTGTGTTTTTATCCCTAATTCACTACTGTTTAGGGTGTAAGTTGCTTTTGCATTCTTTACAGTGAATAACTTTTTATTTATCTACATTACATTTTTTCTGTCATTTGAGTGTCCTGCCCCCATTCTATCTAAATCCTTTTGCAGTGAAGTAATATCCTCTTCACATTGTATTATTTTACAGAATTGTGTGTCATCTGCAAACACTGCAACATTACTTTCAATGCCTATTTCAAAATCATTTATAAACATGTTCAATAGATGCGGTTCCAAAACAGAACCTTGACTGACATCACTTACCACTTCTGTCCAGCTTGCAAATATACCTTTAATGACAACACTCTGTACTCCATCTTTAAGCCCACTTTCTACCCAAGAACAAAAGTTTTCCTCTAGAACAATTTGTTTTTAGTTTGAACACTAACCTATTGTGTGGAACTGTATTGAATGCCTTGGCAAAAGTCAAGTATATCACATCCACTGCAACACCCTGATCTATACTTTTACTTACTATTTTCTAGATTACAATTAAGGTGGTTTGACATGATCTATGTTTCATAAAACATGCTGATTTTTGCTAATAACAATGTTCTTCCCAATTAATTCCTGACAATTATCCCTTAATAATCCTTCAAATTCAAATAATTTAAGCTCACAGGTCTATAATTTTCAGGCAAAGATTTAAAACCCGTTTGAATATATCTACCACACCTGCCTTCCTCCAATCCTCTGGTATAATTCCAGAGAAGAAATTAATCCTTAAAAATTAAAAATAGATGCATTATTGGCTTCCTAATATCTTATTTAGGATGCCTCTGATTTGTCTTATTTAAATTCTTTACAAATCCTTTTCTTATTTTTTTTTTTATAGGTGATTTTCAAAGTTTTTTTTTGTCAATCTTTCTTTTATTGAGGCATATGTTGTAAATGGTACAGATTAAAGAAAAATAGACGAACAAGAAATATGCAAGATAGGGATATTACATCATGGTTTAACATCTCCTAGAAATGACAGCCTTAATTTATGTTAATTAAGTACGCTAGAAACATTCTGAACTGTTGTGTCAGGACTATGAACAGACTTAGTTAAGTTAATGCATACATTAAGATGGTAAATCACAGTTGGCAAATGTGCTTCTGGATAGTCTGTCTCGGTTTTTTGTGATGCCGTTAATCATACTAATCTAACTAGGCACAACAAGTTTTACGGTATAGTAGTGCTTAACGAATAACAGGTAGTTTAGCACAGTTTACACAGTACAGTTTAAATGACAGGATATGCTATGTGATTGCGTGTTTTATGTACTGAGGAGCAATATTATAATGCATTTAGTGAATCAATGGAAGCAAGATTAAATGTCAGGCATGTTATGCACTATATAAAAAAATAATAATAATAATTATATTAGATCAGGATACAGTAGGCTATTAAACATTCTATGGAGGCCACCAGTCCGTCATGGTAAAACAAAGTAAAAGCAGGCAAAAGATAACTCATGGTATCTGTGGTTTAACTCGTGGAAAGCAACATGGACAGTTCGAGTGGTGTTCCATGTAAGTGTTGAAGCTCACTGCCAGGAGCGTCTGCGAGCAGGTCCTGCGGACTGATGAATCCACATTCAGCCGATACCCCTGCAGGGTAATTGGGTAACTCGTGCCTGTAGCGTCCCCAGGTGGATGGTGAGGTGCTGGTGTTGAGAGGCCGCCCTCCAGCCCCAGGCCATTAGGAAGGCCAGCACCAGTGGGCCACAGACTCAGGAGCTCTTTCCCTTTACTGGTGCCCTGGAATGCGCAAGTGTTCTGCCGCAGCGGCAGTCGGGCTTCCGGCGGTGTGGTCGGTGCAGTGGCGGTGTTCTCTGTTTAGCCTTTGGCCCAGGATGGCTTTTAGGGTGAGTAGTGGTTGCGGCTCTGCATGGTGTGCCTGTGTGAGGCCCCTTACGATTCCGCACCCCCTGCCTCTCCACCTCTTTCTCGGAAGCTGGATGTGCCAGCTTACTACGTTGCTCCAACACTGTCCCAAAAGCGTTGGAGTATTATGTCCAGTTGCACATGATAGTGCTCCACCGGGATGTGCTGCTTACCAGCAGGTTGTGGTAGTGTGGGGTCTGGCCGCGTGAGCTTGTCTCCCATCTTGCGCAGCCCGCCGCCAATAACGCTTGGTCGAGAGAGTGCAGTTCCGTCTGACTTGTTAGGGACAGTATTTGTCTTGTCTCCGCTTCCACCCGCAGTTTACCGACTTAATTAGTCGCACGGTGTCGGAGCCGCTGGGAGACACGTCCGTTCGGCTCTGCGGTCAGGACCCCCTTTCTTATTTTTAATTTCTTGGTTTACCTTTCCACTAAGCCACTTTGGTTCAATTAGCTTATTTTATATGTATTACTCAATAATATATATCGAGAAGTGTTCATTTCATATATTGGTTTGAAGATAATCAATTTATCCTCAGTGGTTTTTTTCACTAAAGAGTTTATGCCTTATTAAAATTAGCCTTTTAAAAAAAAAAAAAAAAAAAATATGTTTTAGTATACCCCATGTGCATTTGCTTTTTTGAGTTTATTTCAAAAGACACCATACTGTGATCGCTATTTCCCAAGTGCTCCTTTACTTGAATGTCAAAAGTTCAACATTGTTTGCTATAACCAGATCCAGATAAGCCTAATTTCTAGGTGGTGTTTCTACTAATTGTGACATGAAGGTGTCAATTAACAGGTTAAAAAATGCAATTCCCCTTGCTGAACTACTAGTTTCTCTATACCAATTTACGTCTGGGTAAGTAAAATCCAATAAAAAAAATATTAGTTTGATAAGGACTAATGATAAGTGTTGGGGAAAAAGTAGTGTATGTTGTCATTAGGTCTTCGAGTTCCTCTCCACCTATCATTGATGGCGTGTGGTGCTGCTGAGAGACTCGTCAATTGATCGTGGAAATAAGTTTCAGTATTTTTGAAAACATTCTTTGTTGTTTGTGTATAGACATGCTTACTCTACTCTAACAAGGTTTCTGACATTTATAGTTGCAGTTTTCCCAAATATGTGCATCTATATGTTTGTTGTTAGACAGGGCATGACCTCTCATTATTTCAACAGGTCAGTGGCCATAGTCATATTCCAGGGGTAGAGTCTGACGCTCCACCACCTTTAAACGTCACCAGCTGCCACTGCTTCGCACACATAACACTACAAGCAGCCCCTATGTGCACACATTACTACAAGCAGCCAACACACACATGCAACCTCACAAGTAACCTACACACACATGTAATACAGCAAGCCCGGGCTGTCCCATATTTGTCCTCTGATATCCTACAGAGGACATCAGAGACAAGTCCTCAGCAAATGCATCTCAAGTGTCATTCAGTTTGATTACACTGTGCAAAACAAACACAAGGCTCTTTGCAAGACTCCGTGCAAGAGCACTTCAGCAGGGCTGCCCTGCAGCAAAACCAAACTAGCATGCACATTTTAGGGATCATACTCATCTTTGGGGTCAGCTCTCCAATTGCTGCTCTCTGCACCTTCCACCCATTGTATAGAGATTTTATGAGTCGCGATTGGCGTATAGCTGATTTTTTTTTTATTTTTGTTTTGTACATTTGATTTGAAACATAGTGTGCTGTATGCCTAATGAAATACACAGAAATGAGGGAGTCGGACTAGTACTAATCTTGCTCACACTGGATTCACCAAACCCTATCAGAGAACTAGCAAGGATGACACCCTAAAATTAAGGTGTATGGGATCCAGGAGCTAGGTTAGTACAGGATAAAATAGTTAAAATAGATACAGTAAGTTGGGAAATCGCAGAGAATCACACCCTGGAGTATGGGGTGTAGAGTCCAGGAGTTGACTAGTTATACTAGCTCAGGTACAGCACCAATAAAATCAGAAGAATAATAAAAGAAAAATATATATAAATATATGTGCAATAAAAACTAGGTAACATATATGTAACCAATCTATATAAGTGCTGGATCTGTGTCTTCAAGATATAAAGTGCAGGGACTGTGTCTTTAAAAAGTGCAGCAAGTGTATGTGGAATTTATATCCTTAAGTCTACTATTTGTAGATTAAATGACATATACACTTTTAAATAGAAAGATGAAAAACTATTATGGGCAAGAAAACAGTATATGGAACTGTTTCTGCAAAAAAATAAAATAATAAAAAAAATAAAAATAAAATAAAAAGTACAGCAAGTGTATGCGGTATTTGCATCCTTAAGTCTACTATATGTAGAATAATTGATATTTATACCAAATAATATACTTTTAGCAAGAAAGATAAAAAAAACTGTAATGGGCAGGAAAACAGTATATGGAACTGTTTCTGCAAAAAAATAAAATAATAAAAAAAATAAAAATAAAATAAAAAGTACAGCAAGTGTATGCGGTATTTGCATCCTTAAGTCTACTATATGTAGAATAATTGATATTTATACCAAATAATATACTTTTAGCAAGAAAGATAAAAAAACTGTAATGGGCAGGAAAACAGTATATGGAACTGATTCAATACAGACTGAGTATCGCTAAAAAAAACACTTGAAATAGTACAAAACTGGGTAAAAGATAAAAACCAGTTTATTAAACAAAATGTCAGGAACAATGAACAGGAATATTACCAGTACATTGGGGATCAACATTTGAAGCACGCCTTTGGAACCAGCCAGGATGGATGGAGATGTTGTTTTGCAGGCTGGCGTTCTGGGTGCCGGCTGCCGGTGAGGACGGCTGGGGCGTCTCAGACCTCACTTTGAGAGACGGACACTGCAGGCTGTTCCAATCCCAGAAACATCAAAGGTACTCTCCGTGAATGATCCTCCACTGGCTGAATGTTAGACCGTGTCAGTGTCCTGTTTAATTGGTATTGGTCTGTCTTACGCGTTTCGTGGGTGTAAGCCCCACTTCTTCAGAGACTGAATTTTAGTCTGCTGAATTTCAGTCAGTTTGCTAACTGAAAGGTTTATGCAATGGCACGAAATAGGTTTTATTGAGGGGACGAGGTTTGGTTCCACGATGTTGATACACTATGTCAAAGGGTTTATTGGGAACCCCTGCACTAGAGGATAAACAAACGTTGTTTCTGTTTTTCTTCCTCTCTTAATGCTCTCTCTATGTTGATTGACAGGCAAACATGCTTTTTTAAATTTAATGACTGACAGACAGCAAAGGTGAAGATGCTCACTATCATAATAAATATTTTATACTTGATTTTTGCAAAACTCATAAATACATATTTGTTAAATATAGGGGATAAGTAAACATAATAATCTTTGGAAGCAAGAGTTTCCTTTAAACGTTTGTTTTTGCTAGTTTCTTAATTTCAAAATCGCTGTGCCAGGAGCGTGAGGTGAATGACAAATAAAAGGGTGATTTTGCTGGTGTTGCAATTACATAAACATTGTGATGATAACAGAGGATATGTGTGGCAATAACCTGTTGCGTTCCAAATGATCATTGATATGTATTTATTTAACATTTCTTATATTGCACCCTTTTTTTAAACATATAATTTTACATTGATTAGTAATTGTTACGGTACCCTCAGCATGAAATGTACAAACCGCCGTTTAGTGAATGCTCCCCTCTCGCAATAACAAAGGCTGCATGCGTATCCAATATAATCATGCGAACCGCAATCAAGGGAACGCTGCAAACTCACGAACGGGATCCGTACGGGCACTTCACTCCACGAGCTCCAAACTCTCGAATCGCCAATATTAGCCGAACGCAGCTATCTCCCAAGCGGCTAATAATCCCATCCAAGCTCCACATTGAGGGTAAAACAAGAACTGGCTTTACTATGGGCTACCTGCCCATATTTATGCAGGTCTCCCACTTGGTGGACACTCCCCTAGGGGACCAAATGGGAGACTGTAACAATAGACAGACATATGGCAGGTTAGGACCCACAGACACAGAATATTCCCAGCATGCATTAGTATTTCCTCCCCTCTGCCCTGGAGATAATTGAGAAGTAATTTAATTATCTCCAGGACAGAGGCAAATCACCATCTTAGATTCAACAAAGCAAAACATATAAAAATACATAACTTTACAATTGTCGAATGTTACCCATTCGTATCACATATCCCCAGATAGCCTGGATCTGAGTGCATATTATTGGCGAATAGCACTCAGATCCCATACGCATAGTTCAATCGCCATGGAGTCAAAGTCTATTACAGTCTTTCGGTATACGATTGACTCCATGGGAAGGCTATCTGGGGTAAGTCCATTCGTGCATTTATACCTCCTGAACGGCCGGTGTTCGTACACTTCTGTCGATTGAGAAGGGAGGTCGGTGGCTTCAGCAGTGTTCGGCTGAAAAAGTGTCCGTTTTCAGTTCCATGAAATCAATACCGAACACCGCTGGTCTTTCGCATTGGTTTAAAATGGCCGCCGCCTCGTGGTCGACTTACGAACGACGACCACCTTGTATTCGGTTTTAATTGAGAAGTGTCTGTGGTTAACCGCAACGTTCTAATTGGGATCAAGAGGTTAACCAGCAACACACTTCTCTTCTGGGTGGCCGTCCGTTCGGTAGTTTTGTTCGGCAGAAAAAGTCAATTCACTGAACAGGGGCATACGAACGGGTAATTTCACGAAAAGGCAAAACAGACGAATCCAGCAATCTCAGTCTATACAGATGGATCTGTCACAGTAATCAATCAGTATATAAATTGTAGTAAAGCAAATCATGGAAGGCTAAGGTTATGTAATTCCAGATTATGTTGCAGTAAATTATACAACGATAAAGCTACATAGAATAAATGAATAATATATATTTATCATAATCGAAGCATCTAGGGAAAGTATTTATCTGGGTGATAGGTTGGGAGTTCTGGGTATTGAGAATGGATTAGTTCAGGTACATAATAAGAATCCAGTATCTGGAATGAGTTATAGGTGTATCACGGAAAGCCCTTGTGAAGAAATTAGTCTTAAATAGTTCCGAAAAAGTTGAGAGAGAGGTGGCTGAATGGATGCGGGGAGGCAATCGGTTTCCGTAGTAGGGGGCTAGGAGTGTAAAAGAACAGATTTAGGAATGAGCACATAGGTATTGGAGTAAGAGATAAGGAGATAAGGAGAAGAGAGGGTGAAAGGGACAAGTAGGGATACACCAGGGTACAATTGAGGAAAGCTGGAAGAGCAGCAAGGTCGTAAAGGGCTTTGTATAAAATGGTAAAGCATTTAAATAAAATTTTCATTAAATCGTAAGGTAACATGGTTTGATGAAGGGGGGTGGAGCCTGACCTTCAAGCCAGCTAGACACGTGTCACAAAGGCTCCCTCAATGGAGGAAAGATGGAAGAGCAGTAAGGCCGTAAAGAGCTTTGTATAAAAGGACAAGGCATTTAAATAACATTTTCATTAAATCGTAAGGTGACATAGTTTGATGAAGCGGGGTGGAGCCTGACCTTTAAGCCAGCTAGACACGTGTCACAAAGGCTCCCTCAGTGGAGGAAAGATGGAAGAGCAGTAAGGCCGTAAAGAGCTTTGTATAAAAGGGTAAGGCATTTAAATAACATTTTCATTAAATCGTAAGGTGACATAGTTTGATGAAGGAGGGTGGAGCCTGACCTTTAAGCCAGCTAGACACGTGTCACAAAGGCTCCCACAACTCTTTCCGGTTTACCAGGAATATCCCCGGACATCAAGCCACCACAAATGCCACAATGCACGATCCATGTCAGGAGTGCCCTGCTGAATCGAATGACTACTCTGCTGTGGCCTACAAGTGTTTAAGCTGGGGAGAGGCATCTGTTCTCCTGCTAGCTGTGTGAAATCACTAACCTTCAACTCCCCCCTTGGACCGGTAGGGGATATTTGGTGGACGGCCACCCTGTTCCAACAAGGCTGCGACGTCAGCAAGGCGTGGTGGAGTCATGTTTTGGGCCGGAATCATGGGAAGAGAGCTGGTCGGCCCCTTTAGGGTCCCCTAAGGTGTAAAGATGACCTCTGCAAAGTATGTGGAGTTTCTGACTAACCACTTTCTTCCCTGGTACAGAAGGAAGAACTATGCTTTCCATAATAAAATCATCTTCATGCATGACAATGCACCATCTCATGCTGCAAAGAATACCTCTGCATCAATGGCTGCTATGGGGATAAAAGGAGAGAAAGTTATGGTGTGGCCTCCATCCTCCCCTGACCTCAATCCTATTGAGAACCTCTGGAGCATCCTCAAGCAAAAGATCTATGAGGGTGGGAGGCAGTTTACATCCAAACAGCAGCTCTGGGAGGCTATTCTGACATCTTGCGAACAAATTCAAGCAGAAACTGTCCAAAAACTCACAAGTTCAATGGATGCAAGACTTGTGAAGCTGCTATCAAATAAAAGGTCTTATGTTAAAATGTTGTTATAAGTTTGATTGAAATAGCTTTTGATTTCAGTAAATATGCTGCAAACACAACAAATGACAATTTTCAGTTCTTTACAACCTATAAAGTGTTTTGAAACTTACTGTGCGTAATAATTTGGAACGGTGTATTGTAAGTTTTTTATGTTTAAAACAAATACTGTTATCATTAGGAGGTTTGTTCAATAAAATTTGAATTTTTTGTTACAGTGGGCATATGTATTTGTTTTTTTAATGAATCGTTCTTAGTTACTTTAGTTTGACAGTGCTTCTTTGTACTTTTTTCATAGGTTATTTGCATTAATCAAACAGGAAACATTATTATAAATTCTAATCATCAAATATAGTGAAGGGTATAGGTTAGGTTTGATACGTATTGAGGTAGTCATAGTTTATCAAAACTTTTTGGTTGTTGAATTTGATAAGTAAAAATGTCTACATTAACATATATAACCATATATGTAAGTAGTGGGGAATCGTGATGCAGCATAATACATAAACTAACCCCATTCAACCCGCCATTATGGATGAAACAGGCCATAGCATTTATTATAACATATGATAAAATACTGCACAACACATCCATCATTTATTTAATAATTTCTCTTCTTTTCTGTAACCAAAACGTTAAACATAAATAACCATAACTTAACACATATATATATATATATATATATATATATAAAACTTAACACATAGTGTTATGCAGTGAACCCAACCATCCTTGCCAATAAACAGACCATACTCCTATGTACCACTTCCTCTCACCGCCCCCCTCGGCATAAACTAATTTCCTTCCAGTGCCTGCAACCAGCCGACCTTATCCACGCTCGATGGGCACGACATCCCAGGTAACCTAAGATTAACCCTTTTGAGCAGGGGAGGTTGAGACCTGCAAACTTGTTCAACTCATTCCATATCCTTAAACATAACCCTTCAAACTTAATTGGCAAGGACATACCCCCGCCACAAACCCAGCTGTCTTACACCTAAAATCAGCAGGGGACCCCACCAAAACCACCCATGGCCTGTTCCACCGCTTCCTGAAGAGCCCGACCTCTGTTAAGTGCACTCCATCCCCCCGAAATAGATTGGCTGCGTCCTGTTCAAAAACCCTATGGCGAATCGGAATCCCCCGAACCCCCAAAACAAACTGAGAAACCCGCCTATTCAACCTACGGCTTCTGGTTCTGGGCGCACTGCCAGAAGTTACGGGCAATGACCTCAGACCAAACCAGGCGCATGTTGGGAAACAAAAATAAAATGCGCACCAAGTCCAGTTTTACGGCCAAATCCCATATGGGCAGCGAACCCAGGTCATTCCCCCCCAGATGGATCACCCAGACACTCGGAACCCCCAGGAGGCGGGACAACTGAACCACCTTACGGAAGAGCGGCACCCACCTCATGGCCCTCGTACCGAACCACCGAACCTCCACTACGGAAGGTGTAAAACCCAACCGTTCGCATCCAGTCCGAACCGCCGCACGCTGCCTGGCCCAATAAACATGTCCCATGATCCAAATTCTGGGGGAAACCGAAGCTGCGGAGAGAAATGAAGTCAGTAGACCAGCCAGGCGAACATAGGAAACATAACGTTTGGCTCCCACCTCTCAATTCTTTAAACCACCTGCGCTGGCATGCCAAGTTTAGAGGCCTCAGTAGCCACCCCAATACGAAATTAATGCCCCCTGAACTCCCTGCTATCAATTCCCAGAAATTCCAGCCCTAAACGGAATACTCTAATAAACTGGAAATGAGAAAGAAAACTACCATCCTCATGCACCAGGAGGGGCAGTGCCGGAGAAGAGCGCAAGGAACAATACTCCCCAAAGGACAAAACAGAACAAATGCTGGAACCCCAGACATCAGTCTTCGAGCGGCAAACCCTGAAGGAAATCTGATCAGCAGTGCAAGCAACGTCCCCAAATAGCAACCCCTGTGAGGAACTGACTCTGCTGGGTTTCGAACCCTGGTTTACATGGTGCTAAACCTTTTCCTTACCAGTACACCAGCCTGCCTTTTGCAAATTTACCTGAGATCTGATACTATTGCTTGTAGAGTCAAGGTTATCAGTGACAACTCACTTCAGCTGTGTTTGGTCAGGTGTCTGGTTCTTGGCCTATAAAAGCCACTTCCTGTCTCTGTACCTTTGCCAGATTATTGTGGTTCCTGTACTCTCTAATCAAGCGTGTTCCTGTTTCTCCTTCCTGTTGCTGAATTTGGACTGTTTTGACTTTGCTGCTTCTCCTTCCCACTGACCTCGGCTTGCCTCACTACGATTATCATCTTTCTGTTCCAGTCTCCCATCTCTGCTTAAGACCAGAAGGCCACTCAAGGCTCAGGGGCTCAACCACCTGGGTAACGAGTGGCTACCTCTGGCAGAAAACATTGCTGATCTGGCTACTGGACTCCAAAACTTTGTAACATCAATATCATTACAGAATAATCTGGCCCATTCATGGAGACCGTCGGATCAGATTCTGCATTGGCCCAGCAGGTTGCTTTTAATGCAAGAACTATGCAGACCCAGGCACAGACCATTCAAGTGCTGCAGGATCAGGTAGCTGAACTGCAAAATGAAGTTCGATCAATGCATAGTGAGCTTACCAGCTACAGGGCACATGATGTTGCGGCTGCTGCTACTACTACTGTTACACCTGCACAAGATGCCCGCTTGCCTCTACCAGAAAAATTTGGAGGAGACCGCAAAAAATTCAGGGGTTTCCTAAATCAATGCCGTTTGCATTTCATGATGTTACCTAACCGTTTTCCATCTGAAAGAGAGAAGGTGGGATTTATTTTTTCCCTCTTCAAAGATGAAGCCCTGGCCTGGGGCTCCCCTTTTCTGGAACAGGACAGTCCAATCTTGGGAAATTTAAAAGACTTTCTTGAGGCCATGTGCCTAGTTTTTGATGATCCCAATCGCTGTGCTACAGCAGAAGCCACTCTCCTGCATTTACATCAAGGGAGGCGCTCTGTGGCTGAATATGCTGCTGAATTCAGACAGTGGGTTACTGATACTACTTGGAACCAATCAGCCCAGAGGTTCCACTTCAGAAGGGGTCTCTCAGAAGCTATAAAAGATGAGCTAGCTCGTGTTGATCTTCCTGTTGAGTTTGATGCATTTGTGCGGTTGGCTATCCGTATTGATCGGAGACTTTCAGAAAGAAGATTGGAAAGACAGGGCTCTTTTAAACCAAGTGCTACTCCTACTTTCTATTCAAGAATTTCTACTCCGACCCCACAAACACCTACAGACTCTGAACCTGAGGCTATGCAGGTAGATCTAATAAGAGGGCCATTATCCAATGAAGAAAAACAGTGGCGACGCACTCACAACTTATGCCTGTATTGTGGTAGTGCAGGGCATTATGCCATCAATTGCCCTAACAAGTCTAAAAGAACAATAGCTATGACTGCTGAGGGTGCACAGATTCAACACCAATCCAAGATTTCAGACCAACTGGATTCTGTCACACAACCCTTGTTTTCTCTGGCTCAGGGTGAAGAAGGTATGATGACTCAACATCCTCATTTGGTGGTGCCTATCACTTTGCAATATGGTGATAATAAAATTTCAACTACAGCTATGATAGATTCCGGAGCAGGCGGAAACTTTATGGACATTAAATTTGCAGCAGGAAATAAAATTCAGTCTATCCCTAAATCTTCACCTGTGTTAATGGAAACAGTAGACGGTTCTCCACTTACGTCAGGCCCGGTTACACATGAGACTGTGCCCTTAAAATTGATTCTGGAAGTGAATCACCATGAGTCTATATCTTTCCACCTAATTTCCTCAACACAGTTTCCAGTGATTTTGGGTATACCCTGGCTTGCTCTGCATAACCCACAGATTGATTGGAAGACTAGAACTTTGTCCTTTCCTTCAGAACACTGCTTAATGAATTGTCAACCCTCTAAGGCGACACCTGTTACCACAACAATTAATGAAATGGTTGCTACAAACTTAACTAAGCTTCCGCTACAATATCGGGATTTTGCAGATGTCTGTGATAAGAAGAATGCTGATCAGCTTCCACCTCACAGGCCTTATGATTGCCCCATAGAGCTGCTACCTGGAGCTGCTATCCCATTTGGCCGTATATACTCCCTTTCTGAGCCTGAATTGAAAGCACTTCGTGAATACATACAAGAAAATCTTGCCAAAGGCTTTATTCGACCATCCACTTCTCCAGCAGGAGCTCCTATATTCTTTGTAGAAAAGAAAGATGGCAGTCTACGGCCATGTGTCGATTACAGGGACATTAATAAAATCACTGTTAAAAACCGTTATCCCTTGCCTCTCATTCCTGAACTTCTGGAGAGACTTCGTTCAGCTAAAATATTTACGAAGCTTGATCTACGGGGGGCATATAATCTGGTTCGCATAAGACCAAATGATGAATGGAAAACAGCTTTCAGAACCAGGTACGGACATTACGAATATCTAGTAATGCCATTTGGGCTTTGTAATGCCCCTGCAACTTTTCAGCATCTAATCAATGATGTACTACGGGATCTCCTGGATCAGTTTGTTGTGGCATATTTGGATGATATCCTGATATTTTCTGATAATCTTGAAAATCACAGAAAACAGGTCTGCATTGTTCTTGAGCGCCTTCGTACCCACCACCTATACATTAAACTGGAAAAATGTGAGTTTGAACAAACAGAAATTCAGTTCCTGGGGTATGTAATAACTCCTAAAGGTTTAAGTATGGACGCAAGTAAAATTAAAGCTGTGCTGGACTGGCCCATCCCCAAGAATGAAAAAGATATACAGAGATTTGTGGGGTTTGCCAATTTTTACAGGCGTTTCATTAAGAATTTCTCTGCCGTTATTACACCGATCACTGAACTTACACGTAAAGGGACTCCTTTTCAGTGGTCCAATAAGGCTGACACTGCATTTTCCAGATTAAAGACTCTGTTTACATCTGCCCCTATCTTGGTACATCCTCAGCCAGAATTGCCATTTACTGTAGAGGTAGATGCTTCTGATTCAGCTGTTGGGGCTATACTGTCTCAAAGGACTGGACCTAAGATGTTGTTACATCCATGTGCCTTCTATTCCCGCCAGATGTTACCAGCAGAAAGAAATTATGACATAGGGAATAAAGAACTTTTGGCTATAAAAGCTGCCTTCACCGAATGGAGACATCTCTTGGAGGGAGCCACCCATCCAATTACTGTCCTCACAGATCACAAAAATCTGGAATGTATCCAATCCGCTAAGAGACTGTCAGCCAGACAAGCACGCTGGTCCCTATTTTTCTCAAGGTTTAATTTTTTTATTTCATACCGCCCTGGTTCCAGAAATGGCAAGGCGGATGCCTTGTCTAGGATAGCTGACCCCCTCCATACTACAGTAACCAAGGCCACCATCTTGCCGGAGAGCAGATTTTTAGGAGTTACCTTTCCTTCTGATCTAATGTCTCGCATTAAAAAGGGCTACTCTAAAGATCCAGTTTTTCGTGATCCTCCTCGTGATCTTCATATGACCATGCTTAATGGGTTTTGGATTTTTCAACAACGTCTGTTTGTTCCAGAATCAGTGCGACTGGACGTTTTACGCCTCTACCATGACTCTAAACCAGCAGGTCATCCAGGAATCCGAAAGACACAAGAACTACTTACCCGATCCTTTTGGTGGCCTAAATATTATGAGGATGTTAAGAAGTATGTGTCATCTTGTGATGTATGTGCCAGACATAAAACTCCTCGCTCATCCCCTGTTGGCTTGCTTCAGCCTCTTCCGATTCCTCATCGTCCCTGGGATCTATATCCATGGACTTTATTGTGGAACTACCTCCCTCTAAGGAACACACTACTATTCTTGTTGTTGTGGACCGGTTAACCAAGATGAGTCATTTCATACCAGCTCGTGGTCTCCCTTCAGCTAAACAGACTGCTGACCTTGTTATTCGGGAAATATTTCGCTTGCATGGAGTGCCTGATGAAGTAATTTCTGACAGGGGAGTGCAGTTTACATCTCATTTTTGGAAATATTTTTGTTCTATTCTAGGTATTAATGTAAATCTGTCTTCAGCTTTTCATCCACAAAGTAATGGACAGACTGAGCGAACCAACCAGACTTTAGAACAATATTTGCGGTGCTATATTAGTTACCTGCAGGATGACTGGCTGGATTTTCTACCCACGGCGGAGTTTGCCTATAACAATGCCCAACACTGCTCCACTTCTCTGAGCCCATTTTTTGCCAATTATGGTTACCATCCAACCTTTCTAGTGAGTCTCCCAATTACTACTCCCATTCCTGCAGTCACTGACCGGCTAACCGCCTTACGAGATTCCCAAGAACTGTTGAAGGAGACTCTTTCGGAGGCTCAGGAATGTTACAAAAGAGCTGCTGATAGGCACAGAAAGGAGGCCCCAGTTTATCATGTTGGTGACAAGGTTTGGCTGTCAACAAAGAATCTTAAGCTTAGGATTCCTTCTCATAAATTGGGTCAAAAGTTCATGGGACCTTTTAAGATAATCGCTCAGATCAATGCAGTCACCTTCCGTCTGCAACTTCCGGATTCCATGAAAATACATCCGGTGTTTCACGTGGCACTGCTTAAACCTTTTCATGAAAATACTTTCCCTGGTCGAGCCTTGCCTGCCCCACCACCAGTCCTCGTGGATGGTGAAGATGAATATGAGGTGGAAAAAATTCTTGACTCCAGGATCTTCCGCAACAAGCTTCAATACTTGGTTCATTGGAAAGGCTATGGTGAGGAGGATAGATCGTGGGAACCAGTGGACAATATTCATGCTCCTGATCTTCTTCAGTCTTTCCATGCACAGTACCCTGCTAAACCAGGAAATAGGGCATCCAGAGGCTGCGCCTGTAGAGGTGGAGGTAATGTGAGGAACTGACTCTGCTGGGTTTCGAACCCTGGTTTACATGGTGCTAAACCTTTTCCTTACCAGTACACCAGCCTGCCTTTTGCAAATTTACCTGAGATCTGATACTATTGTTTGTAGAGTCAAGGTTATCAGTGACAACTCACTTCAGCTGTGTCTGGTCAGGTGTCTGGTTCTTGGCCTATAAAAGCCACTTCCTGTCTCTGTACCTTTGCCAGATTATTGTGGTTCCTGTAATCCAGCGTGTTCCTGTTTCTCCTTCCTGTTGCTGAATTTGGACTGTTTTTGACTTTGCTGCTTCTCCTTCCCACTGACCTCGGCTTGCCTCACTACGATTATCATCTTTCTGTTCCAGTCTCCCATCTCTGCTTAAGACCAGAAGGCCACTCAAGGCTCAGGGGCTCAACCACCTGGGTAACGAGTGGCTACCTCTGGCAGAAAACATTGCTGATCTGGCTACTGGACTCCAAAACTTTGTAACATCAATATCATTACACCCCCACACCTTCTGCCAACTGGGGCACACCAGCTCCCCAAACCGCATGGCACCAAAGAATGCCAGGGAAAAGGCCAAGCAAAAGAGCCGGGCCTCGAACTCCCAATGGCAAACCCTATTTAAGGCACAGATTAGCCAAGAGAGTACCTGAGACAGGACGCCTCGAGTCTTGCGAGGACACCCCCCCGCGCCTCAAGCCTTTTAGGGCCTGGCGTACTATAAACGTTTTGGTAGCGTCTTCCCAACCCTGCAACTTGAACATGAAGCTGAGCCCCACCAAGCGTGCAGAAATGGCCGAGGGGACAACCCTGCAGCCTCCCAGTCCCCAAGGAGAAGAACCAGATCCTGCAGGCGAGTGGGCGAATCCTGGAAACCCCCACGGGACAGCTCCCACTCGTCCCATTCCCTCCACACCTTGTTATAGCGGGACTATGTGGCTGCCAAGACCGACCCATGGACCAACTCCATCAATCTGTCAGACCCAGTGACCACATCTCTGCTGGGCACGGGACACCCTCCACTTCGGCTTGCGGAGCCACTGCCCGAAACATGTCCCACTGTGAACGAGAGAGAGCATCGGCCATCACATTGCGAACACCCGGGATATGTACAGCCCTACAAGACACATTAAGCCCCAAACAGTGCAGAACCAAGCGCCGCAGCAAGCATACCATGGGGGGGGGGGAGTAAGCAGTCAACTGATTAACCCCTTAAGGACACTTCACTATGCGAGCGAAAGCGCCGCATAGTGAAGGACGGACTTGCTCCTCCAGACCTCCCCTGTAATGTACGTGTTCGCGTACGCACGTTCCGTGACGTCATGCAGCGGCGGAGTCACGGCAACGCAAGGGTGAGGCCCGGCAGTCTCACAGCATAGTGCCAGAGCAGAGGCTGCAGAGCACAACGTTTTTTTTCCCCAGAAGGGGTTCCGTGCGGCAGCTAGGTAGAGTAAGTAATTTTAAATATGATTTCTTCTCCCTTCTTGAGGCTGCAGTATTTAATTCCTGGTATTATTAAATTACTTTTAGTGTCAGGGTGTATCATCCAATTTAAAGGGTCAAATGTCTATTGCCTACTACTGATTGATAGTTACTTTTGATTCAAATACAGATTTTTCTGAATGTTTTTAACTTTTAAAGATATACACATAATGTTTACAAAGAGTAGCCTTCTTTGCCCAGAGAGAGCCTTATTTGCATTCTTTGCTTTATCATTGGTGTTCACTATGAAGTGAAACATAATCTAGGGCTCATTTTATATTCCTCTATCATTGCAGTGACTTAAAAGGTTTCTAATCACATTAGGGACACACCCTAGAGGGAGTGCACTGCCCCCCCATTGGAGCACTGCCTAGAGTGAGTGCACTGCCCCCCATTGGAGCACTCCCTAGAGTGAGTGCACTGCTCCCCACTGGAGCACTTGCTGGAGTGAGTGCACTGCCCCTTAGTGGAGCACTCGCTAGAGTGAGTGCACTGCCCTCTAGTGGAGCACTCGCTAGAGTGAGTGCACTGCTCTCTTGTGGAGCACTCGCTAGAGTGAGTGCACGGCCCTCTAGTGGAGCACTCGCTAGAGTGAGTGCACGGCCCTCTAGTGGAGCACTCGCTAGAGTGAGTGCACTGCCCTCTAGTGGAGCACTTGCTAGTGTAAGAGCATGGCTGTGAGTGACTAAATATTACAACATTTACACACACTACATCCTTACACAAACACACTCTGCAGTCACTACACACACTACATCCTTACACAAACACACACTCTGCCTTCACTACACACACACACTACATCCTTACACACACTCTGCAGTCACTTTTTTTTTACTTAAAAACACAATCTGCAGTCACATCACGTCAATTGAAAGACTGAATCAGTAAGCTTGCATGTTCCTTCCTTGACATCACGTAAATGCAAAGTCCACCCACTTAGCAGCAATAAAACATGGCTGCTTAGACTTTACTGAGCAAGCCTACACTCCTCAAAATCAGTATAGGTAGTATTATACCATTCAAATATAAAGGGGCAACAGATAGCAAAAGCTATGTTTAAGAGATAAGAATAAAACTTAAGAAAATGCACATAGTAATGATAATTATTTTAGCTTAATGATGATTATACACCCATTGTTTAATTGTGAAGCACAGCAGAATGCTCATAAAAATAAGAAAATAATATTAATAATCGAGTATCAAAGAATAACGTTACAGAACAAATTTCAACAAGGGAAGCATGAAGCACGTTTTACCTTTAGATACACTGCTAGTAACTAGAGAAGACTTTATATCTGGCCATTGTTTCATTGTTCAACAGACGAGTACAGGACAAAGAAGTGGAGGAAGAGGACAGCAAGAGAGAAATAGAATGAACCATACAAAGTGGAAGGGAACTTATCAGTAAGTGTAACCCCCCTCTTGAATTTCGTACCCCTTTTGTGTTTCTTAGACCCTCATTAGTGTATCTTATCCCTGATTTTCACCTTTGTCATAGCGCAGCGGCATTAGTCTCCTCCCAGAACGGCAGAGCGGCATCCGTCACCCATCTCACAGCCTTTCTTCCCTGATCCCTGAGCCTGCTGGTGTCTTCACAACAACTGAAGACTTTTTGGACTCTCAGTCTCAGATCACCCCTCTCGACGACCTGTACTATCTGGAGGTAAACTGCAAGTATAGAGACACTCTGTATGGCACTGACACATTATAGGGCCATCACATTGCCATGTTTGTACCATTGCTATGCATTCAATGTGCCATGTCCAATCAATGTGCCATGTCCCATCAATCAATGTGCAATGTCTAATCTGTCAATACTATGCTCTGTATGGGTGGCAGTAAGTTGTTCCAGCATTTAGTGATCATGTAATGGCACACTGGTAGCACACAGCTACTCATATCTGTGCAGCTGGTCATCATACAGATTAATCATGCAATTCTATAAGGGGAGCTATTACTTGTTTGAGGGGGCGGAGAGGGTGGGTTGATTGAGAGGGGAAGGGAGGGAGGAGGTTAGTACAGTACAATCTGTGCAGTGATACTCATTCACTGCACATTAAAAACCACAGTCACACTTCACATCAAGCAGTGCACTGTAGTGCTTAGCGGACCAGGGGGAAGTGATCTTCACTGGCAGCTTTAATGCTTAGAGGACGTGTCTGTTACAGTTACCTTTCTCCCCGACCCGTGTCCATTCAGAACTTAGGCAGCCTGTTGCTGCTTGCTCTATCAGGTCATCCCTCTAGCCTATCCTCTGTTACATTTTTATATATAGATTATCATTATGTACTTTATAGGTATAATATAGGTTATGATTGTCTTCATAGGTTATGAACTCTTGATATATTTGCCTCATTGTGGATGTCCAGAGTGATACGTCTGTCTGTTAATTCAAGTCAGTCTGTTTAAATCTTAACCAAGATTTATCGATCATATTGAAACACAGTCTGTTATCCTGAAAACAATAATTGTGAGATACAGAATTTTAAAATATGGATCGGTTTGTTATCAAGAAACCAAAAAAAGCCAACACCTCAGACTCGGTGGCTAACACTGTGTCTGAATATGTTTGCTGATAAAAGTGCAGAAGAAGATATTTCTGTTGGTTCCGATCAGTGCAGTTTACACTCAGAAAATGTACCAATTGATGACTCAGTTTGTAGCAGTGTATTACAAGCGTCAAGTCTTGATGAAGCTGAGGATGTTATTTTTTTTTAGTTCAGAACAGAGCACTTCATATTCAAAGCCATCAGACATACAAACTGATGAACCAGAACCAATGTGTTGTTCCAGTGAGTGCCAAGCTGCAGGTCATGACCAAACAGAAGACCTTACATATTTTAGTTCAGGTCTTTCAAGTCAGAGTACTTCATGTTCAACAAAGCAATCAAACATAGCAGCTGATGATCCAGTCTGTAGTATTCCCCAAAACAGATTTGAACGCCAGAATCGAGTAGCTAGAGGCCCCTATCAGCCAAAACTGAGCATGTTTCCGAGAACTAAAATAGGGAATAAAGAAAGAAATTTTCAGAGTGATTGGTATGGAAAATACAGGTGGCTCGAATAAAGTCCAGCAAAAGATGCAGCATTTTGTTTCTACTGCCGTTGCTTTTCTTCTAATGATGCAACACAAAAAAGTCACGCTGATCCAGCCTTTATTGAAAAGGGATTCAGAAACTGGCACAGGGCTAATGAATGTTTTACAACTCACCACCAATCAAAATCTCATATGCTGAGCACTTCTGCATGGTCAAGCTTTAGTGAAGGAAAACCTATTGATGTGTTACTAGATGAGAGCAAGAGTTTATCTATCAAAAAAAGAAGAAGAAAGGTGCAAGAACAGAAATCTTATGAAGCGACTGATTGACATTGTTCGGTGTTTGGCAAGAGGTGGCAGACCATTTTGAGGTCACAATGAAAAAACCAATAGCCACGAGAGAGGTTTATTTCTAAATATTGTCAATCTACTAAAAAAAATATGATCCTGTCATGCAAAGACATTTGCAAGAATCTCCTCGAAATGCTACATAGCTGAGTAACCGCATCCAGAATGATTTAATTATGGCCTTACATAATATTGTGCAACAAAAAATTGTGTCATCAATAAATGGAAAAATGATCTCAATAATTGCAGATGATACTGCTGACTGTGGACACCATGAACAGATGTCTGTTGTAGTACGATATTTTAATAATGAACAGCAAAGTCCAGTTGAGCATTTTGTTTCAATTCAAAGGCTTTTAAAAGTTGATGCTCAGTCAATTTTTGACCAAATAAATAATGTTGTTGGAATTATTAAAACCAACTGGTCATCAGTGATTGCTGTATGCTTTGATGGAGCATCTACTATGTCTTGATGCACTGCAGGTGTTCAGATGAAATGTAAAGAAAAAAACGTGAAATAAACTATGTACACTGCTATGCACATTGTTTAAACCTTGTCCTAGTTGATGCATGCACCTCAAGTAGACAAAACAGAACAGCGTTTGACTTCTTTGGCATTATCCAGACTCTTTATGCCTTCATGGAGGGAAGTCCTGTGAGACATGCTGTAATGGAGACGATTTATCAAGAAGTAGGAACTCAGTTAAAGGAACACTATAGTCACCTAAATTACTTTAGCTAAATTAAGCAGTTTTAGTGTATAGATCATTCCCCTGCAATTTCACTACTCAATTCACTGTCATTTAGGAGTTAAATCACTTTGTTTACATTTATGCAGCCCTAGCCACACCTCCCCTGGCTATGACTGACAAAGCCTGCATGAAAAAAAAAAACTGATTTCACTTTCAAACAGATGTAATTTTCCTTAAACAATTGTATCTCTTTCTCTGTAAATTGAACTTTAATCACATACAGGAGGCTCTTGCAGGGTATAGCAAGCTATTAACAAAGCAGGGGATAGGAAAATCTTAAACAGAACTTGCAATAAAGAATGCCTAAATAGGGCTCTCTTTACAGGAAGTGTTTATGGAAGGCTGTGCAAGTCACATGCAGGGAGGTGTTACTATGGTTCACAAACAAAGGGATTTAATGCCTAAATGGCAGAGGATTGGGCAGTGAGGCCGCAGGGGCGTGTTCAATACACCAAAACTGCTTCATTAAGCTAAAGTTGTTCAGGTGACTATAGTGTCCCTTTAAAGACTCTAAAGTCACTGTCAAACACAAGGTGGGCATGCAGAGCAGAAGCAGTGGCTGCAGTAAAAGAAAACTTTTCAGTTATTTTAAAGGCCTTAATTGAGATCATCGAATTAAGTTGCTTAGCTGATGCTAAAATGAAAGCAAGGGGCCTTATTTGTGAATTAAATTCTTTCAAGTTTATCTTTGCTCTGCACATGATGCACCCTATTCTACAAATGGTAGTAAAAGTTAGCAAGACTGCAAGCATCAAATCTCAACTTGCTTACTGCAATGACAGTGGTGAAAAGCCTGCGCAACTCCTTGGTTTCCATGAGAAGTGACCCAGATTATTTTCAGTCCATTTTCCATGACCGTGAAAAAAAGTGTGCCGAAAATAACATCGCCATTCCCCCAGTTAGGAAGAGAAAACCTTCTGTCCTTCTTGATGAAGCAGCAGCACAGTCTCAGTATCACTATGAAACAAAAGAGGAGCAGCAGAGGATAACTTCATTTTACCCACTATTGGATTCATTATTAATTGGTATTGACCAGCGATTTGAACAGGAGTCGTGTGATATTGTAACTGCAGTAGGAAAACTGCTAAACTTGAGAATTCCTAAAGATGACATAGAAATCTTTGCCAACAAATTTAAGGTGTCAGTGGATGAATTGGAAACAGAAGCCACACTGCTAACGGAGTATGATGGACCTAATTCTAAAGGTTGCACCACAAATACCATCAAAGAGTGGCTTGATTGGTTTAAAGAATCAGATCGATCCAACACATTTAATGCTTTTTATATGTGTTCAGTGCTTTACAGTGTTACCTGTGACAAGCTGTTCATGTGAAAGAGCCTTTTCAAAACTGACACATGTAAAAACCAAACTGGGGAGTACAATGTCCCAAGAACGCCTGGATGCACGCATGAAATTATATATTGAGCAAGAATTGGCTTGGTCAGCTACTTATAATGAGGTTATTGAAGAATTTAAGTCTATAACACCTTCTGTGCAACGTCTTCTTCTCTAGACCATAAAGATGAGGAATCCATAATAGTCTGTAGGTGTCCTGACAACATTACTGATGCCAATTTGGTTGAAGCAAAATTTTGATTTAGTTTCTGTTGTAAAAATTCCCATGTACCAAGCACTTTGTGTAAAAATGTTTACTTAGATTTGTTACAGTTATAACGGCTTATTTATTTTAAATGTTTTTTTTAAGTTTGCACCCCGGGGGGGCTGAAGGTGTCGTCCTTCCCTCCCAGCAGCAGTGTATCCTACAGGGAGCAGAGACAGTCGGTCTCTCTCCCCAACAGCAGGACAATGTTACGGGAGTGGAGACAGTCGGTCTCCCTCTCCAGCGGCAGCCTGTGTTCCAGGGAGAGGAGCACAGCACCCTCTCTCCCCAGCGGCAGCTTACCCCACCAACGGGAGACACCAATGGTCTCTGGGCCTGACCCTCCCCTGATGGAAAACAGCCTGTCCAGATCCCCAGCTACCATCGCCGGAGTATCAAGAGGAGGGGGTAAGTGATATCTCCTCTCCCCAGCCAAGTCCCCACCAGGCTACCCTAGCAGAAGCGCTGGCATCAGGAAAGAGCGCAGCTGGCCTTTGCCCCCCAAGTCCCCACAGCGTGGTGCCCCATCAACCCAGAGGAATCACCAGGTGCAGTAACGGTTTTGTTGTGGTTGGGCTACACTTGTGCTTGTTTGTTGTCAGTGGGTTGCCCGACTAACGTGGGCCCGGACCGACAGAAGGTCAGGTACCTGGTCAGTCTAGATATGTTACAAACTGTCTTTTGTAACTGGTTTTTCGTGTGACGAATTGCCCTGCTTCCCTGGGTTATGGAGAAGCCTGTTGGCCAGGCTCCTACCATGTGGCTATGACTCTTTGATGTATTTGGCTTTAAAGTCCCTATTCTACCTTCAGACAGACTATTTATGTAGGTTGCTTTATTTCTCTTATGTCTTAGTCACCCTGTACCCACTATAGGTGCAGGGTGTGTGTAATGTAATTGTTTATAGTGTGTACTGTGAAATGTATTGCCTGTACTGCTGAGATTTGCTACCAACTAGGTGGATTTGGTGTTGTGGATCAGAATGTTGATCTTTGTTATATTCAGAGGAAGCCCAAATTGTTGTTACAAGTGCACTTGGAGAAGCGAGAATTAGACACCAGACACCTGTTGGTATTCAAAATAAGCCTCTGACGTTTTATTCATCAGCTGGGTTTTATACATTAAAAAGTAAGTGCTTACGTGCAAATACTCTTAGAACAGTAATAGGAAGAGAGTACAGATAAGACATAGGGATGAGCGTCATGTACACATAACAAATAAGTTTCAAGGTAAGAGAGAACAAAATGATTAGAGCAGAGACATCTTAGGTGGGGGCTCTCTGCTCCCGGAACTTAGACATATATGGTCTTAAGTGTTGTTTAAGCATCAAGCATTTCCTGAGTCCAAGTTAGCCAATTTTAATATAGGATATCATTATATGACACCTATAAGCTTGAGCCTTGGAATCAAGATAAATTCTATCACATTGGCTATGGAGCTTGTCTAGCGCCATCTGTTGGTAGCAACAGCAATATGCACTACCTGAAAAGCAAGACTGGTTAATTTGCATATTCGGGTAGATTTGCATATCACTAATTCTGCATGCAGGAGAGACATTTTGTGTTAATTATGGTCTTCCCCGCCCATTTATAAATATGTAATTATGTTATAATAAGTCACTGTATGTTGCCTGCTATGATTTGACTGTTTGTCATTTTATTGAGTTTTCACAGCAATGTTAATGTAATGACCATATGGGCTAGTCCCAAGTAAATTAAAGTTTTAGTCGGTTCTTCTTGATCCCTCAACATGTAGTCTTGTCTTGTGATTGGAGGGAACAGCTATACTCACACTGGGGATTGCTATGCTCTGCATACTCCCTTGAGCTTTAATCACTTAGCTCTTTTAAGAGCTGTTCCTGTTATGCTCTCCTTGGAGGAGAGGTCTCTCCTCCAAGGCAGAAAACTAAAAATTTTACCCAAAACATAGAAAACACCCTAAAACACCTCATATCCCCACACATCCCTGCATAGCCCTGATCTAGGTGAACAACATATCCAAAAATCTGTCAGGTATAGCATGGCATGTATTTTGTCGCCGGAACCCACTTCCGGGTTCACGGCGCTCAGCCCCGCCCTTTTTTCTGACGCGGTCCCTCCACGATACTTAGGAAGACCGCGCCAGATTCAAAGGGCTGGATTATTCGCACAGGTGCTGCAGGAAGATCAGCTGCTCTACTTTTGATCCTACCTGCTCCACTTCTATACCTCGGCTAGTAAAACGGATTTCTACCTTCTCCACTTCTCGACCTCGGCTTGTAAACGGATTTCTACCTTCTCCACTCCTAGACCTCGGCTTGTAACTCTGAATTCTACCTTCTCCACTCCCAGACCTCGGCTTGTTAAAACGGACTTCCCCACTCTCCACTCCTAGTTCTCAGCTTGTTGAAACGGACTTCTAATTTCTCCTTCATTGGGTGAATTAACCCTTCCAGTGCCAGAACTGCCTTTAAGTTAAGTAATACTTTTACCAAACAAGCCAATTCCTATTATTTATGTTACACAGTATCTAAAGCTCACTAAAGAGTCACTTTGTCTAATTATTCCTCTTATTCATAAGGGATTGCTACAAAGCCTAATTTTTCCTTCATGTGTATTTAAAGGTACAGTGACCATTGTTTCATATCAATATAAAAGGAGGTGAAACTTATTGTTGCTGCAACCAGGAAATTCTGCAGTTGAGTTCCAATTAAAGAAGTATTACAAAATAAATATTACAAAATCACCCAGATCAGAGCAGGGGTTCAAAAGTTTTCTGGAAGTCTCTATTGACCGACCGCAAGCATGGCTTTCATGCCCAAAATAGTTCCACAGATTTAGGCTGTGCGGCCGGTCTATTTCTAATACTAATTTCTGTTCGAATGCACGAACGGGGGCCGTTCGTGAAAATACCCAATGTTAAAGTGGCGCTCGAATTGTCGAACACCGTTCGACTCCCGTCGAAGTGCCAAAGAAGTTAAAGTTCAGCGGTTTTCGGGCCATCTTGTGCCCGATTTGAGCTCCATGAACTCGACGGCAAAACAAAATGGCTAAAAAAATGGCCGCCGCCACGTGTTCGACCATATGCCACCCCTTCCTGCTTCTTGCTGCCCCTTCCTGCTTCTTGCAGACACTTCTGGCTCCTTGCAGACCCTTCCTGCTTCTTGCTGCCCCTTCCTGCTTCTTGCAGACACTTCTGGCTCCTTGCAGACCTTCCTGCTTCTTGCTACCCCTTCTTGTTCATTTCTATTCCTTTCTGCTTCTTCTCCTACTTTACCTTTGCACTCCTTCTGCCCCTTCCAGCTCCTTCCGGCCCCTTCATGCTTCTTGCAGACCCTTCCTGCTCCTTGCTGACTTTTCCTGCTCTTTCCTGCCCATTCCTGCTCCTTGCTGCCCCTTCCTGTTCATTTCTGTTACTTTCTGCTTTTTCTCATACTTTACCTTTGTGCTCCTTTTGCCCCTTCCAGCTCCTTGCTGCCCCCTTCTGTTCTTTGCTGCCCTTTCCAGCTCCTTGCTTCCCCTTTCTGCTCCTTCTGCTACTTTACATTTGTGCTCCTTCTGATTCTTTTTGCTTCTTTACCTTTGTGCTCCTTCTGTCCCTTCCTGCCCCGTTCTGATCCTTGCAGACCCTTCCTTCTCCTTGCAGACTCTTCCTTCCCCTTTCTGCTCCTTCTCCTACTTTACCTTTTGTGCTCCTTCTGTCCCTTCCTGCTCTTGCAGACCCTTCCTGCCCCTTGCAGATCCTTCCTGCCCCTTGGTGCCCCTTGCTGACTCTTTCTGCTCCTTGCAGACCCTTGCTTCTTCTTGCAGACCCTTCTTGCTCCTTGCTGACTCTTTCTGCTCCTTGCTGCCCCTTCATGCTCCTTGCAGACCCTTTCTGGTCCTTGATGCCCCTTCATGCTCCTTGCAGACCCTTTTTGCTCCTTGCAGACCCTTCCTACTCCTTTCTACTCCTTCTCCTACTTTATCTTTATGCTCCTCCTGTCCCTTTCAGCTAGTTGCCAACCCTTTCTGCTCCTTGATGTCCCTTTCTGCTCATTTCTGTTCCTTCTTCTACTTTACCTTCCTGCTCCTTGCTGACCCTTCCTGTATGCTGCTCCCCATCTCTCACTTAGATGATCTGTATGCTATATCCCCCCACCCCTCACTTACCTGATCTATAGTCCGTCTCTCCCCCCAATCCCTCACTTACCTGATCTGTAGGCTGCCCCCTATCCCTCACTTACCTGATCTGTAGGCTGCCCCCTATCCCTCACTTACCTGATCTGTAGGCTATCTCTCCCCATTCCTCACTTACCTGATCTGTAGGCTGTCTCTGCATTATGGGAGTTTCTGGCTGCACTCTGTGCCGCTCCCCTGCTGATTCAGTCAGCAGAGAGAAGCAGGGATAAGATGTAGCGTCCTTTCCCTCCCTCTCTCCACACACAGCGCCAGTATTGCAGTGTATTCTAAATCTGAAATGAAAAATATTGGCACAAGCCTTTTGCCTTCTGCTTTCACTTAATGTCTTAATGTGCTTCTCCTTCCATAAATGTCATTGCAATTCAGAATTTAGTGAATAAACCTGTAAGAGAATGTGGTTGCATTCATGAGGGGACGACAAAATGGATTGTTGCCAAGAGCGGCAATAATCCTTGCACTAGCCCTGGTTCAAGGAACTTACAATAAGACTACAGTGAGACGAAACAGTGAAATAAATAGGAACTCACACAAATAGAGAATTATTCACTTATTCTAATAACATCAAGATACGTTAAATGTATGTGATACCAGCAACATGTAAATAAAGCCTTAAACCAGCTAGATACTGTGTATCAGTAGAACTATTGTGCCACCTACTATGAGCTAAACATAGAAACATAGAATGTGACGGCAGATAAGAACCATTCGGCCCATCTAGTCTGCCCAATTTTCTAAATACTTTCATTAGTCCCTAGCCTTATCTTATAGTTAGGATAGCCTTATGCCTATCCCACGCATGCTTAAACTCCTTTACTGTGTTAACCTCTACCACTTCAGCTGGAAGGCTATTCCATGCATCCACTACCCTCTCAGTAAAGTAATACTTCCTGATATTAATTTTTTTTTTAACATGACATGATGAGTAACAGAGAAAATATATGGAGATCCCTATAGAAAAACTATACAATAATGCCAGCGAGATGTTGCTGAAAGTACTGAGGCTTACATAAACCATACCCTAATACCAGTAATATAATATGAGACGGGAGAAATAATAGTAAAGCCAAGAGATATTACAAATTCGAAATGCCATAGCCTCCAAAATACTGTAACATGGATCAACTAACAGAAACTGAAAGGTGTTTGAGCCTCTTATCAGTTGGGCAGGATTGACAAAATGTTATATAGTACAATTAGATCATACCTTGCCTCCTAGAAACATGACTAGAATGAACTGTTACATATAGCGAAAGAAAACTAGAGTGAATTGGTATTCATATAGAGATACAATTCAAAGAATGTTCTGACATTTATATAACGAGACAAAGTCTAGTTTGAAACAGACAACCATAAAGTGAAATAAAGCTTAACAGATGTTTATTCGTAAAAGCAATGTCTAACGTGGGCCTACTTTCATATAGCCAAGCAGTGGCATACTAAAGGTGGGGGGGCGGTGAGCCCCAGATGTCACTAGGTACGGGGGTGCCATGACCGCACAGGACCCCATGGCAGCTGGGGCACCGGGCGGCCGACACAGCTCAAAGTAGCAGAGACCAACTGTAACGGAGCTCCCCAACCAAGTACCCTCCCTTGATGGACGTTTCCTAGCTTGCGCCGAGGACCACGAGCACCGGACACCACTGCAGACTCCGCAACCACCGTAGCTTGACTGGAGTCTCACCGTCTTCCTTCCACCCTGGATCAGCTTCTGTCTTCCAGGAACGTGTGGGAAAGACCTCTTCCTTCCACCCTGTATGAACCTCCAGTATCCAGGACTGTGTGTCTGGGGAAAGAGAGGTTCACCCACTGGAACCTGGAGCCTTGTCGTAGGTTTCCAACCAAGCTGCGGCAGTTCGTGGGGTCTGCGGTGGTTATGGTGTCTGGTGCGGTGCTGATGGTCCTTGGTGAGCGCTAGGAGCATCCTTCTACGGTCCAACCCTCAGCTAGCCTGGGGCAACAGTAACATGTCTTTTATTTACTGAGTGTCAGGAAGCACAGAGTGCCATTGAGAAGGGGTGTCGCCGACTGGCTAGAGCGGTCAGCTGGCACTCTAAGCCAATCCTGTAGCTCCCCATTCATAAAAAAGTTAAACATTTTTATGAACTGGGAACTAGCGATTGACTTAGAGTGTCAGCTGACTCTAGCCAATCAGTGGCACCCATGCCTGATGTCAATCTGCACTTCCTGACACTCCGTTTCAGAAGCCGAATGCGTCTGAGCGACCTGGAGATCTGGAGGTGGAGGAAGTCTTTCGGGTTAAACCAGAGGTTTAACCCCTTAAAGGAAAGAGAGAACCCAGGGGCCTCCCGGCATCATAGCATTTTCATTTAGATGAAGTGGTTATGGTGACCAGAATGTTTCTTTAATTTGGAACACTATAAATACATGTATTCCTGACACCTTAGTTGTGAAAACGCTATTTACCCTGGCTTTATGTGATAAAGACTATGCCTCTTCCCTTTATGACACTGTCAAAAAGGGGCCAAACATGGATGTCATTATAATTATGCCCCCCTCTGGAAAAATTCCTGCGGACACCTATGTTCACACACACATACTGCCTAATATATACATCAGTGCATTTGGTGGGATTTACATTAGAACAATGTTTGAATATAATTTATGTTACTGTAAACCTTAAGAAAAAATGTATTTGGTTTAATATAGAATTATATGAATATATCTCACTGACATACACACACTGTCACTTAAACACTCTCACTGATGTACAAACACAGTGTCCTTACACACTCACTAACACACACTCACTGATACACAGTGTCATTTATATATTCTCACTAACACACACATACTCTCACCGACATACACTGTGTCACTTACACAGTCTCACTAACACACATAGACATACTCTCAGTGACATACACTGTGTCACATAAACACTCTTACTAACACACACACAGACTCTCACTGACATACACACACATTGTCAATAACACACTCACTGATATATACAGTATACACTCTCACTAACACACACTCACCGACATACACAGTGTCACTTACGCAATCTACCCCCTCCCTGGCCACAGGTAAAAAGCAGAGAGGAGTAAAATAAAATGTTGTTAAACAGACATGTTAAAATAAATACTCTCACCCCTCCCCCACTAACTACATCCCCTATTTTACACACATACTACATGCCTACCCAAACACACACTGCATTTACTATATACACACTACCTACACTACATCCACTACATAAACACACACTACACAGTCATTATACACACTACTTCCACTACACAAAACACACTACCTCCACTACACAAACACACACACACTGCATTCACTATACACACTACACACTACCTCCACTACACAAACACACTGCATTCACTATACACACTACATCTACTACAGAAAACACACACACTGCATTCACTATACACACACTACATCCACTACACAGACACACTGCATTCACTATACACACTACATCCCTGCACAAACACACACTATGCATTCATTATATACACAAACACACTATGCAGTCACTATACACACATTACATCCACCACACATATACACACACACACACACTGCATTCACTATACAAACACTACATCCCTAGACAAACACTCTCTGCATTCATTATATACACACTACATCCCTACACAAACACACACTACGCATTCATTATATACACAAACACACAATGCATTCATTATATACACAAACACACACTGTGCAGTCACTATACACACTAGATCCACTACACAAACACACACTGAATTCACTATACACACTATCTCCACTAAAAAAACACACACTGCATTCACTATACACACTATCTCCACTACACAAACACACACACTGCATTCACTATACACATACTACTTTCACTGCACAAACACACACACTGCATTCACTATAAACACACTACTTTCACTGCACAAACACACACCCTGCATTCAATATACACACTTCATCCACTATGCAAACACACACTGCGTTCACTGTGACAAAAACAACTTCACCACTGGGTTTTGGAGGGGACTACTTGCCAGCCTTTTACCCTGTGACTATGGCCCCTTTCATTTATTGTGGCTGAAAGACCCTATTTGTGGCTATTGGCACTTTAAACAATGGTTCTTCAAACTCCGACAACGTGGTGGTGGCCATCTTTTTTGCATGGACCAAAACCGCGAATAGCCTTTAAGGGGACTTAGCCACGAATGCCCTTTTTTTCACCATGAAAACCTCGTGGTTCCCGGTCGGTCCTCCAGCGGCACTTAGCCGTGATTCTATGGAACTGTTTTGGGCATGGGACCATGCCTGCGCCTGGGCAAAAATATGACTTCCATAAAATTTCTGAACCCCTTATCTAATCTGGTTGATTTTTGGATATGTTGTTCACCAAGATGAGGACTACCAGGGGATGTAATGTGGGGATTTATGGGGATATGTTGTTTTGGGGTACTTATGGTACTTTATAAAAATGTATGTTTTTTCTGCCTGGGGATAATTAAGTTAATGCATTATCTGCCTTATTATATCACAGGCAGAGGGGAAGGATCGTGTACTGTATGTGGGAGTGTCATTAGTTACATTGTTTTTATTGGCTTGTACACTTTGTGTACCTGTACCCAACGAGGTCCACCTGGGCGTCACCTTTGTTGGAAAACTTGCATAAAAGGCCAGTGTGCCTCCATTAAAATTGAGTTCCTGTTTAATCATGTAGCCTCGTCTCATGATTGGAGGGGAACTGCTATATTCACACTGGGGATTGCTATACTCTTTATGCTCCCCTGGGTTTTAATCACTAGCTCTTCAATCACTGTTCCTGCTACGCTCTCTGGAGTAGGAGAGTTCTTTCCCACACGGTCCTAGAAGGAAGACGGCGAGATTCCAGTTAAGCTACAGCGGTTGTGGAGTCTGCGGTGCTTGTGGTGTCCAGTGCGATGCTCATGGTCCTCGGCGTCAGCTAGGAAGCATCTGTTGGCGAAAGTGCCCAGTCGGGGTGCCAGGTGATCCATCACATTCACTATACACACTATCTCCACTACACAAACACACACTGCATTCACTATACACACAGTACATCCACTACACAAACACACACACTGCAGTCACTATACACACTACTTCAACTACATAAACACACACTGAATTTACTATACACACTACCTCAACTACAGAAACACACACTCTGCATTCATTCTATACACACTACATGCCTACACAAACACACTGCATTCACTTTACACACACTACACACACTACATCCCTACACAAACACACACTCTGAATTCACTATACACAAACACACACACACTGCATTCCTGTGGGTGGACTCAGGGTTGGCCCTGTCTGCCCTGTCTGCGGACTTTGGGGTGGGCCCCAGAACATGAGCTGTGTCAGGGGCTCTAAAATCTCTGATGGCAGCCCTGCATCCAGCACACACCACTCACTGTTACATATAGCCAGCCCACACCACAAACACCATTGCATACAGCTAGCACACACCATACACACATATATTAAATATAACCAGTTCACCCCCACACACATACTATATAAAGTCAGCACACGCACACAGTACAATAATTCAAGAATGTACAAGAAACTTACACCCTAAATGGTAGTGAATTAGGGATAACCACACACAAGAAGAATTTGGGAATTTATTTATTAAAAAGCCTGCAGGGTCAGGCCTTAGACACTGGAACCACTTCATTAAACTGCAGTGGTTCTGGGGACTATAGTGTCCCTTTAATGTGAGATAAATTAGAGATTAGTGTCACTGATAATTTACTAGATTGCCTACTTACAACAAGATGAGGATGTTGATGGGCTCTGGCTGCAGTTTGGCTCTACTGGTCTGGTGTAGAACAGGATCTCTGGAGGCTGTTTGTAACTGTGGTCACAAAATTCAATGTTCTGGGAGAACAGGAAGCAGCTCCATTTTTTGGGGCCCCTTACACAGCTCAAGGTCTGGGCCCCAGGGCCTCACGGTGAGTATGCCCATAAGGCCCACCCATAAGTCCACCTATATATTCGCTTACAGGGAGTGGAGTGTGTAGGGGATGTGTTATGTGTTATTGTAGAAGATCTAATGTGTGTGCTAGGAATGTAGTGTATAGGGATACCAGTTTGTGTAGGTAATGCAGTGTGTTTGTGTGTAGTGGAAGCAGTGTGTGTTTGTGTATAAGGGATGTATTGTGTGTTTCTGGTTGTGTGTAATGGATGCATTGTGTGAATCTGTGTTTGTATGCATAACGGATGCAAGGTGTGTGTCTGTAAGTGTGTGCATTGAGTGTGTGTAAGAAATGTATTGTGTTTCTGTGTGTATGTCAGAGAAGCAGTGTGTGTGTTTGCATGTGTGTGTAAGGGGTGTGTAAGTGTAATGGATGCATTGTGTGCTTCTGTGTATGTGTGCAAAGGATGCATTGTCTTTGTGTGTGAGGGTTGCATTTTGTGTGTGTGTGTGTGTGTGTGTGTAATGGATGCATTGTGTGTTTCTCTGTGTGTAAGGGAAGCATGTTGTGTTTCTGTGGGTGTAGGGATGCATTGTGTGTGTGTGTGCGCGGAGTGTGAAAGAGCTCCCTGTCCTGCCCTCTGTCCTATAGAGCTCTCCCCTGCCCTTTAGTGGTCTCTCCTCTCCCCCCAACCTCCCCTAGTGGTCTCTTCTCACACTCACCCACCCTCCATGTGTTCTTCTCACCCCCCACCCTCCCTCTGTGCTCCTCACCTCCCCCGCCCTGTGTTCTCCTCACCTCCCCTTCTCCTCACCCCCTCTCCTGTGTTCTTCTCACCCTGTGTTCTCCTCACCTCCCCTTCTCCTCACCCCCTGTCCCTGTGTTCTTCTCACTCCCCTCTGTGTTATTCTCACTCCCCCCTCCCTGTGTTCTCCTCATCTTCCCTTCTCCTCACCCCCCCTTCCTGTGTTCTTCTTAGACATGTGTAATTCGTTTCGGTCCAAATTAAAATTTGTCCGAATTTCGGGTAATTCGGACATTCGGAAGCACCCGAATGTCCGAATAGCTGAATTGCCGAAGTATAGTAGTGCTGAAGTGCCGAAGTTCCGAAGTTGCCGAAGTTCTGAGGTGTCAAAGTGCCGAAGCACAGTATTGCCTAAGTACTAATACGCTTACCCAGTGAAAGAAGAAGAATTTTACATTGTATACAATTTTAAATAAAAAGCATACAAACATAGCCAGGATTCAGCTGTAAGCTATATCGCCTGTGGTTGCTCACTGTTTCTTCTAAAATCTTATTTTTTTAGCCCCAAAAAAGGCCAAATAAAAATCCAGAATAACCAAAGCAATTAAAAAAAACCCAAACCTTAAAGAGTCTTGCCCTTATAAGCCTTCCCTCGCCCTGCAGAGCTCAGTCTGCATGGAGCCCTCGCCGGTGAATATGAATTATAATTTTTTTTGCGCTCAGGTTTTTTTTTTTTTTTAATTGAGTCGGTTATTATGGATTTTTATTTGGTCTTTTTTGGGGCTGAAAAAAGAAGATTTTAGAAGAAAGAAAACATCCAATGGTAAGTTTATTTAAATTTTTACAGGTACTTAGTTAAAGGTACCCCCCTCATTATTTTTAGGGTGAGGGGGGTAGGTAGGGGTTCATTTTTTTTGGGAGGAGGTGACTAGGGGTTTAGGGACCCCTAGTCACCTGGGGGAAGGGGGTTACATTTGTATTTAGGGCCCCCACCCACCGCTCAGGGGTGGGGGCCAGGGGGGAGGACATTAGGTCCCCCCCAATTTGTATTTAGGGCCCCCACCCACCGCTCAGGGGTGGGGCCAGGGGGAGGACATTAGGTTCCCCCCCAATTTGTATTTAGGGCCCCCACCCACCGCTCAGGTGGGTGGGGTCCCATTAGGTCCCCCCCTTATCCTAGTTTAGAGCCCCCACCCACCACTCATTGGTGGGGGCCAAGGGGGAGGACATTAGGTCCCCCCCAATTTTTATTTAGGGCCCCCACCCGCCGCTCAGGGGTGGGGGCCGGTGGGGAGGACATTAGGTCCTCCCCACTTTTTTTACTTTAGGGACCCCACCCGCCGCTCAGGGGTGGGGGCCGGGAGGGGGGCAATATGTCCCTTTTTGTTTTTTTTGTTTTTTTAACAGTGAGCAGTTACAGGCTGCTCACTGTTTAATAGACATGCCCCTACTCGCGGTATAGCGAGTAGGGGCAAAATTTACTAATACTAAGTAATTTTTACTTAGTATTAGTAAATTTGTCTGAAAGACCAATTTCAGCCACGCTACATGGAAGGCGAGATGAGGAGAGGCAGTGCGGCAGCGCCTGAGGCTCTCTATGGAGCGCTCAGGCAGCTGCAGCATTTAAAGGGACGGCGATAGGGGCGCTCTGTCTGCGTCATCTAGCTGGATATTTTGATATTTTGCGATTCCGTCTCCAGGCTACATTATCAGACGAGATTTATAGTTCACTTTCTTGAGTCATTAGCCTTCATAGTGAACAGAGTAGTCCAGTTTTTCGTTTTGAAATGGTCTAGGTGAGATGCGTTCTATGACTTCCCACTTCAAAAATAACTGCCATGTGAAAGGAGATACATTAAATCCTCTTCTGTCTTCTTCCATCCAGATGATATTCCCGGGTCCCCTGCATTACTGTGCAATGCAATTGTTGATGGCTCAGTGTCTGTGCTCAGGTCACTCGTACGATGACTGGGTGCCTCTTTTACCAGAGACTCAGATGGAACTTCATTGGTGGCTGATCCACATGCAGGCCTGGTATGGCAAGGCGATATTCGGTCCACCACAGGACTTTAAAATAGAGTCGGATGCCAGCCTATGGGACTGGGGGGCTTGCTGTACACACGCATCGACAGGAGGTGCATGGTTGGAGGAAGAGTGCAATCTTACAGGGATACATACAGGGATTTAATTTCTAATTAGTGGGGTAATAGCTGCTTGATACAAGGAGATATCTGACTGCTATTTTAGGGTCAGGAAGGAATTTTTTCCTAGTTTGTTGTGAGGAAGGCTGAACTTAATAGACACGAATCTCTTTACAGCTATGTAACTATAAAACTACATACAGCCAGCAGCCAGCACAGACTACACACACACATTGCATATAGTCAGCACTCACCAAACACACACTACAGCCAGCACAGGCTACAGCTAGAATACAACAAACACACACATTACACTCTTTAGGTCAGGGGGCACAAGGAAACAATCCAATGAATCACAGCGTACAGAGAGATCCCATGTGAAATGGGCCTGTGGTAGAGAGAGGTCCTTCCTTCCTACATGGTAGGGCACATGTATGTCCCTCCAGTTAGCACAGATCATATGTAGATTAGTATGTACAATGCCAAATCTACTTTTGGCCATTTTGGTGTTATGGACAGTGTTTCTTATGAAGTTCAGCCAATACGCATAATATATCCTTGGCTCATATTCTATGAACATGACACCAAACATTTCAGGGCAGCTGCAGATCATAACAAATGATCAGGCAGCTTGGGCCTACTGCAATGCGTGGGTCTGGAGTTTCGGCTCCTTTAGCTCCTATGCTAATCCTGCCCTGAGTAAAGGTCATGCTAATGGACATTGTGCAGATGTATGATGATGATCAAACCCCCCATACATCATTGTTAAATTGTTATTGTTAATACCTATTAACATTATATGTATATTTGTACAATTATAATTCTCACACAAACACGGAAACAAGGGAGGGAAAGAAACAGACCAGATATAGTAACACTGCAAACTAATATGCACTTAGTTTATAATGTTGCATCATAGATGATTAATTCTGCATTAAATAAGAGATAGGAGATGAAAGGTGAATACCATGATATATACAAAATGATGAAAGTGATTATGAAAGAATAGGTTTTGCAATAATTTGTGGAAATTGTTACATATTCTCTTTCTCTGCCAATTGTTATATTTTCTTTGAGCGGCCAAACCTTAGAAATATTAATAGCATCAAATGACCAGGTACACATGTGATGTAGGTTGCATAACAGTTCATTGATATACAGCCACACCTAGTGACTATGCAGTCTTTCCCCAGGTTCTGAACCTGTGGAATTTGAGTAGTGGGGCTAAGTGAGTGGGTGTCTTTGTTAGATTAACTCACTAAGCACTAGTTACGTAGTTGTCTTTGATAATTCCTGAACAGCTCAAGGCGTGTGATCTACAAATATTGTTTAAATGAATAGAAAGGGAGGGATCCCAAACACACAGTTTTTCCTCTTTGCTTTTTCTGTTGAGCTTTGGCCCATCATTAAAGAATCTGCATGTGACTTATGGTGTGGTTTCACGTGAGATTAATTCAATTTGCTCTGTGTAGTCTACTTTGTTCCTAGATAGAGCTGAACAATTGGTAACAAGGCACCATGTAGATCAGTTATTAAGTCATAAAGAATCTTGTGCTTTTAAATTTAACAGTTTATTATTCTGCCAGAACCAGTGTGTAAATCAATTAGAAACAACATGGGCCAAATAAATATTTAGTTAATAGTGATTACAAGCAACCATACAAACTGTAAGAGGACAGTGACAATCTCTATTTCTATACACACACACACAGATATATATATTTGTGCTCAGAATTTCAATAGGTTATGGATTGTAGAAGATGCAAAGTTGGTTGAGGTGTGCCGAAACCAACGTACGAGTAGGCCTGTAATAAAAGAGGGCCCACCAAGGTGAAATGTAAAATGTAGATACGTGTAGGTGGGTGAGGTAAATCAGCTTTGCACGGCAAAGGTGAGTAGGGGCTAGGGGTTTAAGTAGGGGCCTTAATTCCTCCCACAAATTCAGGCCTAATGGCCTTTTAACTTGTGCTCAGAATTTCAATAGGCTATGGATTGTAGAAGATGCAAAGTTGGTTGAGGTGTACGAGTAGGCCTGTAATAAAAGAGGGCAAAAGGAGAATTCAAAGTAAACACACTTTAGTGCAAGTTTACAAAGCTAGACTTCTGAAAGCTTGCCGAAGCTCCTTCTCTGGTTGTGGTATGTAAGTATTGTAAATGGATGATTTCCAGCGACCCAGTCTTTTGATGATGTGAACTGATGTGTTTGAGCTTGATGCGGAAGAGGCTGCTCCTATTCGAAAGGAGTGACCGGAGAAGGAAGCCGGGTTGTAGTCCAACCTTGACAGTAGTGTCCTTATGTGAGAAGTGAATTTAGCCGTGGTGTGTGGGTGTCCTTGGAGTGGCAATAGTGGAGTGTTTTGTGAGTGTGTGTGGTGAGATACGAGAATTAAGTCAAGTACTTTGACTGGACACCAGGCATTCTCGGTAGAAAAGAGAGGAATGATAGTGGGGTAATTGGTATGGTTAGTCTTTGTGGAAGGTAAAGAGATTACATAGTGGTCGTCGACAGGGCCGGATTAACATAGGGGCTGATGGAGCTGCAGCTCCAGGCCCAGGCCCAGGCCCATGGAATAGGCCCATCAAAAAATAAATAAAAAAAAGTAAAACATTTTTTTATTATTATTTTTTTTTACACACTACTCTTAGGTTTGCCACTTGACTGGTATTTTAAGGCACAGCCAGTATTTGAGGCTGCCTGGCCGTGACGGTGTTGCAGTAATACCGGCAATACAAATGCAAATATTTTTTCAGTATAAACGGAGATTACTCTGCAATAAGTCACTGTGTGTGGAGAGAGGCAGGGATAGGAAGTTACAGCATCTCCCTGCCTCTCTCTACTCACTGATCTGCTGGGGAGCAGCTACACAGCACAGAGAGTCCAGACAGCAGCTCCCAGCCTGCAGAGATAGGCTACAGCTCAGGTATGTGAAGGATGGGGGGAAAGGCAGCAGGGAGACATGAAGACACTAGGGGACACTGAGAAACATAGGGACACTGAGACACATGGGGACGCTGTGAGACATAGGGAGACATATTGGGACATGGAGACACTAGGGACACAGTGTCTCCATGTCTCCCAGTGTCCCCATGTCTCCCAGCGTCCCCATGGGTCCCAGTGTCCCCATGGCTCCCAGTATCCCCTAGTCTCCCAGTGTCCCCATGTCTCTCAGTGTCCCTATGTCTCAGAGAGTCCCCAAATGTCTGTATCCCCCATGTCTCCCAGTGTCCACATGTCTCCCAGCCAGTGTCCCCATGTCTCACAGTGTCCCTATATCTCCCAGCCCTGTCCCTAGTGTCTCAGTGTCCCCATGTCTGTGTCCCTAGTGTTCCCATGTCTCCCAGTGTCTCCAAATGTCTCAGTGTCTCCATGTCTATGTCCACAAGTGCTCCCATGTCTCCCAGTGTCCCCAAGTGTCTGTATCCCCATGCCCCCCAGCCAGTGTCCCTAGTGTCTGTGTCCCCATGTCTCCCAGTGTGCCCTAGTCTCCCAGTGTCTGTGTTCCCATGTCTCTCAGTGTCCCTAGTGTCTTAGTTTCACCAAATGTCTGTATCCCCATGTCTCCCAGTGTCTGTGTCCCCATGTATCTGTGTCCCTAGTGTCTGTGACCCCATTTCTCCCAGTGTCCCCAAATGTATCAGTGTCTCCATGTCTCCCAGTGTCTCCATGTCTCCCAGTGCCCCCTTGTGTCTCAGTGCCCATGTCTCACTGTGTCCCCATGTCTCTCAGTGTCCCCATGTCTCTCAGTGTCCCCTAGTATCCTAGTGACATGGGACACACTAAGACATGGAGACACTGGGAGAAATGGGGACACTGACACTGGGAGACTAGGGGACTGGGCAACATGGGTACACTGACACTGATATATAGGGACACTGATGCCAGGCTGGCCTTCCAATTCTTTGGACAGACATGCTCCCTTTTTGGGCATGTTCGCCCCTTTTGGCAGTTCTGGTCACGTGATTCGCGTCAGTGGCCAACCTTTTTACCCCACCCATTGACTTCCTGCTTCACTGAACACTGCTGTTAGGGGGTATGGATTTACTTGAAAGATGAAAGCATACATTAGAGAGAGATTAGCATAGAGTATGTGTTTTCTTATAGCTGCATCGTTTAAATTTCCCTCTGACACCAACTCCATCAGATACATAACGCTTGAGAGGTATGACTGTTTTAGTGTTTTTGGTCGATAAGATTCTGTAATTAGGCCACATCATAATTGTCAGCACCAGGCCCACTGGGCTCTTAATCTGGCCCTGGTCGTCGACCTTTCTAAGATGAGACAGCTTAAGGCTTGATATTGTATCTGCCTGTCTTATGACTGTGAACTCCCTAGGTCTGAGGAAGCCGTAGAAAGCAATAACACTAGATTAGTGTGATAGTTGAATGGTGATTTGTCTAGTAGGTCACTAAGTAATCTGAAAATAGGACCATCTATTGGCAATCTGGTAGTGACAGGAGGAGCTGTAACTTTGTGAATACCTTTAGTATAGCAGGTAGTGTTGTACCCCTGTGAGGTAAAGCTTAATGGTATTGTGGGATAATTTAAGGTGTAGGTGACAGAAGGAGGCAAAAGCCACCTTGGTTTTAATGGAGAAGTCTCCTTGCAAGTGAAACTCTGAAGTGAACTTAGTAAAAATAGTCAGTGCCCTAGCGTAAGTGGTAGTGGTGTTGGGTGAGAGTGCGTGATGTGTAAGTGCCTGAGCTTGACGTAGTAGCTCAGTTAAGCCATGATTATCTTGTGAAAAGGTGGTATCCTGGATGGTAGGTGGTGGGCCGTGGGGTGTGCCCTGAAGAAAAGCTGAAATTGAGAATGGGAGAGAGTGTCAGCCGCAGTGTTACAGATATCAAGAATGAGAATGTTCAATTTCTACTATATATATATATATATATATATATGGATACATTGTCCAGAGTAAATCCCAGGAACACCAGTTTGTTAGAAGGTCCAAGCGTTTACCCGGTGGCAGGGTTACCCCCAGTGTGGTGAAGAGGTCTGTGGTGTTGTGAATGCTACTTGGTGTGTGTGACCTCGGTTCTGCCAACAAAACCGTCAAATGGTAGAAAATGGAGGAATACCTGACTATGTTTAGGAGCCAACATAGTGTTTCAGTGAAAATGACAAAACAGCTAAGGGCTGCTCCTTGCCCCAAAATTAAGCTGGGTAGAAAAAGTAGCTGTCCCGCAATTTTACATCGTGTAAGTGCCAAAGTGAGGGGTAAAAATTTTCATTGATCTAACAATGAACCGTGGTAGTTCAATTAGGTTATAGATGAATAAGTTGCCTGGGCATAGTACTGGAGTGGAAAACGTATGACCTTGTAGCAGTCGAATTGCCATTTAGATGAAAAAGGTTTAATACATGCAGGTAAAAGAAAGTACAAGTAAATAACAGCATATCCCAATTAGTGTCACTTTAAAACATCAGAAGCAGAGGGATGAATATTCCAAATGTAGAGCTTTGTACGTTCGAATTAATGAATGAATGTCAACATAGGAACAAAGCACTACATAAGAAAAAAGGGGGCTGGCGTTCGGCTAAATATAATATTACATAAAAAAAATCGCACACATACAAAGAGACTGTGTCCAGTCGTTTTAGCCGTACTAGAAAATTTAACGAACGTAAGTACAATAAAAACTAGTGATGCGGTCAGTAGTTTAACCGCGTAAACGACTAAACGAACATAAGTATGCCTGTGGTCGACTGTTTAGCCGTATGAACAGGTAAGTAAACGAACGGGAAAGAAAACGAACGGGTAAATATACAAACGGGTAAGTATCTACAAATTGCCTTATTTTAATAGTGAAAGGAAGCCTATCCCTACGTTTTTGTGCCCGAACGTGGGAAATAGCCAAAAGCTATTTCCCATGTTATGCTTACGTGGATGTGCTGGTCTCGTGACCAGAAGCCGGGTAGCGTGACCACGGAAAAGCCGGGTGGCAGGACCGGAGGTCGGAGGCAGAGGATACTGCAGCGACAGAACTCCTGCTAGCGTCGGTAACTTTTCTGGCGGGAACTCGGACCGGAAGTGCTGGTTGCCAAGGTGAGTTAGTCAGCTTTGCACGGCAAAGGTGAGTAGGGGCTAGGGGTTTAAGTAGGGGCCTTAACTCCTCCCACAAATTCAGGACTTTTAACATATACAAAAAATGAAAATTCTGGCACTCTACCCAATCAAAATATTTTAACAACCATGAATAAACCAGGGTGCTTCCCAGCACTCCATATGTAACAATATAAGAAATTACTATTATCGAGCAAAACGGATTCCTAGACATTTTAGGGTATGAAATTCACCCACTATTGGACTATCTTGAATTTTGTAAGAAACGGATAGGTGTTGCCAACAAATGTTCATTAGACTGGATGATCATTGTCGTTGATGAGGTTAAAAAGGAATTGGTGTTTACTAAAGGATCTATCAAGAAGTTTGAACTGTCTCACACATCTACTTTAAATGTCGCAACATCTACCAAACACGTGATCAAGTTCCAGGATGAGATTATGAGGTATAGGAATGACCTCATTAGATTCAAGAAGCAAAAATTAAAAGAGTAGACGTAGACCCTTTAGAAGGGGACAGAGAGGAAAAATGTATAAATACTTGGTCAAAACCACCGACAAGGAAGAAAGGAACCCAATCATTAATCTCTCTGTAGCGGATTGTGTTGGGCTGTATTTAAATATTCATACTAATAAGGTCATTTTCGTTTCATGTATTTTCTATATATCTATATTGTATGAAGCATTCGTCTGATTGTTTGGTAAAACCACTCCGTTGAGCATACGAACAAACTACCGAACAATCAGACCACCCCAGAGAGGAGTGTGCCTCTAGTTTACCCCCCTAATCGGTGCTAACCGCAGTCTAATTGGCAATTAGACGAATGCTCTGTGTGTTCCTGGGTGGCTGCTGTTCGGCATACGAACACGTAGCGGCGGCCATCTTGCCATACGAATGCCCAGCGGTATTTGGTCGTCGAGTGTCTGGAACCCAAATCGGACACTCAACTACGCGAACACCGCTAAGACCTCCAGAGTTCCATAATTGCCGAACCAAACACACGAACAGCCCGCCGTTCAGTTAAATGAATCCCACGGACAAAGGGATTCATACGAACATCAGTACAGCCATGGATGGCAAGGATTTTTCTTATCTTTTACCCCACGAACAAAGACCAACCGCAAGGCCAAAATGTATGGAACTGATTTCGGCTACTGCCTCGTGTGCGGTTGGTCAAATGAACACTTCCACCTAACTCCCGAACCCCTGGTCCCATCTGGGTGATTTTTGAATATGTCGTTCACCCAGATCAGGGCTATTTAGGGGTCTATCTGGTATATTTGGGGTACATCCAAAAATGGGAAAACCATGTGCTGTATAATGGAATTATCTGTTAAACTGAGGGGAGGAGATGTGTGGGAGGTAACGTGTAAATGATTGGTTACTGTACTAATTACTGTGGGTGTCTCCCTTGCATGGGAGAGATGCATAAAAGCAGGGTATGTGGAATAAAAGATCAGTTCCCCTCCTGATACTGTATGTCGTCCAGTTATTGGGAATCGTGATGGAATATTACTGCATTATTTTATCTGTTATTGCTGCTGTTCATCCTGAGTTAACTCAGCGGAGAAGTCTATGGGAAACTAGTGCTCCGCTATATTGGTTGGCAGCGGCGGGATTCAAGACCCACAAAGGAACAAGCACCAGGGAAGGCAACAATACAAATGGACTGTGGATGGAGATTGACTATTCTATATTAAAGTGGTCCACATTAAAAGACCTTCTGGAAGCAAGGGGTATTCCGGCCAGCAGTTCGGCTAACCGGGAGAGCAGCAGAGGCGTATCGCACCTAACCTGATGAAGAAATTCATAATTAAATTCGGGTAAAAGAAGTGATCTTGGCCCGGTATGGCATCACACCAGAGGGGGTTCAGGAAGCTGAAAAAGACTCACATGCTGAGTGGGCTTGCCGACTACACTGGGCAGCCCTAGGATGGGTACAGGCCAACAAAGCGCGGTCCATGGAGGACCTGTTAAAGATGATTTTGTTGGAGAAATTTTATGATGGGGTTCCGACAGATAGAAACATAGAATGTGACGGCAGAAAAGAACCATTCGGCCCATCTAGTCTGCCCAATTTTCTAAATACTTTCATTAGTCCCTGGCCTTATCTTATAGTTAGGATAGCCTTATGCCTACCCCACGCATGCTTAAACTCATTTACTGTGTTAACCTCTATCACTTCAGCATCCACTACCCTCTCAGTAAAGTAATACTTCCTGATATTATTTTAAACCTTTGTCCCTCTAATTTAAGACTATGTCCTCTTGTTGTGGTAGTTTTTCTTCTTTTAAATATAGTCTCCTCCTTTACTGTGTTGATTCCCTTTTTGTATTTAAATGTTTCTATCATATCCCCCCGTCTTGTCTTTCCTCCAAGCTATACATGTTAAGATCCTTTAACCTTTCCTGTTAAGTTTTATCCTGCAATCCATGAACCAGTTTAGTAGCCCTTCTCTGAACTCTCTCTAAGGTATCAATATCCTTCTGAAGATACAGTCTCCAGTACTGCGTGCAATACTCCAAGTGAGGTCTCACCAGTGTTCTGTACAATGGCACTTCCCTCTTTCTACTACTAATACCTCTCCCTATACAACCAAGCATTCTGCTAGCATTTCCTGCTGCTCTGTTACATTGTCTGCCTACCTTTAATTCATTAGAAATAATCATCCCTAAATCCCTAAATCATTTGCCATTTGGCTTATCCCTCCTGGAACATCAACCCTGTTACATATCTTAGTATCATCAGCAAAAAGACATACCTTACCATCAAGACCTTCTGCAATATCACTAATAAAAATATTAAAGAGAATGGGTCAAGTACAGATCCCTGAGGTACCCCACTAGTGACAAGTCCAAGCTTCGAATATATTCCATTAACTACAACCCTCTGTTGCCTGTCACTCAGCCACTGCCTTACCCATTCAACAATATTTGAATCCAAACTTAAAGATTGCAGTTTATTGATAAGCCTTCTATGTGCAACAGTGTCAAAAACCTTACTGAAATCTAGGTAAGCAATGTCTACTGCACCACCCTGATATATAATTTTAGTTACCCAATGTAGCGGATGGCCTGGCATGACCAGGTACCTCCGTTAAAAGGATGCTCCTAAGCGGCTTCCTGGGGACTCAAGCACTGCAGCAGACACCACAATCCACCCGAGACCAGAGGAAGTATACCTTCTCTCAGGAAGCATTTAGTCTGTAGACAGTTGAATAGGGTAGCAGATAATGGGTTTACTCTCCTAGCAGTCAAGAGCTGGACAGCATACAATGTCCTTCCCCCAATAATGAGACGACACTTCACTTTGAGGGTTAAAACAGGAACTCCCTGTACTGTCACATACAGTCTCTTTTATTCCCAAATCACAAACATAGTACAGCCCACAGGGCGTTACAAAACAACCAATCACATATCAGTTACATCCCACATATTCCCTCCCCTTATCCTGAGAGGAAACTCAATTACACATACAGTTAAAACATACTTTCTACCCAACTTTCATAACTCTAAAACCATACATCACATTCACATAAAATTACATATGCGCAATCAATCCATTCAGGGGAACAACATATTCAAAAATGGCACAAATCAGACAAGGGGTTCAAAAGTTAGTAAAAAGTCCTTTGTGACTAAATGAAGCATGGCTTTCTGGCCCAAACCAGTTTCAAAGTCTTCTATCCTGGAGATAAGTAATTCAATTATCTCCCAGGATAGACACAAGACTCCATTAAGCACATGGTTGCAAAAAGACACAAAACACTTTAAAATACATAAAGTCACATTTACGCATAACACACAGACATTTCACATATCCCCAGATAGCTGGGATCTGAGTGCACATTATTAGATGAATGGCACTCAGATCACACAAATAAGCCTTTCTGCAGGGGAAATAAACAGTTTAACCTGCGGGGCCATAGTCCAAAGGGAGCAGGCGAGCAACCAGGCTTCTCCAGTTCACAGTGGCGAGGTTGGTTTCGCCACACTTCTCCCCTTTACCAGCTAGACTAACAGGGTATCTGACCTCCTGCCGGTCAGTGCCCTGGTTAGTCCAGCAACCCACCCACAAAACAGAAACAGCAGTACAGCCCACCCACAATAACTGGTTACTACACCTGGGTAGAGGAAAACTTTGTTCATGTCCAGGTGCCTCACCACGACTGTGTGGGCAACTGTTAGGCTGCCTTGGTGGGTTGCTGAGTGGGCAGAGACCAGCGGTACTCTGCCCTGATGCCAGTGCTACCACGGAAGTAGCCTGGTGGGAGCCTGGTTGTGGGAGGGAGAGACCGACTGTCTCCCCTCTGGATACACCGCTCTGTGGCTGGGGAACAGGACCGACTGTCCCTACCCCTTGTGCTGTAAGTGCAGAGACTACAGTCCCATCTGCATAGTTGTGGGGCTTAACATCTCCCCTTGGTGGGTTAGGCTGCTGCTGGAGAGAGGGTGTAACAAGCTTCTCTCTCTGAACTGTAGACTGCCGCTGGGGAGAGGGGGTAACCTGCTCCTCTCCCTGACACTCTCTTTGCTGGTGGAGAGGGGGACCAACTGTCTCCCCTTTCAATATTTTGTCCTGCGGCTGGGGTGCGAGACAGATGGTCTCTGCTTCCTGGGATACACACTGCCGCTGGGGAGGAAGGACGGCACCTTCATCTCCCTGGGGTACACACTGCCGCTGGAGATCTGGGCCGACCGCCCAGCATCCCTGTAGGGCCGGTAGAGAGACCGCCATCCCATCTCCACCTGCCATCTGTGGGTCTTCCCAGGACCAGTCTATGAGGTCCCCTACTTCTGCCGCTGGTAGTGAAGCAGGGGGTACCTCGGCTGCGTTTTCCCAGCTGTAGGTTGGCAGGTCTGGGTCTCCCAGCCATTTTTCCTGTTCTGTGTCTATGCCCTGTGGCTGACATGAGTTTAGTAGTTCCACATAGTCCATCTCTAGCTGTCGTTCCATGGCAGCCAAACGGTGGAGGTCTTGTCCCAGTCCCATAGATCTCGGGCCCTGTACCATCTCACCCGGGTAATAAAAAATAGCCCAGTACCGTGACTCTGCTGGACTGCCAAAGTCGACGTCTTCTGCTAAGGCCTTCCACAACAGGCCAGGGCTAGTGTAGTTCTCCCCCTCGGCTGGATGCCCTCTGCCCTCCACGTCTCTGGCTGGACAGTGCACCACCACAGTGCCCGGTATGAGGCGTCAAGGCTCAGTTCCCTTTCCACAAGGTACTCAAGTTGTCTGACCTGCTGCCCTCCGGGTTGGTCTCCCAGAAGCGGCATCCGCCAGGCCATTTGTTCCTCCAACCGGTATGCGACACCAGGAAGGCGCTGCTGCCGTTGATACTGGACTTCCTCCAGGGCATTGTACCATAGTTCTTGCCGGGCAATATCTCTCCAGTCCAATTCACCCTCTTCCTCAGGTGTGCGAGGTGCCCAAGGATCCATGAACCCCATTTTCCCAAATCTTTATGTAGACAGGGACGCTGTATAAACACTAGCGTCGCCTTCAATTTGTAAATCCAAACGACTGTCTCTGAGCTGCTTTACCTCGCACTGGGGCCATGCATCCACCCAGCACCTGTGCAATGTAGCGGATGGCCTGGCACTAACACGAACCTCGTTGAAAGATGCTCCTAAGCGGCGCTTCCTGAGGACTCCAAGCACTGCAGCGACACCCATCACTAGAACCAGAGAAACGATATACCTTCTCTCAAGCATATGAATACTGTAGACAGTTGAATAGGAACCATACGAATAGGTTTACTCTCCTAGCAGTCAAACTGGAACAGCATACAATAAATCCTTCCCCCAATAATGAGACGACACTTCACTTTGAGGGTTAAACAGGAACTCAGGTGCTGGCACACCCAGCCTGGTTTTTATTACAGTCTTGCAAATACAGGACCGCCCACAGGGAGGTATAAAACGACCAATCACATCACAGTTACATCCCACATATTCCCTCCCCTTATCCTGAGAGGAAACTCAATTATACATACAGTTAAAACATACTTTCTACCCAACTTTCATAACTCCAAAACCATAAATCACATTCACATAAAATTACATATTCACAATCAATCCATTCAGGGGAACAACATATTAAAAAATGGCATGAATCAGACCAGGGGTTCAAAAGTTATTAAAAAGTCCTTTGTGACTAAATGAAGCATGGCTTTCTGGCCCAAACCAGTTTCAGAGTCTTCTATCCTGGAGATAAGTAATTCAATTATCTCCCAGGACAGACACAAGACTCCATTAAGCACATGGTTGCAAAAAGACACAAAACACTTTAAAATACATAAGTCACATTTTACACATAACACACAGACATATCCAGATAGCGGTCGAGTGCGATATTAGATAGATGGCACTCAGATCACTAAATAAACCTTTCTGCAGAAGTAGCGGGACGCCTGCAGGGCCATGAATATCCAAGGGCAGGCTGAGCAACCAGGCTTCTCCAGTTCACAGTGGCGAGGTTGGTTTCGCCACACTTCTCCCCTTTACCAACTAGACTAACAGGGTATCTGACCTCCTGCCGGTCAGTGCCCTGGTTAGTCCAACAACCCACCCACAAAACAGAAACAGCAGTACAGCCCACCCACAATAACTGGTTACTACACCTGGGTAGAGGAGAACTTTGTCCATGTCCAGGTGCCTCACCACGACTGTGTGGGCAGCTGTTAGGCTGCCTTGGTGGGTTGCTGAGTGGGCAGAGACCAGCGGTACTCTGCCCTGATGCCAGTGCTACCACGGAAGTAGCCTGGTGGGAGCCTGGTTGTGGGAGGGAGAGACCGACTGTCTCCCCTCTGGATACACAGCTCTGTGGCTGGGGAACAGGACCGACTGTCCCTATCCCTTGTGCTGTAAGTGCAGAGACTACAGTCCCATCTGCACTGTTGGGGGGTGTAACATCTCCCCTTGCTGGGTTAGGCTGCCGCTGGAGAGAGGGTGTAACAAGCTCCTCTCTCTGAACTGTAAACTGCGGCTGGGGAGAGGGGGTATCAGGCTCCTCTCCCTGACACTCTCTCTGCTGGTGGAGAGGGGGACCAGCTGTCTCCCCTTTCATTATTTTGTCCTGTGGTTGGGGTGCGAGACTGGCGGTCTCTGCTCCCTGCAGGACACTCTGCCGCTGGGGAGGAAGGACGGCACCTTCAGCTCCCTGGGGTACACACTGCCGCTGGGGAGGAAGGACTGCACCTTCAGCTCCCTGGGATACACTGCAGCTGGGGAGGGCGGCACCTTCAGCTCCTGGGGTACACACTGCTGCTGGGGGAGGAAGGACTGCACCTTCTGCTCCCTGGGGTACACACTGCCGCTGGGGAGGAAGGACGGTACCTTCAGCTCCTGGGATACACACTGCCGCTGGGGAGGAAGGACGGCACCTTCTGCTCCCTGGGACACACACTGCCGCTGGGGAGGAAGGACGGCACCTTCAGCTCCCTGGGACACACACTGCCGCTGGGGAGGAAGGATGGCACCTTCAGCTTCCTGGGACACACACTGCGGCTGGGGAGGAAGGACGGCATCTCCAGCTCCCTGGGACACACACTGCCGCTGGGGAGGAAGGACTGCACCTTCAGCTCCCTGGGGTACACACTGCCGCTGGGGAGGAAGGACGGCACCTTCAGCTCCCTGGAGTACACACTGCCGCTGGGGAGGAAGGACTGCACCTTTGGCTCCCTGGGACACACACTGCCGCTGGGGAGGAAGGACAACACCTTCTGCTCCCTGGGGTACACACTGCCGCTGGGGAGGAAGGACAACACCTTTGGCTCCCTGGGACTCCCTTTTGGCCAAATCTACTAGAGATTGCAGGTATTCTCCTACTAGTTTCCTGGCGAGCTGCACGGCTCTCTCTGGGGGTTGGGTCCAAAGGTAGACAGCACCTCATTAACCTCTCTGTCAAACTCCTCCTGAGTGTAGTCATACGCCATGCTTGCTCTGCTGAAGTTAGTTCTTTTGTAGATAGGGTCGCTGTACGGGTACTAGTGTTGCCCTCAATTTGTAAATCCACGGGCATGTCTCAGGGCTGCTTTACCTGCACTAAGTTACCATCCACCGCTGCCACCAATGTAACCGGATCGCCCGGGCACCCCGACTGGGTACCTCCGTTGAAGGATGCTCCTAGCGCTTCCTGAGGACTCAAAGCACTGCAGCAGACACCACAATCACCGAACCAGAGAAGCGTATACCTTCTCTCAAGCATATGAATGCTGTAGACAGTTGAATAGGCACCATACGAATAGGTTTACTCTCCTAGCAGTCAAACTGGAACAGCATACAATAAATCCTTCCCCCAATAATGAGACGACACTTCACTTTGAGGGTTAAAACAGGAACTCCCTGTACTGTCACATACAGTCTCTTTTATTCCCAATCCACAAACATAGTACAGCCCACAGGGATTAAAACAACAATCACATCACAGTTACATCCCACATATTCCCTCCCCTTATCCTGAGAGGAAACTCAATTATACATACAGTTAAAACATACTTTCTACCCAACTTTCATAACTCCAAAACCATACATCACATTCACATAAAATTACATATTCACAATCAATCCATTCAGGGGAACAACATATTCAAAAATGGCACAAATCAGACAAGGGGTTCAAAAGTTAGTAAAAAGTCCTTTGTGACTAAATGAAGCATGGCTTTCTGGCCCAAACCAGTTTCAGAGTCTTCTATCCTGGAGAGTAATTCAATTATCTCCCAGGATAGACACAAGACTCCATTAAGCACATGGTTGCAAAAAGACACAAAACACTTTAAAATACATAAAGTCACATTTACACATAACACACAGACATTTCACATATCCCCAGATAGCTGGGATCTGAGTGCACATTATTAGATGAATGGCACTCAGATCACACAAATAAGCCTTTCTGCAGGGGAAATAAACGGTTTAACCTGCAGGGCCATAGTCCAAAGGGAGCAGGCGAGCAACCAGGCTTCTCCAGTTCACAGTGGCGAGGTTGGTTTCGCCACACCTTTACTATCTGTTCTGTCTAGTTTCTACTATTTTTCTTGGCTAATACTCTTTTCATGGATATGCTGTGAGCATTCTAAGCTTCACGATATCCATGCTTTATATTTCTTTCTACTATATATTCATCTACAGCCTTTTATTTTTTACTTCATACTATTTATGGTAAAGAATACTCTATATACTGGCGCCCCTGAGGTCAACATATTATTTCACATATGGACTGGGTCTGACGTTAGATTTAGATTAAGAGGCTTTGTTTGTCAGTGGTAGTTTAGTATTTTCATTCCAATTTATGTACTTATTTACTCCCTGTTTGATGTATTAGTTCAATATAGCAGTGACAAAATTGAGCCCGATGTATTAAAGCTCATAATAGTTGTCAATAGCACTGCCTTTACAGTTAAATGGTACACTAGCATCTTCCAGGGCTTTTTGTCATCTTTATTTATTTAATTTATAAATAGGGATATTTAGCTCTCTCTTTATAATTTGATATAGACTATTTTTTATCTCCAGATATACACAGTTCAATACATCTGTTTTTTAACATTTGTATGCTCTGTGTTTGTTTTCTTTTCTTTGAATTAATTGGGGTTAGGCCTCTGGAGACCCCTGGAGTCTCCTCTTGGTACTGGGGAGATCTATCTCCACCAGTGACGTCAACTTTGGTGGACGTTATATGGTGGAGATGGATTTCCCATTTATATATTTTTCTATGTTACAGAGACCAAATGTTGCTAAAGAAGTCTGTCTAGCCACACGTAAAGATCAATTGCTCAGTGAATCCTGGATGAACGTTTCAGGATTGGCCTCCCTATTCCTCCTCGGCCACAAAAAAAGAACCATACTAGTAGAATGTTTCCAATGGGACATAGATAATCCCTAAAACCAAGGTATATTTATTAATATATACGCAGCCACAACATTTCAAACTAATGACAGGTGAACTGAATAACATTGATTATATGATTACAATGGCACCTGTCAAGGGGTGGGATATATTAGGCAGCAAGTGACCAGACAGTACTTCAATTTCATGTATTGGAAGCAGGAAAACTGGGCAAGTAAAAAGATCTGAATGACCTTGATAAAGACCAAATAGTGATGGCTAGACGACTGGGTCAGAGCATCTCCCAAATGGCAAATTTTGTGGGGTGTTCCTGGTAGGCTAGTACCTTAATGATGGCCATGATAGGTGTCAGAAAACACAGTGAATCATAGTTTACTACTTATGGGACTGCGTAGAGGCAGACCGGTCAGAGTACCCATGATAATCCAGTTCGACCACCAAAAACACCTTCTGGACCAAGGAGCAATGGAAGAAGGTCGCTTGGTCTGATGAATCAAGTTTTCTTTTAGATCAGGTGGAAGGCTGTGTGTGTGTTGTTTACCTGGGGTAGAGATGGCAGCAGGATGTACTATGAGAAGAAGTCGGACTGGCGAAGGCAGTGGCATGCTCTGGAAACAGTGGGTAACATGTGGATATTACTTTGACATGTATCACCTACCTAGAGATTGTTGCAGGACACGTATACCCCTCCAGTGGCCTCTCTCAGCAGGAGAAATGCACCCTGCCACACTGAAAAATTTGTTCAAGATGGGTTTGAGGAATATGACAAAGAGTTCATGGTGTTCCTTGACCTCCACATTTTCCATATTTCAATCTGATTAACACGTAGGACGTAAAGGATTTGCTGCTAATATCTTGGTGCCAGATACTACAGGACATGTTCAGATGTCTTGTGGAGTCCATGTGTTGACGCATCAGAGCTGTTTTATACATTATATATCGTATCATATCTACATATATAAACTAGGGCACCATTACAATTGATGTAAAAGTCTCTTTTAGGAGATAGTGTGTTAATATAACAACGCTTAAAAGTCAAAAACAATAAATAGCAGAATAAAAACACTTGTGTAGGAATACCCCACCCCATACACCAAACTATAAATAGTAAACAGATGTACTATAAGTAATTATTATTATTATTATTATTATTATGATATTTATAGAGCGCCGTCAAATTCCGCAGCGCTTTACAATCGGTGGACGAACAGACATGTATTTGTAACCAGACAAGTTGGACACACAGGAACAGAGGGGTTGAGGGCCCTGCTCAATGAGCTTACATGCTAGAGGGAGTGGGGTAAAATGACACAAAAAAGGTAAGGATAGTATTAGACTAGTGACAGTTGCAGAAGAGGAATCAGTCAGGAGCTATTAACAGTTTAATTGATACACTTTTATGAAGAAGTGGATTTTTAACGATTTTTTGAAGGAGTGGAGACTGGGTGAGCATCTAACGGAGGAGGGAAGCGAGTTCCACAGGAACGGTGCATCCCTCGAGAAATCTTGAAGGCGAGCATCAGAGGTGGGAGTACAGACAGAAGATAGACGTAAGTCTTCAGCAGATTGTAAGGGCCTAGACGGGACATACTTGTGCATAAGGGAGGATAGATAGGTGGGAGCAGCAAGTAATAAAACTAATACAAAATAGTGAAGCGCTTAAAATTGTGATCATGCTAAATTGTTCACCCTTGTAACATAGGTAACAACACAACAAGGCTATACATCAAATATGTGAAAACAGATAGAAAAAAACATGTAGTGCTGATGGTAATTATAATGGCTTGACGGTGAACAATAGTCAAATTCACTCAAATGGACTTAGGGTACTGGCTCAGTAAGAGACACCTTTATGCTCTTAAGACAGCATCACACATTCTCTTGGATAAAGTGCAGAGTTCTAACAGAAAGGAAAAAACATACCAATGTGTAGTACGAACAAAATACTTTTGCTTCACTCAACAAATAAATGTTAAACTCACCTTGTTTAGAGCCTTACAAATCCTGGCTTTGAGGTTAGTAGGCTCAGTGCCATGTGAGTGGGTTTGACTATAATTCACCATCAAACCAGTATAATTACCATCTGCACCATAATGTTGTTGGTTTTTCTCTCTTTCTGTATTTACATTTTTTAAGTATATCTCCCACGATACAAGGGTAAGTAATATTACATGATCACAATTTTAAGCACTCCACTACTGTGTATAAGTTTTATCACTTATTTTACATCTGTTCACTATTACAATTTGATTATTTACTAAGAATGTTAATAAGCGGTTGGTTTTGTCCCTTTTATGGAAGCAAATAGTTATAGGCAGAAAAGGCAGAAATTTTAAATAACTATTTTTCTTCAGTATATATTAATGAGGGTCCTATGGCAAGAGATAAGCAAATGATTGCTGCAACAAACTTGCAGATAACTTGTGATTGGATAACTCGAGACAAGGTGCTACAGCTATTAACGAAAATTAATGTAAATAAAGCTCCGGGGCCTCACGGTAACCACCCACGAGTACTTAAGGAGCTAAGTGGGGAAATAAGTGAACCTCTGTATTTAATTTTTCAAGATGCTTTTGTTTCAGATATTGTACCGGAGGATTGGAGGAAGGTAGATGTTGTTCCTATATTTAAAAAGGGTTCAAAATCCTTTCCTGGAAATTATAGACCTGTGAGCTTAACTTCTGTGACTGGGAAATTATTTGAACGGCTACTAAGGGATAACATTCAGGAATTAGCAATAATCAGCATGGTTTTATGAAACATAGGTCATGTCAAACTAACCTAATTGGATTCTACGAAGAAGTAAGTAGAAGTAGAGATCGGGGTGTTGCAGTGGATGTGATCTACTTGGATTTTGCCAAGGCATTTGATATGGTTCCTCACAATAGGTTAGTCTTCAAACTAAAAGAAATTGGTCTAGATGAATATTCTTGTTCTTGGGTAGAACACTGGCTTAAGGTACAACGATGGTAAATGTTCAAGATGGACAAAAGTGGTAAGTGGTGTTCCTCAGGGTTCTGTTTTGGGACCGTTTCTTTTTAACATATTTATAAATGATCTTGAAATGGGCATTGAAAGCCATGTATAGGTGTTTGCAGATGACACAAAACTTTGTAAAGTAATAAAATGTGAGCAGGATATTGCTTTGCTGAAGAGGGATTTAGATAGATTGGGGGACTGGGCACTAAAATGGCAGATGAAATTTAATCTAGAGAAATGCAAAGTTATGCACTTTGGGGTCAAGAATGCACAATCAACTTACACCCTAAATGGTAGTGAATTACGGATAACCACACACGAGAAGGATTTTGGGAATTGCTATAGACAATAAATTAAGCAGCAATATGCAATGTCAATCTGCCGTTGCTAAGGCCAGTATGGTTTTGTCATGTATAAATAGGGGCATAAATTCTCAAGATGAAAATATAATTTTGCCTCTTTATAAATCGCTGGTAAGACCACACCTTGAATATGCTGTGCAATTTTGGGCACCTGTTCTAAAGAAAGATATCATGGCACTAGAAAAAGTGCAGAGACGAGCTACAAAATTTATAAAAGGAATGGAGCATTTTAGTTATGAAGAAAGGTTAAAAAATTTAAATTTAAATTTAAAGATATGATAACATTATACAAATATATTCGGGGCCAGTACAAACCATTATCTGGAAATCTATTCATAAACAGGGCTATACATAGGACACAAGGTCACACATTTAGGCTTGAAGAAAGGAGATTTCATCTAAGGCAAAGAAAAGGTTTTTTTACAGTAAGAGCAATAATGATATGGAATTCTTTGCCTGAAGAGGTGGTTTTGTCAGAGTCTATACAAATGTTAAACTGCAATTGGATAAATACTTGCAAAAACATAACATACGGGGATATAATTTCTAATTAGTGGGGTAATAGCTGCTTGATCCAAGGAGACATCTGACTGCTATTTTGGGGTCAAGAAGGAATTTTTTCCTAGTTTGTTGCAAAATTGGAAGTGCTTCAGACAGGGTTTTTTGCCTTCTTTTGGATCAACAGCAAAAACATTTGTGAGGAAGGCTGAACTTGATGGACGCAAGTCTCTTTTCAGCTATGTAACTATGTAATATGTGTTGTAAAATAAGGAAATGTCTGACATGTATAATTGATCACATGTATATTTACCTCTGAGCATGTTGACCTCATTTTGAGATAAATCTTGAATTTTGATATAAAAAACTGAAGTTAAAGGGTTACTCCAACCCCTTGGAGGGGAGCTTTTCTGTGTAATATGCCATATTGTGCTTGATGAAATAGGCCACCTTTCTCAATTTGCAGTGAATCCTGCAAAAAAAGATATTTACTTAGCTGGAATCTAACATTGGGCAAAGCTCCTGATGCTGACTTCCAAGCTCCCTCCTGACTTCACAGGTTGACTAGCAAGGCCCAACATCCAGCTTCTCATATAGAAAACTGTAATTGGAACAATTTGCTGGCTTGCAGCACATGAACACAATCTAAGCCAGCAAAGGGAGGGGAGAGGAAGAATGGGATTTTTCATTTAAAAAAAAAAAAACCTACTCAATTAGGGGAAGGAGGTGGGAGTGAACTCACACTGGGAGTGGACTCCTTACAGGCACTCTCCCTGCAATGGAAAATATTTTTTCCAGTTAATAAAATATGGACAAAACTGACATTAAGCAGTCAAGTCACATGGGCTGTGGGTGCAACAACCCCATCACACAATTAAAAATAACTCAGTATGTGCAGTGTTTCAAGCAGAATCCTCTACAACAGTGACCACTTCAAATCACTGAAATGGTCATGGTCATTGGAGTAAACCTTTAAGGCAGGCTTCTCCAAACTCCGGCCCTCCAGATGTTGCTGAACTACAACTCCCATGATTCTCAGCCTATCTATTTCCTTCATAGAATCATGGGAGTTGTAGTTAAGCAACATCTGGAGGGCCGGAGTTTGGGAAAGCCTGTCTTAAAGGTTTACTCCAATGACTATGACCATTTCAGTGACTGGAAGTAGGAGATTCTGCTTGAAATGTTATTTTTGGAGCTTTATACATTTCATCTTTATTTTTTCACTTCATTATAACAGAAATCGACATCCCAAACACTGCAAGGTCATTAAGATATTCTTAAAACTGTGACAGTAGATAGGACAATCACAGATCACAGATACGTAAAAGGTAGATATACAAACCAGCAGATAAAGAGATGAAGGGACAATCGTTTTCAATGTTAAATTCTGAGATGACCAATTAACCATCTTAATTAAGATGTTTAAGATTTAATTAAAAATGATTAGCTGCACACAGTCTCAGTTGTCCTGTTCCACAAATAACAAATTGAATTCCTTTATAACTTGCAAAAACCATCAACAATATTAGCAGCTAATAAGACATGCAGTACATTAGCTGGTAATGGGAATTTCATACAATATGAGGAGACATTACTCATCCTGTCGAGGCATGTCACGACCAGACTGATTTATAAGGGTCTCTCTTGACGAGCCCTCGAAGTTGGGAAGCAATGAATAGCAGTGCATAGAGAGATGGCTCTGCCGAGAAGGTCAGATTGTTTCTACAGTTTTTCATCATTTTATTCTAAGTGTTATTTAAAGCAGATGGAAGTCCAACTCACCACATTGTGAGCACACCAGGCTTTTCACATCACATCACATCTCTTCACCTTTCAATGTATGTACTAAGAAGCTAGCTCGGAGAGAATGGCAAAATAAGAGGGAGATTTGAGAAAGCTTTTAACATTCTGAGATCATTTTATGCTAGCCACTGAAATGTACTGGTCAACAATTCCCAATATAGAGAGTAACGTAACATTGTTCATCGGTAAATGGACAGCAAAAAAAAATAAAATCCAAGACTAGAAATACAGACGTAAGCTCTAAAATCCTCTGCTAAAGCATATGTGTTCTAGAAGCTCTTTTGTATCATGGAAATGCAAAAAGCCTTAAACTGGAACAAGCTCAGTGCTGAAATTGTTTGTTGACATACATTCCAAAATACCCAAAAAGGAGATAGCAAATAGCATTGAATAATAAGTAGTATTGTTTAAAAAAAATGTGTCAACTTATTAAATGTGAAAATAATAGACAACTTGTTTTAAAATATTCAATATCGAGGTGTGGATCTCCCACACCACGTTCTCCTAGGAGGGAAATGTATTTACCCCTTCCAAGTTCCTACACCCCTGTTACACCCTAACCCACACTCTAACCCTCAGGAGAGGACTATATCTGTAGATGCGCACACCCACCCCAATATAAAATGCAGCTACATACAAGAAAGAAAATATACACAAAGGGTAAAGAGTACCCAGCATCCTACACCACAACCATGTCTATAAAAATACGAACCCACAACACACGAGGGCTGAACCACCCTCACAAACGCTGCATTCTTTTAGAAGCATCAAAGCGAGATAAAATAGATGTTCTTTGCGTTCAAGAAACACATTTTGTCACCAACAAAATCCCCAAATTTGGACTCCATGACTACCCAACCCAATACCACGTTACCCATTCCTCCAAATCAAAGGGAGTATCATTCCTAATACATAGCTCGTTGACATTCGAATTATTAAGCACTCAAAAAGACACACAAGGGAGGCACATAATACTACATTGCATGATCAACGATACCGAATACGTCCTCGCAGACATATATTGCCCAAATACGAACCAAAGACAATTTCTGCAAAAAATCTTGCACAAACTCCCCAAACCGACATTGGGAGCCACCATCATATGTGGTGACCTAAACCACGTACTGGATTGACGCATGGACACAACACTGCCTGGTTTCTCCCCACGACACTCCTCAACCGGGACACAAAGTAAAGCTATACTCAAACTAATAACAGAACACAACTTATACGATACCTGGCACACACTACACCCTCCAGACAAGGAGTTTACATACTTCTCGCAGGTACACACGTCGTTCTCATGAATAGACCACATCCTGATGTCGGGACCACTAGTTTCAAGAACCATCCAGTGAACAATTGGGGACATCGTGTGGTCAGACCTCGTGCCAATTACCATAAACCTGAGAGGTCCATTTCCTCATAGAGGCCAGGCGCCATGGCGCCTAAACGAATCCCTGCTGCATGACCCTACCTTCCTCACCCAGATGACACAACACTTAGAACAATATTTTCAAACTAATGATACTCCAGACCTACCTGCCTACTACCTTGTGGCAGGCCCACAAACCAACCATAAGAGGACTATTGATCAGTAGGGCCTCATACATCAAATGCACATCCAACGAAGAATACATGACCCTGCTGCGCACAATATGGGACGCAACAAACGCACACATGACAAGCCCAGACAAGGCCCATCTCGAATCAATAGTAACCGCCACAAAACATCTAAACGACATCCACCTAGCCAAGACATCCCATACAATGCAACGTCTGAAAATGAGACAATACTCCAAGGGTAATAAGGCGGGGAAGGCAATGGCAGCACTACTGAGGAAAAAGCAAGCCCAATCCAAAATCCCTTACTTAATTTCCAACAAAGGGGAAAACATCTACACCCCCAAGATATTAATGATGAAATGGCCACATTCTACCACAATTTGTACAATTTAAAGCAGAATGACACAACACACCACCCCACTGAGATTGAAATAAGCAACTTCCTAGATCTCACACAACTGCTATCACTGACATTGCAACAAAAAGAACTGATACAACTACCTGTAACGAGCCAAGAAATATTACAAACCACAGCATCCCTACCATCCGGGAAATCCCCGGGACCAGATGGCCTCACCAATTATTATTACAAAATATTCTCCACTATTTTAGCCCCACGTCTGACACCAGTATACAACCACATCATTACCACAGGCACAATACCAAAAGAAATGCTCATGGCGCATGTAGCGATACTCCCTAAGCCAGGGAAACCACCAAATAAAAGTCAGAACTTAGGCCCGATATTACTCCTCAACATGGACACAAAATTGTTGGCTAAAATATTTTCCAACAGACTGTCCCAAATTATACCTACAATAATACATGTAGGCCAAGCAGGGTTTGTGAGTGGACGTCAGGGAGCGGATGGAGTGAGGAAGGTCCTAGACCTGCTGGGTGGACTGTGGGGAGGGAGTGCGCTAAGCATACTGGTATCGTTGGATGCAGAAAAAGCTTTCGATCGCTTCCCCTGGCCCTTACTCCTCGCAGTCCTAGGGAAGTTTGGATTCCCCCCACAATTCAGAGGAATGATAAAGGCTCTGTACTCCTGTCCCTCAGCCCAGGTGGTAAATGGAGGCTTCTCATCGAACAGCTTCACTATTTCCAACGGTTCTAGACAGGGCTGCCCCCTACCCCCGATACTCACCCTAGAATCCCTCACACAACTGATTAGAAACGATCCCAAGATACAGGGAATCAGGGTTAAGAACAGTGAATATAAACTTACACTGTTTGCGGACGACATCCTCCTCACACTACAAAATCCACATACCTCACTACCTGCACTACACAATCTGATTCAACAATATAGAAAATGTTCTTATTACAAGTTAAATATAACCAAAACACAAGCAATGGGAATCAACATTCCACAGACTGAGCTAAGCCATCTTAAAGAGACGTTCGCATACGAATGCCGTACAGACCACCTTAAGTTCCTAGGGATAGCCCTGACACAGAATGTAGCGGGTATACACAAAGCAAACTATAAACCACTACTCACAGAGCTGAAAACCCTAATACACAGTTGGAAAGGGAAATTAATTTCATGGGTGGGCAGGATAGCAGTAATAAAAATGCTACTTCTTCCAAGAATACAATACCTATTCAGAACTATCCCACTTGCAGTACCCAACAGCTACCTACATGACGTACATAAATTAATAAACTCCTTTGTCTGGAATAACACCAGGCCCAGAATCGCAAAGTCCACCCTCTACAAACCATTCCCAATGGGAGGCATGGGCCTACCAAATGTAACAAACTATTATAAAGCAGCCATCCTGGGCCCGGTACTAGCCGTTAGCAGTAATTCTAGACCCCCACAGTGGGTGCATATAGAAGTGACTTATACCAACAACTTTACTATCTCTCCTCTTGCCTGGATGTCCAGGAAATTATGACCCAAACACAAGGATATCCTCCCCACAACCAAACTTACGCTACAAATATGGGACAAGTTTGGGGACACATATATAATGAGGGGTGGGACCTCCTTAGCATCACCCCTGGAAGCATTATCCTTAGCAATACCGGAATTTAACTAAAAACTGTGGCATAACCACCATATCACACATCTTTACCATATCTACCAGGGACCAACGTTGAAAACATTTGCAGAGGTCCAAACACAACATGGGCTACCCGAAACAGCACACTTTTCGTACATGCAACTTATGTCATGGTTCAGGAAGCAAAAAATTAGCTTGTATCATCCTGTAAATGATCTACAGCTGACGGAGATGGAACAAATATGTCTCAAACTAAGACCACCAAAAAAACTAATATCTATATTATATGCTAAATATAGCACTACAGCAGAACCCCAAACTTTTACATTCAACAAAGCATGGGAACGTGAAATTGGAACCCACATTCCTGAGAGCCAATGGGCTGAAATATTTCGGGCACACAGAAACCTCTCTTTGTGCACCTCTCATGTGGAGATTACACGTAAAATACTATACCGATGGTACATGGTACCAGTACGGCTCAAACGAGGCAACCCAACCCAGACAGACACCTGTTGGCGCTGTATGAAGGACAAGGGGTCCATGCTGCACATCTGGTGGACATGCCCGAAATTAAAACAATACTGGTCAGACATAACAAAAAATAATGCATGATTGCATGGGTGTTAGCTTGCAGAAGAACCCAGAAATCTATTTGTTACACCTATTCCCAAAGGGTCTAAATAAAACCCACCTATACCTCATATACCACATAATAGTGGCAGCCCTCCAAACTATTAGCAGGCTTTGGCGCAAATCAGACCCACCGACCACAGCACAATGCCTTACAGCATTACAACTGACAAAATAATATGAAAAAATGTCACAGAAAAACATTCATAACATCAGCGTGGAACACTTGGGAGGTGTACGTGACAAATAAAGAGGGGTGAACCCCCACATTACAATATAGAAAAAATAAATTAAAAAAAAAAAGCCAGGAGTCAGGGATACCAGAAAACAGGGAAGTCAAAAACAATGCCAAAGTCAAATAACCAGAATTACCAGAATCAATAACGCACTCTGGGACAACCACAAGGGAAACCACGACAGGGCACTGAGCAGGATGAGAACTGGGCCTAAATACC
>OW240918.1:59070127-59080859 GCA_933207985.1 Pelobates cultripes | reverse complement strand
CTTTGGTGCTTGGCTACCCTACTTCCTCTCTAATATTCCGTCCCTAATTCTTGGAGACTTCAATACTCCCATTAAACCGCCTTTGACCTCAGCAGCCTCTAAACTACTTTTAAGTACTTCCTCCCTTGGGCTATCCCAGTGGACCAATTCTCCCACCCATGTAGCTGGCAATACCCTCGACCTCATTTTTCATGTACATTATTGAATATCTGCAACACTATTTCCTCTCTCTGATCACCACCTCTTATCGTTTGCTCTCGAGTACCCCCTCATCCAACAACCTCAGCCTAACCCCCCCCTAAACTCAGGAGGAACCTTAATTCTATTGACCTGCAGCAGCTGTCAGTTGATATTGATTCACAACTGCTATCCATTACTTCTCTCTCCTGTCCCTCACTGGCAATCTCCACATATAACACTACCTTCACCTCTGCCTTGAACACTGCAGCCATGCTACAAACCTGCACCTCGAGGAGGACACGCCCCCAGCTGTGGCATACTAAATCAACACGCTACTGGCAAAGATGCTCCTGGAGGAAGTCTCGCACCCAGGCAGACTTTCTCCATTATAGATTCATATTGTGTTCATACAGCGCAGCCCCTTGCCCTCACCAAACAGTCACACCTTTCCTCTCTCATTAGTTCATGCTCCCGCAATCCCAGGCGTCTTTGACACCTCTAACCCTCTTCTTCGCCCCGGTTGTGGCCACCCCCCAAACTAACCTTACAGCTGATAGCTTTTCATACTATTTTACCAATGAGATTGAACAGCTAAGAAAATAATTCTCCCCACATTGCCCCTCTTTCTCAACCACATGTAAATCATGCCTTTCCTACCCTTTAGACTTTCTCCCCGGCTACTGATCAAGAGGTGGCTGCGCTTCTCCTTTCCTCTTGCCTGCTCGATTCTGTCCCATCTCACTTTATCAGATCTCTCGCCCCTTATCTTGTGCCATACTTAAACATATCTCCAAGTGCTCTCTCTTCTGGCATTGTTCATGCGGACCTTAAAACATGCTACTGTAGTACCTATCCAAAAAAAAAAAAAAAAAACTCTTGACCCATCCTCCCACTCGAACTATCGTCCCATAGCCCTACTGTCCTCAAAGCTTCTGGAAAGACTGGTCTTTACCTGTATGTCTACATCCAACTCTCCTTGACCCTCTTCAATCTGGCTTCCGCCCTCTCCACTCTCCGGAGACTGCTCTTATCAAAGTTACCAACGACCTAATCGCAGCTAAATCCAAAGGCCACTACTCCATACTAATTCTTCTTGACCTCTCTGCTGCCTTTGACACAGTTGATCATGCTCTCCTTCTTCAAACCCTTCAATCACTCGATCTCTGTGACCCTCTCCTCTCGTGGTTTTCCTCTTATCTCGCTCTCTCAACGCTCATTCAGTCCTTACTCGGTTGGAGTTCCAAGGCTCTGTCCTTGGTCCCCTTCCATTTTCTCTTTATACTGCCTCTTTTGGCAAACTTCCACTACCACCTGTACGCTGATGACACCCAGATATCTCTCTCCTCCCCGGACCCCTTTCCTGCCGTCCTGCAACGTGTCACTGCTTATCTTTCTTCCATCTCTGACTGGATGTCCTCCTGCTTTCTGAAGCTCAATCTCTCTAAAACTGAGCTCCTGGTCTTTCCTCCTCCTAATACTGATCCTCCCTTCATGTTAGTGGTATCCACATAAGTCCATCCTTGCAAGCATGCGGTCTTTGCGTCATACTCCATTCTGGCCTCACATCCAGTATGTTGCCAAATCCTGTAGATTTCCTCTTAAAAACATAGCTCGCATTCACCCCTTTCTTACACAAGATGCTACAAAGGAACTTGTCCATGCTCTAGTAATTTCCCGCATGGATTATTGTAACCCTCTCCTAATTTGTCTTACCAAAAGCCGTATTGCCCCGCTACAGTCTGTAATTAATGCTGCCGCCAGACTGATTTTCCGCTCTAGTCAGCCCTTACATTGTTTTCCTGTATCCTATAGGAGTCAATTCAAAGTGCTAACCCATACCTATAAAACACTGAACAATTCTAGCCCCTGTTATATCTCTTCACAGATCCATAGGTATGCCCCTTCTCAGTCTCTCCACTCTGCCCGTGACCTTCTCCTGTCCACTGCTCGAACCCGTACAGCCAATTCACACTTGCAGGACTTCTCACGGGCAGCTCCCTTCCTATGGTATAGCCTGCCTACCGCCAGACTCTCCAATCGTTTAAGAAAAGCCTTTTAAGGAAAGCTTATGGCCTCACAGAGTAACCTCTACCTCACATACCGGTCTCTTGCGCTCTCCTAAAGGGCAGCACTTTATTCTCTCCTCCAGCTCTGCTTCACTCCCACCTTATTTGATTGCCATTTCCTGTCCTAAATGTGTTTTATACCCCCACCTCCTATAGATTGTAAGCTCGTTTGAGCAGGGTCCTCTTCAACCCGTCGTTCCTATAAGTTTTCTTGTAATTGTCCTATTTATAGTTACATCCCCCTCTCATAATATTGTAAAGCGCTACGGAATCTGCTGGTGCTATATAAATGGCAATTATAATATATAAAATAGCTAGCAATGCACAGTAGAATACAGCAACCATTGATGTTTCATTGTAAAAGCGTCAATACCTCTAGCTCTGGCATATGCTGTTGCCAAAGGGGTAAGCGATGCGTAGATGTCCTGCACCATGCAGACTTGAGCCTCCTCCTCTGTCAAGGTAACTCCAACAGCAGCACCTATTGGGAAAAACAAAAACAACAACAACCTGAAGTCATACTCCATAACGGCACTTAGAAACCGACAGCATATAAGAACCATTCGGTCCATCAAGTCTGCCCAATTTTCTAAATGCTTTCATTAGTCCCTAGCCTTATCTTATATAGTTAGGATAGCCTTATGCCTATCCCATGCATGCTTAAAATCTTTTACTGTGTTAACATCTACCACTTCAGCTGGAAGGCTATTCCATGCATCCACTACCCTCTCAGTAAAGTAATACTTCCTGATATTTGTAATCCTTTGCCCCTCTAATTTAAGACTATGTCCTGTTATGGTAGTTTTTCTTCTCTTAAATACATCAAGTACATAAAGGCAATAATCCATTGGGTACACAGTCTAACAGGCACAATTACTGAACTGTATACATAGAATTAGAGACTATTTTAACTGAAAATTTCAAATTCACTTTGAATTCTCACTTTAGTGAATTGCTCAGTTAATCACAAGCACATTTGTGGGGATGGGGGAAGAAGGGAAAGAGACTTCACCTCCATCCCACTCCAGTGATCTCTTTACCTGCAGGACTAACATGCTTAAAAGACGTTGCTGCAGGTAGCCCCAGGGCATTCTTCAATTCCTTCACCAGTTGCCAGGCATTTAGTGCATCGCAAAGGTTAATGAAACCAGGGGATCCATTCAACACTGCAAAAACAGAGAGCCAGATTAGGGGATACATACATTTTAAAAGCATTTTAAATTTTATCTTCACAGCAGCTATGGCTAAATTGTAAATCTAAACGACCATGCCATAAATTCAACACTAATGTCCACTTGTTTTGCGATTAAGGTTTTGGAGAGGGGGTTGGGGGAGGGGCGGGAGTAGACATTCAGGTTTGCATAGTGTTCAAAATGCAGATGACATTGTGAATGCATTGAAATGTCCATTGGTATTACCATACACAGGTATTCTGTGGTAAATGTTCTACACAAATAATTAAATGAAATAAATTTGAGTGGGGCAAGTTTCGTTAATTAAATTTTAAGTAATTACAAGCTAAAGTCTGGAATTCAGTGATGGAACAAAGTACAAACACGCTTAAACAGACACAGCCGCTAAGACTTTGGTTGCTCTAGTTGGACTTCATCACCCAAGAAAAAAAAAACCCCAACCACAAAACTCATGTTCTAATCCCTATTCTTTCAAATGTTTTAGGATTCCTCATTAATCCTTACTAGTTATTGTAGATTTTCTATGTTCAAAAAAAATGTCCATAGAAAATATTGTAAGTTTGAATTCAGAAGGTTACATAGTTACATAGCTGAAAAGAGACTTTCGTCCATCAAGTTCAGCCTTCCTCACAAATGTTGTTGCTGTTGATCCAAAAGAAGGCAAAAGACCTGGTCTGAAGCGCTTCCAATTTTGCCACAAACTAGGAAAAAAATTCCTTCTTGACCCCAAAATAGCAGTCAGATGTCTCCATGGATCAAGCAGCTATTACCCCACTAATTAGAAATACTATAAAAAGGTCTGGTAGATGTTTGTCAGTAACATAATTCAAGGCTGTGCATTGAGCAATCTTACACACCTGTAAATGGTAAATGTGACTCTTGTGTGTAGACCTGAGCGGGGACTTGATGGGGGTTTATCCCATAACGGAGAGGGAGCTGAGACAACCCTTTACCGTATTGCTTTCGGAAGTAATCAGAGATGGCATGGTCATATTGAGCTGTATGAGTAAAGGCCTGTGGGGGGACAGGAATAAAATACATAAAAATCAAATAAACTTCACTCTCCACAGAAATGGCTTACACCGAAAATAGAAGACTACATTAACATCACTAACATTAAAAAGAAAATTTGTTATCCCATTATGTAAGCAACATCCTGTAACATAACAGTGATTTTAAAGTGCAATTAATATACAAGACATTTGCACAACTTGATATTTAGAGATATCTATATAGATATAAATGAGACAAAATGGGAACCACTTGGTCTCATGTACATTTTTGGGCAAAATAGAAACAGCAGTGTGTAGCAGCAACTAGTCACGGCTGAAGGGGACAAGTATTATGCTGAATATAGATGCCTATGCCGCAAGAGCAGAATTATATATGGAGGATCCTAAGATCTTGTAGGATCTTCCACAGACCAAGTATTCATGCATGTGCAAGAATACAACATTGGAAGAAGTTCATAACAGCACTGAAGCAGCAGGAAGATGTTGGCACCAAGGAAGAAGCATTTTAGGGAATTATAACTGTATATAAAATTAGTAAGATATTACTATTCTAGGCATTCCATCACACAGTCAGTTAGAAGGAGGTAGCTTGCAACTGGGTTCACGATTCACTTGTTAATGCCTGGGGTTTACTACAGTCAGTGCTCATTGCAATAGTCAATAAATTTTAAATACAAACTTCAGATCAGTGTAAATAGCACCCCACAGAATCACTTAAATGCACTCAGTTTACTTATCGAACATAGGATTAAGAGAATACAAATATAGTTATTTTAATTTTGTATTTTTTTAATCCAATCCATCAGTGGGCCTGTCTGTGCCATTTTAGAAGACCCCCACACGTGACAGCAAATCTTTATGCCTACAAACAGATTACAACTGCATGTGTCATTCCTTACTTAAAACGGATATACCAAACACTGGGCTACAAAATAAAATTCACAGGTGCGATTCACAATTTTTTATAAGTTAAAAAGAGTTTGTTAATACATGGCAGAGCTTGCCAAATCCAAGGCACCAGGTTGTCATAGCGACAAAGAATTTCATCCTGGCTCCCGAGTGTTTGTCAGCCCGAGGGAGCAGGGAGGAAGTCCATTGGAAAGCATTGTGAAGCTATTGCGCATGTGCCAAACATCTCAGATACATTGAATCAATGTATCTCTAGAGAACATCAGCGCCTCCATGCAGAGTAGGTGAACATAGATGCTCCACAGGACAGCAACAATGCAAAAGGCAGTGGTCACATTCAAAAGCCTACAGTGACAGGATTTAGACACCAGGACCACTACATTAAGTTGTAGTGGTACTGGTGACTAGTGTCCTTTTACAAATTATATTTTTGTCGTTGAAAATGAAGCAAAAAAAAAAAAAAATGACTCCTAGGTTCTGGAGAAATTTGTCAAGCCCTGATGCATGGTATAGATGACCAGTTAGAATTTAAAATGCACAAAACATGACATTTTACCTTCTAGTGCACGTTAATAAAGATCAATATTGGTGCCAAATGCATGATTGTCAGTGGGTCAATAATTCCTTTATTCCAAAAAGATAACCAGTATCCTATTGTCACACTACACAGGCTGAGTAAAATCATTTAACTAGTGAAGACACAAACCTTCAGAGCCAGCTGGCAGCGATTCTCAAGAGTTGTGTCTTTGTTTTCAGATTTCTCCATTTCACCAGCCACACTATTGTAGTCATTGGGGTCACACAGAACCGTGACGCGAGAATGGTTCTTGGCAGCTGCACGCAACAGTGTGACACCACCTGCAGTTACAGGAGAAAAAAAAAAAAAAAACGCGCAGATTAAGAAAGTCAGGAGCCACACATTCTCTAAATCTACATGGTGACAGTTATTATGAAGAGGTATATACACCCTCCCCCCCCTTAATACTTTTTAATTGTTGGATAAAGATAGAGTTTCTCCTTAGTGTATGCTGATGTATTAAATCATACAAGTTCATGAGATTACCAGTCATATTACCCTACCCAAGGGTCTTCTGAATTAGATTGCCAGGATACATACGAATGACATCCATAAGAGAGCAAAAATAATGTTAATGTATTAGATTTAGGGCAGTTTTTACAAAGGCCAATTGCTGTGGAAAGTGGTATTTAGCAGAATCACCACCAGTAGTGATGACACCAACATGAAGCACTGCACCTCTTCCTGTCATTCATAACCATACGATTTTCCTTATCTGCCATCTGATGTCCCAACACAAAAATCCAATAGCTTTTGCCCTATGCTCAGATTTTAGGCAGGTGTAAATAATTACAAAGACTCTCAAACACAAATGGAAATATGATAATATTTCCCATTTGAATGCAAATACTAAAGTGATTTAGGCAAGTCAATCAAAACTATTTGCATGTCCTATAGCTGGACAATTGGGGTGGGATTTAAAAAAATAAAAATAAAAAACCCACAAAAACGCTTTGAGGTGTGGAGTTTAGTTTAAAATCAATGGCTTCCATTTACCATATAGTTCAGTTCCAAGATGTTCAGTAAATAAAAAAAAAATTATATTATATTCACCTAGCTGTTACAATGAAAAAGTCTTTATCTATGAATGATTCTGTGGGATGCTCCCTAAACCTCAGTGTTGTACTCTTGCACATGCGCAAGAGAACTACACTGGTGTAGAGTCATGGCAGATGAAGCACCAGGAGCTTAAAAGGACCCCTTAGAGGAGGATGGCAGAAGACACAAGGAACAGGTTCAGGTAAGTAAAAGACACCTTTCCCTGCACCCCATGGACATTGCATGCAGAGCAATTGGGGTCTTTGCAAGATATGCACAGTAGCAAAGTCATATGTTGCTTTACATCCACACAGATCTTTTCCACTTTTCATTATATAGCACATCTGGACACCATTTGAGGATCTTTGGGTATATTCACAATACAGCAAATTGAAAAATTCAAGCTAAAAATAGCCAATTTCTGTAACTAGAAAAAAAGCAGTAGACTTTCCCAAAGCAGCAAGTGGTCTAAAACGTTGAATTTGGTTTACAGCGAACAAGTCCCTTTGAGTTACACCAGTGGTAAGATATGGGCTTGAGGTAATGTTATATCTGCACAAATTATTTGTATTAATAACAGTGGAAGATGAACAATACAAAATGTTCTTTATGGGCTGCTAAAACATACATAAACAAATTTTTTTATATATTTTTTAAAATTATTTTTGTTGTGCAAAGTATTGACAAACACGTCTATAATGCCACGACAGCATGCATACACATATCAACAGGAGTAATAGCATGGCATTTGTTAAAGCTGCACATTTTTCATTATGGTTTAATATTAGAACTCAAGCTAGATTGAATTGTCTATTCAATAAACACACATATTTTAGGTGAAATTAAGAAAAAACACAATTTCTAGTCCTGCAGAGGTTAGACTAAATAGGAAGTCATACCGCTCTGGTTTTGCTGCAAACATCGGACAGCACAAGGTCGGAGGATCGACCGCCTCCTACGTCCGGTGTGCCTCAGGCCGTATGGTTGAAGCAGTGCAGCAAATTAGCTCTTTGTAGATTTTTAAACCCCACAGTGGGTCCCAGGAGGGTCAGGAGTTGTATACTTCTATAAAGCGGTTCCCTCTGAGGCTGAATGTGGGTGAGAACTGGTTCAAGCTTGCCTAGGAGAGGAGCTCCTGCAAAACACTTCTCTCCTCCATGACAGTCAGGCCCCGCCCACCCAAAATTTATATTTTAAAGACCCACTGTGGCAGGAGGATATGCTTTCCAGTCCGAAAGATTGTTGACCAGAGTCCTCATCAACCTATTGTTCCTCTAACATTTTGGATTTGTCTCATTTTTTGTTAAAATATCCCCCTCTTATAATATTGCTGAATAAGTTGGCACTCTAAATGCCAAAAATAATAATTTAAAATAACCTGTGAAGTGACAATATATTTACCAATATCAATCTGTTCTACAGCTTCCTCCAATGTGACACCAGGTGCAGACACAGTCTTCACAAATGGGTATAAATTGCAAACTACAACCCTGGAAGAAATATGTACACAAAAATAAATAAAGTTTTAGTTACAGCACGTGATAGATTTGAATATTCCTTATTGTACTTGTCATGACCAACACGAACAGGCGTTGCTTTATAGAGATTAACATTTCAAATACACATTGTACTAACTGAATTGCTACCAAAATCTTGGTATTAAGAGTTTCACTGTACTTTTTCTTTTTCTAAATTTAAACTACAAATTGGTGGGCAGAGGCGCCAAGATGTGTATTAACCAAATTATGAATTTTTTAAGGCTGTGTTAATGTGTTGAGTAGTCCAAGAGGATTAAAATTACATAGTTTAAAGGACCACAATAGTGCCAGGAAAACACTTGTGGAGAGGAAGGGGTTAAACTTACCTCTTTCTCCAGCGCCGGACGGGGAGCTCTCCTAATCCTCTCCTCTTCGGCTGAATGCGCATGGGCGGCAGGAGCCGCGTGCGTGCACGCACACATTCAGCCAGTCCATAGGAAAGCATTCACAATGCTTTCCTACGGACGCTGGAGTCTTCTCACTGAAAATCACAGTGAGAAGCGCAGAAGCCGGATTAACCCATTTATAAACCTAGTTTCTCTAGCTGGACCTGGCACCTCTCTAGATAAACCTAGCTGGACCTGGCACCCAGTGGTCTGAGTGCCTATAGTGGTCTTTTAATTAAATCTGCCTACTGATGGTTTGTAAACAAATAAATCTAATTTCAGCCACTAGTAGGTGTACAAGATGTATATAATTTGTCAGTCAATGCAGAAAGTGCGCACACACACACACACACACACACACACACACACACACACCTTCTGAACCTGGCTACTGCGCATTAAAAGTTGAGGCAATAAAACAGCATGCTATCACCCCTCCAACTAAATTAACCAAATTCTTTCAATACCTTACATGGCTGTAACCCAGCCTGGTGAGGTCAGCCTGGTCTTCAGTGCTGCTTCTCGCAAGGATCCCTGAACAAACAGACAAAAGGATACATTTCTGCAATAAGTTTAGAATTACCAAAACTGTAAGTATATTGGAACACTTACAACACAGAAAGGAGAAGATTATAAGGCAAACACTTGGTTGTTGAAGCGAAGCTGCCACAGTTCAGAATTTTTTATTTTTTATTTTTTTTTAAATCTCAAGTGCCATCACTTTGTATCTCCAGAAACATTGTACACATGCTTTTTTTTGTTTTTAAATCATGATATTGATGGCCCATGCATTCATTCTCTCATTCTCAGGAATTTATACACTAAAATATAAAATAGTGACTTACAAACAAGATTGCAAGATTTAGGCAAAAAGATTATTTTGAAAGATTTGATCACGTTATAAATCACAGATTGCAGTTTTTTAGTTTTGAATGCACTGACAAGTGTGAGGAGTCACATGATGACCCAGAAATGTGAATTGGCATCTCATTGCTTCTTCAAATATCTCAACTCTAGAGCTTAAAAAAAAAAAAAAGCCCAACACAAAACACCTGCAATCTACCCAAGCAAGAAAAGTTCTGATTTCTATAGCAGAGAAAGTCCAGTCCTGGTGTTGATAATATTGCCCCACACATTGATAATTGTAACTTCAAGTGATGGACCTGTTTAACCCTTCCATTGCCTGGCAATTATTGCATGTATTAACATCAGCACAGTTGATTATTGACACTAAAGAAAGCATGTCAAACTCAAAGGCTGACACAGGCCAAATAAACAAGGTTTAATTTTATGTGGGGCGTAAAAAAAAAAATACATACACACAATATTGGCTTCACGTCAAGTTACGCATTATGCCGCCCAATCTAATACAATACCCCCACTCTACTTTAACACACTGTCCTGCCCCCACCCCCAATTTAATACACTATACTACAGGAAGCCCCTCTTCCCCCTCCCCCAATCTTAAGCGGTCTTCCAGTCTAGCCCTGCACTGTCTCAAGCAAGCCACACACTCCTCTGGCACTGGGAGCAGCAGGGAAGGGAGGAGTGGTAAGCCCGCTCTGCACGCAGCCAGCCACTCTGCACAGTGTAGCACCGTCGCCAGATATGATTCTGTACCCTGGATGGGCATATCCGGGGGCCAGCGTGAAATAGTGCTTAGTGTTCTTGCAGCTGCCAACGTGTCCCAGGAGCACGCGATCGGCCACGGCCTGTGAGAGGGCTACAACACAAACCGGCCCTCCAACATCCTGGTAACCCATTCAAGCCCTGGTCCGCAAAGATACCCATTTTTGGCAGCATGTTTGCTGTACAGTGTCAGGCACAGTTCA
>OW240918.1:59051493-59070027 GCA_933207985.1 Pelobates cultripes | reverse complement strand
GAAATAATTGCACACAAATGGGAGAAAAGAGACCTGACCAATTAGTAGCAAGTACTTCTTTAAAAAGTAAATATGGCTGTCAATATAAGCGAGGATAAAGGCAGATTACAATAGCCTTCTAGTCTGTCAACAACCTTCAGTGGCAACAAATGTATGAATGTAAAGGGAAAAAGGTAGGCTGCAAGTGATTAATGTTGGTTAAATGGAATTTAAAATTTGAAATAAGTTTGCCTGGTAGGAAGAGAGAAGATGAAAAACCATCTCAACCAAAACTGCTGTGCACTATGACTACATCAGGGCAACTTAGAGAATGGGTGCACCTACATATCACTAAGGAAGACAACGGGTCCCTATTAGGAATGCTGTAAAGACTACGGTCTGAATATAGGGAAACAAGTGCTGTGTCTAAATGGCTTGGTATTGTATTGTAGGGGGCAATGTACGCCAAACTCAAAGTGAGTGCTGCATACAGCTTTTTATATCTCCATGGTTGAACTTCCAGGTTCAGTCATGGTCTCAGTGACATTATTTCTGATATCACTGGAGATTCACACCGATTAGGTCTCCCTACAAACCTGTAGATGGTGATCAGTTCTGAGCTGTGTAAGCTGCTCAGCACTGATCACTGTGAGTCATCGCAGCTGCAAGGGGGAGATTTAATTGGAGATGACTTAGTACTGAGGTTACTTTCCCTGGAGGTGGCCGTCCAGCCAAGATGACTCAAAGGGGCACACTGCACAATTCTCAGTGATGTAATAAATAACTCTAAGGTGAAAGCTAGGACCTGAAGAAATCATTGGAACTGGTTAACATCAAATTTATGAGTCTACTATTCTGAAAACATTGAACAGGTATGGTGCCCATGCCTGGGCACCATGATGAAAGCCACCGCTTTCCAAAAAATAAAAACATTGTAAGACCACCTTGATGCTCCACAGTGTTACTAGGAAATATTATTGTGGACTGATCAAACTAAGGTTGAGTTCTTTGGGAGGAATATACAGCACTATGAATCTCCTTCTAGACTGTCAAGGAGAAAAAGGCACCACAAACAAACATGAAAACATCATCACAACAGTTAAGAATGGTGGAGGAAGCATCATGATTTAGGGCTGCTTGGGGCCTGGACCACTTGCCATCATTGAGGGTAAAAAAATTCCCAAGATTGTTAAGATATCATGTAGGATAATATCAGGGTGGCTGTATACCAGTTGAAGCTCAGCAGAAGTTGGACAATGGTGCTAAACCTCAAAGTAAATCCATGACAGAATGGCTTAAAAGAAAAGAAAATCCAACTTTTGGAGTCTCCTATTCAGAGTCCAGATGTTAGCCCCATAGAGAAAATGTGGAATGACTTCAAGGCAGCTGTTCACAGTAGGCTCCTAAGAATATGGATGTGCTGAAACAGTTCAGTAAGGAAGAGTGCTTTAGAATTTCTCCTGAATATTGTGCAGGTCTAATATGCAGCTACCAGATATGTTTGGTTTAGGTGTTGTTCACTTACTTTTATCACGATACTGTGAATGTTTAATGGGATGTGTTCTATAATGAAAGGTTCTAATTGTGTGTTGTTAGCTGAATCAAAGCTTAATGATTATATTATGTTAAGTGTTGTTTTTATTTTTACATGTGCATTGTAATTTAGCGTGTGTGCTACAGTATTTTAAATTACTAAATTATGCTAAACATGTCTCCGCCTCCTCCACTGGCGGATCCAGAGTCTTATCTCGGGAGGGGCACTCATAGAATATTTAAAGAAACAATCCAGGCACAATAACCACTACAGCTCTCTGTAGTGGTTTTGGTGCCAGGAGTGCCTTGGTGCCCTCCCAGAGTAAATAGTCAAACTGTTTAAGAACAGTTTGACAATTTACCTGGGGTCTGCAAGGATAGGGGCTGTAGTAGGGGAAAGAGTCTCTAGTAGTGTGTGTGTGTGTGTTTGTGTGTGTGTGTGTGTGTATGGGAGGCACTGAGTGTGTGAGGGATGCAGGGTGGGTATGGGAGGCAGTGTGTGAGGGGTGCAGAGTGTGTGTGTGTACGGGAGGCAGTGCATGTGGGACAGTATGTGTATGGGGGTGCAGTGGGAGCACTGTGTGTAGGAGGCAGTGTTTATATGAGGGGTGTAGTGTGTGCATGAGAGTGCAGTGTGTGGGGTGCTGTGGGAGCACTGTGTGTGTATGGGCCCAGTGTGTGTATGAGGGTGTAGTGGGGGCAGTGTGTGTATGGGAGTGCAGTTGGAGAAGTGTGTGTATGGGGTTCAGTGTTTGTGTGGGGGAGCACTGTGTGTATGGGGGTGTAGTGTGTGTGTGTGGGAGATGTGTGTGGGGGTGCAGCGTTTGTGTGTGGGTGCAGTGTTTGTATGGGGAGCTCTGTGTGTATGGCAGAGAAGTGTGTGTGTTTGGGGGAGCAGTGTGTGTGGGGGGAGCAGTGTGTGTGTGTGTGGGGGGGTGCAGTGTTTGTATGGGGAGCACTGTGTGTGTGAGGTGCAGTGTTTGTATGGGGAGCACTGTGTGTGTGGGGGTGCAGTGTGTGTGGTGGGTGCAGTGTGTGTGGGGTGCAGTGTGTGAGGAGGATAAGTCTGTATAGGGGGGCTGTGGGGGAAGTGTGTGTGTAGTTGGAGTGAACTCTAGCCTGCACCTCCTGAGGCTAGAGTTCACTCTCGCAAGAACGGAGCGTTGCTGTGGTAACCGCGGCAATGCTCCATGCTCCGAGAGGAGACCCGGTGGAGCTCAGCTGGAGGTAAGATCTCCCTGGTCTCCTCTTCCTCCTCCCTGCCGGCCACTCACCAATATGCCTGCGGACCGGAGAGGGAGATCTTTGATCTCCCCTCCGGTCCGTGAAGGCACTTAGCAGGGCCGGCGCTTGGATAGCACCGGCCCTGCAGGAGAGAGCATCGGATCTTGGGGGGGGGGGGGCAATTGCCTTGTTGCCCCCCCGGAGCCGCCACTGGCCTCCTCAGGCATCAGTGCCGAGAGGGTAACTCATGAGCATGTAAAGGAGTTTAAGCATGCGTGGGATAGGCATAAGGCTATCCTAACTATAAGATAAGGCTAGGGATTAATGAAAGTATTTAGAAAATTGGGCAGACTAGATGGGCCGAATGGTTCTTATCTGCCGTCACATTCTATGTTTCTATGTGACAAGCAATCTGAATGTTGAGTCACTAAGGGCCAGGGCCGGCAACAGCTCTCATGCTAGTCTTGGTCTCTCTATAAGAGACTAATTCTCTATAACGCGCCGCAGGTCATGTCACCGGGCACTAGGAAGCACTTACATAGCTGCAGACTAGCGCCCGGTGCCATCAACCTCCGCATGCAACGACCACAGAAAGCCGCCTCCCACCCATTGAATAAACCGGCAGCGCAAGGGCGCATTGCTTGATCGCTCCCACCCCTTGCCTTGTACTTGGGATCAAGTGGGTGGGATAATAGCAGAGGCGGAGCTGAGAGCGAGGCAGCAAGGCACACTGAGGAAGCCTGGGAAACATGGAAAGCCAATATGACATTAAGGCAAGAGGGGGACTTCATAGTGTGTCTGCCTGCATCAGGTGGTGTGCGTGTGTGTCTGCTAGGGACAGTGTGTGTGTGTGTGTGTGTGTGCTAGGGACAGTGTGTGTGTGTGTCTGTTTGGGTCAGTGTGTGTGTGTCTCCCAGGGACAGTGTGTGTGTGTGTGACTGCTAGGGACAGTGTGTATGTGTGTCTGCATTGGTCAGTGTGTGTGTCTGCATGGGTCAGTGTGTGTGTGTGACTGCTAGGGACAGTGTGTATATGTCTGCATGGATCATTGTGTGTGTGTGTGTGTTTGTCTGCTAGGGACATTGTGTGTGTGTCTGCTGGGGACATTGTGTGTGTGTCTGCTGGGGACAGTGTGTGCGAGCGTGTGTGTGTCTGCTAGGGAAAGTGTGTGTCTGCTGGGGACAGTGTACATGTATGTGTCTGCTAGGGACAGTGTGTGTGTGTGTCTGCTGGGGACAGTTTGTGTGTGTCTTCAAGGGATGGTGTGTGTGTGTCTACAAGGGACGGTGTGTGTGTCTGCTGGGGACAGAGTGTGTCTGCTAGGGACAATGTGTGTCTGCCAGGGACAATGTGTGTGTGTGTGTGTGTGTGTCTGATAGGGACAGTGTGTGTGTGCCAACACAAGTCATTTTATGTCTGCTTGGTTCAGTGTGTTTCACTCTGCATGAGTCAGTAAATGTGTGTGTGCATTGGTCACCAATCATGATTGTCAGGACCATTGAGTGTGAGTGAGTGAGTGAGTGAGTGAGTGAATGAGTATGTGCGTGAGGGTGTGTATGTATGTATCAGTGATTGCATTTGACAGGAAGGAACATTTCCTTTTAAAAAAATCAATACTTTTAAAATAAGAATATAAACCTGTATTCCAAATACTATAGTGTATCTATCCCTACTTAGATTCAAACACCCCCACCCCACTATAAAATGATTAAAAATAAAATAAAAAGGGAGGGGGGACTTACTTTTATTTTCATTTTTCAGACTCCCTCTGTATTGCTTGCCTTCTTACCTCACTTAATGTCACTGATGGGACAACACTGGTTCAATCCAATGTTCCTCATGCAGGAGCATTGGGCACCTGATGCACATAAGTGTCAAGCTCTATGCACTTCCAACAGCAGAGGTGCCTCTAGTGGCTCTTAGTGTGACAGCTACTAGAGGCATGTTTAACCCTTCAAAGTAAGGCAACGTTTTATCTTGTCGCGTTAAACCTACAGGACCACTGTAGAGTGAATGGGGCAGAACATTTTTTTTTGCCCAGGGAAGCAAAAACCTTGCACCGGCCCTGCTAAGAGCTAAATGGGACACTATAGGCACCCAGACCACTTCATCTCATTGATGTGATGTGGGTGCAATGTCCCTGTCCCCTTAGTCCTGCAATATAAACCATTGCAGTTTAGAGATACTGTAATGTTTACATTGTTACATTAAGACCGGCTCTAGTGGCTGTCTACCAAGGCGACATTAAGACTTCTATAAGGAAGGCTTTATGCGCTTGCGGTGCTCAGTGCGCATGCTCTTTAGCACTCCCGTCAGGTGACGTCAGAGGAGTCAGAGCACCGACCCAGCGCTGAGGGACATCGGCACTGGTACACTGGTTTCGCGCTAGTAAATAAAGGGATTTTAACCCTTTATTGGTGAGGGAGGCAGAAGGAGCTAAAGTGCTATTAATACAGCTTTGCATTACTAGCACTATAGTATCCCTTTAATGATACTGAGTGTAACTCTAAACATGAGGCTTTTAGACTTTCCTCAGCTTCTAACAGCATACACAGTGGCAAAGATTTATACATTTGAAAAAGTTACAATCATAAATGTTATCCTCATATAGTAACTTTTTTTATACAAAATGAAGACAATAAAAGATGTTGGATTCTGTTGAATTACAGCACCTCAATATGATCTAAACAAAATAAATCTAATTCATAAAACTTTTCCTTTTGCATATATAAAACATTTTCATATCACCTGAAAACTTTGCTGCCTTGTCAAAAGGTTTTGTTTTCCCTTTCTGGCAGTAAAAATATTTATATGTAAGTTGCCATTACTCTTTTATATACCTCTCTGTGTCAGTGAGTGCAGTACTTGAAACATCTCTAACAGTTTTATATGCAACAGCCCTGTAAGACAGGCAAGGTTTATATTACACTGCCCTCTACAGGCTAATGAAATGAAAACCAATATATTACTTGTTTAAAGCAAAGGAGTTTTTCTTTGTGCTACAATTTTTTCTGGTATATTTTTTGCATAATCTAATATTATTGGAGAAATCGCTAACAATTAAAAGAGCCTAATGAAAATGATTTTTAGAATATACTGCAATGTAGCTTTTGCTAGTTTTTGAAGTATGTCCTGGGATCTAGAAGTTATAAATCAGGGGTGCCCAAAAGGTAGATCCCCAGATGTTTTAAAACTACAACTCTCATACGAGTCTACACTCTCATGCTTTGTCATACTAGAGGCATGCATATGATCTTGGGAGTTGTAGTTCTGCAAAATCTGGGGATCTACTTTTTGGGCACCGCTGTTATAAATGTTGCTGCTATTCAGAAAAAAAATCATTTCTGCAATTAGGAACAATTTAACCCCTTAGCTATAATCACAAATACGTCATGCAATAAAAGTTGCACGCCTCAGTTGTCGAGTAAATGCTCTAACCTACTGCTCTTGCACTGCATCCATTAATATGTACCCACTATGCACCCATTTGCGGGAAAGGATTTGCCCTATAATAATTATGCACACCTGATATAGGGTATTTGATGTCATTAGACCACACACCTTCTCATTACAAGAGATGCACATCACCCTAATAATGCTTAATTGGTAGTGAGCTTTCTGAGCCTACTTACACAGCTTAGATAAGACAAACATACTTCCGGAAGGATGGTCCAAAATACTATTTACTAACTTCAATTTCTGCACTCCCTGTACAGTACATGGTTTTCCCCTGTTTTTGGATGTACCCCAAATATACCAGATATACTCCTAAATTTGGTATCCCCTTAAAGGCCTGATCTGGGTGAACGACATATTCAAAAAATCACCCAGATGGGATCAGGGGTTCGGGAGTTAGGTGGAAGTGTTCATTTGACCGACCGCACACGAGGCAGTAGCCGAAATCAGTTCCATACATTTTGGCCTTGCGGTCGGTCTTTGTTTGTGGGGTAAAAGATACAAAAATCCTTGCCATCCATGGCTGTACTGATGTTCGTATGAATCCCCTTGTTCGTGGGATTCATTTAACCGAACGGCGGGCTGTTCGTGTGTTTGGTTTGGCAATTATGGAACTCTGGAGGTCTTAGCGGTGTTCGCGTAGTTGAGTGTCCGATTTGGTTTCCAGACACTCGACGACCAAATACTGCTGGGCATTCGTATGGCAAGATGGCCACCGCCACGTGTTCGTATGCCGAACAGTGGCCACCCAGGGAACACACACAGAGCATTTGTCTAATTGCCAATTAGACTGCGGTTAGCACCGACTAGGGGGGTAAACTAGAGGCACAATCCTCTCTGGGGTGGTCTGATTGTTCGGTAGTTTGTTCGTATGCCAAACGGAGTGGTTTTACCGAACAATTAGGCGAATGCTTCATACTGTAACAATTCACCAGGGAGTTATGTAACAGTTTACCAGGAGTTGGAGCCCAGTTGCAAGAGATGGCACAGGAAGGAGGCAAAAACAAAAAGCGCAGTACAGATTAAGGGGAAATCCAAAGGCAGGGTCAGACGAGAAGCAGAATTCAGGGCTGGCAGCGGAGTAACGTAGTCGGTAAAGCAGGCAGAGGTCAGAGTCCAGGAAATCAGTCAGTAGCGAAGCAGAGATCCGTCAGGAAACACCAAACAGACAAAAATGACCAGATGCTATGTTTCAGGCAGGGCTGGTTTTTACAGCCTGCTAATTAGATGCAGCTGACCCTAATTGGAAAAGGGTTGCAGGTGAATCAGCACTGCTCATTCCAGGCAAGGGGTCAGGAAGCAGAATAATGCAAACAGACACTAAAGCCCCATGGTGGATATCATGGCAGAGAACCTGACTGGGATGCTGGAGCTGTGAGTTCAAACCCAGCCAGATCTCTTAAAGGGCCGGTCACGCCTTGCGGTCAGCAGTGTGGTCACGCCTTGCGGTCAGCAGGGTTCAGGCTGTGCCGTGACACATACAATACAGATATATAGAAAATACATGAAACGAAAATGACCTTATTAGCACAAATATTTAAAGACGGCCCAACACAATCTGCTACACTGCTCCCCCTTGCCCACAAGCCGGCATACACAGTCTGATCCCACACGGATTGGCTTGGGAATGTCCAGGGTTGCTCACTAATCATTTTTCCAAGTCGGTTTGTCTAGACAACCCATCGGCGTTTCCATTCTGTTTCCCTGGGTGGTACTGGATATTGAAGTCAAATTGTCCCCAGCCACCCGGTTTAGCCATACCAACGGGTTGTGATCCGTGAGCAAGGAAAAGGGCTGTCCATACATATAAGGTTGTAACTTTTTCAGGGCCCACACAACAGCCAAGCATTCCTTCTCGATGGCGGCGTAGCTTACTTGAACAAGAAAACGTTTAGTTGGATTGGGAGCTGCCAAGACAGGGGCATTTATAAGTGCATTTTTCAGTTGTTGGAATGCCTGCTCACACCCCGGGGTCCAGGTTACTTGGCAGGGAAGGTTTTTCTGGGTAAGATCAGTAAGGGGCTTGGCCAGGGCGCTATAATTGGGCACAAACTTTCTACAGTACCCTGTCGTCCCTAGAAATGCAAGTACTTGGGTTTTAGTCCTGGGGGATGGCCACTGAGCTACGGCCTCTACCTTCACTGGCTCAGGTTTTTGCTTTCCACAGCCTACTCGATGTCCGAGGTACTGTACCTCGGCCATCCCTATACTACACTTGGCAGGCTTCAGCGTTAAGCCGGCCTCCCTGATCCTGTCTAGAACCGCTCCTATATGTGCCAGATGCTCCTGTCAGGTATTGCTAAAGATGGCAATGTCATCTAAGTAGGCACAGGTGTAGTCCTGGAACCCATCTAGGAGTCGGTCCACCATCCGCTGGAAGGTAGCCGGAGCGTTTTTCATCCCAAACGGCAATACCTTAAATTGGTATAAGCCGAATGGGGTGACAAAGGCTGACTTAGGGATGGCATCTGGGGCCAAGGGGATCTGCCAATACCCCTTACAGAAATCAATGGTAGTGAGGTATTGGCCCCTGGCCATCCAATCTAGCAGTTCGTCTATCAGGGGCAAAGGATAGGCGTCGGACACGGTCTTTTATTTTAACCTCCGGTAGTCTACGCAGAACCAGGTCGTACCATTCCGCTTGGGTACGAGGACTACTGGGGAGGCCCAGGGGCTGTCTGAGTGCTCAGTCACCCCCAGTTGGAGCATTTCGTCGATCTCCTTGCACATGTTCTCCCGTACCGCCTCTGGTATGCGATAGGGAGTCTGGCGCATTGGGAGTTAACCTGGGGTCTCTACCCTGTGAGTGGCCAGAGGAGTGTAACCAGGTACATTGGAGAAGATGTCTTGCTTCTCCCTTAACAGTTGTTGTACCTCGGTACGCTCCTGTGGGCTCAACCTGTCTCCCAGCTCAACCTCCCCTAGATCTCCTGACAACTTGCCATCTCCCAGAAGGTCTGGGAGAGGGAGGCTGTCAAACTCGTCTGAGGTGGGTCGCAGATAGCGGTCACCTCCTCGGAGCGTTCCTGGTAGGGCTTCATCATGTTCACATGGATCATGCGTCGCCCTCCAGTCCCTGCACAGGGGCCAATTATATACGTGGTGTCACATCTCTGTTCTACCACTTTATAAGGACCCTGCCAGGCGGCCTGTAACTTGTCATGTCGGACAGGTTTTAAAATTAAAACTTTCCGCCCGACCTGGAAGCTACGGTCCCTGGCGCCCCCACCATACCATGTGTGCTGGCGAGCCTGAGCCGCCTGAATGTTTTCCCGCACTGATCTAGTCAATTCTTCTAGTCGGTCTCGGAATGCCAACACATATGGTATGATGGGGTATCGTCTGTGCTACGGTCTCCCTCCCAGTGCTCTCTAATAAGATCTAGCGGGCCTCTTACTCTCCTCCCAAATAATAATTCAAACGGGGAGAACCCTGTTGACTCCTGTGGCACCTCTCGATATACGAAGAGTGGGTGGGGTAGGAATCGCTCCCAGTCCCGATGGGTCTCGGCGAAGGTTCGGAGCATCTGTTTCAATGTACCATTGAACCGTTCGCAGAGCCCATTGGTCTGGGGATGGTATGGGGCACTGATTATGGGCCTAATGCCACAGAATTTCCAGAGGTGCTGGGTGACCTCCGCGGTGAACTGAGTACCCTGATCAGAGATGATCTCCCTGGGTAACCCCATCCAGGAGAATATCTGCACGAGGGCCTCGGCTAACGTTTCGGCGTGGATAATGGTCCAGAGGCGGAGGTCACCTCTGGATACCGGGTGGCATGGTCCACCCCTGTCAAAATATATGTCTTGCCAGAGGGACTAGGCTTTCAAGGGGTCCTACTAGCTGAATGGCTATTCAATTATGGGTAGCGGATGCAATTTTGCTTTCCGCCAGTCTCCTCTCTTCCCTACTCTCTGGCATGTACCACAGGTATTGCAATACATCCTAACTTCCTGACTAATTCCCGGCCAAAAGAAACTTTGGGTCAGTTGGTACCGGGAGCAACTGACCCCCAAATGCCCAGATAGCGGAATATCATGCGCTATCCGGAGCAATTCGAACCGGTTCCACTGCGGTACTATTAGTTGCCTAATGATGATCGGGTCTGACCCATACCCGTTTGTCACACTCCCTGTACAGTAACTGCTTGTCCCATATAAATCTCTCACCCTCCGCCCCGGGTCGGTCAGAGGTGACCTTGTCTCGTTACACTTGTAAGGTGGTGTCAGTGATCCCCTCTGCCGCAAATTCGCTAGGGGGAGCCCAGGGGACACATTCTGATGAAGGGGAAGGATCTCTTACCTGAACCTCCGGGTGTGTGTTGTGATCCTGGGTGCCGGCCTGTTGCCTGGTGACTACGGGATGCACTTCTCCTGTGGCTGGGACTTGGGGCTCAAAAGCAGAGGTGAGCTTTCCCAGATCATTCCCCAGCAAAACCTCCGCTGGTAATTGTGGCATTAACCCCACCTCCACATTTCCAGACCCTGCTCCCCAATGTAAATAAACCCTTGCTGTAGGTAGCCGGTACATTGGTCCCCCAGTTACCCTCATGGCTACAATCCTGCTGGTCTTGGCGTTGTTGGATACCAGGTGACTTTTCACAAGAGTTTGGGTGGCTCCTGAGTCGCGGAGCCCTTGGACGGCTTTTCCCTCAAGGCACACAGTTTGTCGATGATGCTGGCAGTTATCTGCATCCTCCTGGAGTGGATTGTCTTCATGTAGTACATCCCACTGTTCCACGGTGGTGGCTGGAACCGCAGAGCCATAGGGTGCTGGTACCTCAGTTTGGTAATAGTGTGCTGCTGCTCGGTGGTGGACCTGGCCGGATCCAGTTGGTTCGGTCTCTGAGTTGTGGACAGTCCCATTGCACAGAGCTGGGCTGATGTAACCTTGGCTGAGAGGCGACTGGTGGGGGTGGTGGAAGCTGACAAGGTGGTACTGTTGTGCTGGTGGGGTTGCTAGTCCCCTCTAGGGGTTTTACTGCTGTCTTGGTGACCACTGCCTTTTGTTGCCTGCGGGCATCAAGATAGTCATTGGCTTTCCTAGCTGTCTCTGTGAGAGATGTAGGATTGCAATCTCTCACCCATTCTTGGACATCTGTCAGAACCCCATCATAAAATTGCTCCAACAAAATCATCTGTAACAGGTCCTCCATGGACCGCGCTTTGTTGGCCTGTACCCATCCTAGGGCTGCCCGGTGTAGTCGGCAAGCCCACTCAGCATGTGAGTCTTTCTCTGTCTTTTTCAGCTGGTATCCGCCTTCGGTATGCCTCTGGTGTGATGGCATACCGGGCCAAGATCACTTCTTTTACCCGAATGTATGAATTTCTTCATCAGGCACAGTGTGATACGCCTCTGCTACTCTCCTGGTTAGCCGACCTGCTAAGATTTGGACCTACTCTTCTGAGCTGATTTTATGTAGGGCGCATAGTCTCTCAAAGTCCTTGAGGAAGGCATCAATATCTTCCTCTGCCTCTACATAGGTTTTGAAAGCTTGGTAGGGTATCTTTGGCCTACCCTCTGGGATTATGGTAATTGCTGGGCTCATTTCTGGGGTTTGTTGGTCTCTCTGTCGCAGCACAAACTCCTGGACTTCGGTCATTGTCCTGGAAATTATGGCTGCTGGTGGATTTTCCCCATAAAATGACAGCCTAGACTGTAGCTGCCTTTGAAATTCGGATTGTTCCTGTTTGTCCGCCGAACCGCTCGTTTTGTAAACCGAACCGCCATCCATTCGGTACACCGCCATCACTTCAGATAAAAGAATAGCCTTTTTCTTGTTGCTGGCCGGAAAGGTCTTTTAATATGGACAGCTTTAGTATAGAATAGTCAATCTTCATCCACAGTCCATTTTTTATTGTTGCTGTAAAGGATCCTTCTATTCGTGCAGTGCTGATCCTTGTAGCTTCTCCCAAAATCCAGCTGAAACAAAGTGATTATAGCTTCCAATCCCCCAAACATGAGTCGAGACTTCATGAAGGGGTAAAACGATCTGATTTTATGGGGGTTACCTGCCCGGTATTTATGCAGGTCTCCCACCTGGTGGACACTCCCCTAGGGGACCAAATGGAAGACTGGGACACAAGAATTACAGTAGCCAATCGCAGTGGCTCTAACATAAGCACTCCCCTTTTACATAAGTAACTCCCTCCTTTCTATCCTGGAGATAATTAACTTAAGTTAGTAAAAGGAACCTTAATTATCTCCAGGTAGAGAAAAACATGGCTTTTCATATATTCACCAAACAGCATAAAAATCTATAACTTATATTTTATTGCAATAAAACTTTAAGTCCCACATACCCCCAGATAGCTTGGATCTGAGTGCATATTATAGGCGAATAGCGCTCAGATCCCACAAACACAGTTCTCAATATCGTCGAATGAAGTTTGGACTTCACCGGCGGTTCGCGTGTTTGTATCCGACAAAGAGTTCCACAACTGTAGCTATCTGGGGTCGGTCTATTTCACATAAATCCAAGTCCCAAACAGTGAAATGTTCCCGGCATTGGTGTGTTTCCAGCCGTATGAACTAGGACCTTGGTAGGCATCAGCGGTGTTTGGCAGAATAAGTGTCCGAAAAAGAGTTCCAGGGCATCGCCGCCATTTACCGCTGAGCGGTCGACAATTTAAAATGGTGACTGCCACATGTTCGACAGATGAACGTGGACCACCAAGCTATTCCCCAATTACTCTGCGGTTAACCGCAAAGTCTCGGTGGTTAATGGGCGCCACACGACCTCAGTGGGCGGTCGGGTGATTCGGCAGTTTATTCGTTTTATTGGTATTTACACGAAATCACCCCACACACGCATAAATAACCGAACAGGCTGTTTCACATAGTCTGGTTAATAGGGAGTTTCGTTACAGTTGCCTTCCCTGGTGCTTGTTCCTTTGTGGGTTCTGGATCCAGCCGCTGCCAACCAATGTAGTGGAGCACTAGTTTCCTTTAGACTTCTCTGCTGGTATTAAATAGTAATGCAGGAACACGAACTCGTGTAGGTGTGATTTATAGGCCCCCAGGACAAATTGAAGAGTTAGATAATCTACTAGTTCAGGAAATAGCTAAAATGACAATGAAGTGGGAAGTTATCATCATGGGTGACTTTAATCTTCCTAATGTGAATTGGAAAACAAAAATAGCTGCTTGTGTCAGGAGCACACATATTCTAAACTCCCTACTGGGATTGTCTCTAAAACAAGTCATTGAGGAGCCAACTCGTAAAGAGGCCATACTAGATTTAGTGTTAACAAATGGAGATTTGGTATCAGATATTACTGTAGGTGAAAGTTTAGGATCCAGTGATCATCAGTCAGTGTGGTTTAATATCAGAACAGTGAGTTACACCACACAAAAACAAAAGTTTTAGACATTAGAAAAACAGACTTTTCTAAAATTAGAATATGTGTAAAGGAGTCATTATCAGACTGGAGCAATTTAAATGGAGTCCCAGAGAAATGGGATTATTTAAAAGTTGCACTACTGAAGGCAGCAGAAAATTGCATTAGGCTTGTCAGTAAAAGCAAAAAATTTAAGAAACCACTGTGGTACTCCGCAGATGTGGCCAAAATAGTAAAAAACAAAAAGTTAGCATTTAGTAATTATAAAAAAAAAAAAACAGAGTGAGGAAGACAGAGTTATCTATAATATTAGGCTGAAAGAGGCTAAGCAAGTTATAAGAGCTTCCAAATCACACACAGAAGAGAAAATAGCACAGTCAGTAAAAAAGGGGGACAAAACTTTTTTTTAGATACATAAATGAGAAAAGAAAAGTAAAACAAGGATTAGTTAGATTAAAAACAAAAGAAGGAAGGTATGTAGAAGAGGATACAGGTCTAGCTGACTGCCTCAATTAATATTTTTGTTTGCTATTTACAGATGAAAATGAAGGAAAGGGACCTCAGTTAAAAAAAGGGATAAATGAGTCATTTATTACACGTGAGTTTAAAGAGCAAGAGGTTCTATTTCAACTGTCAAAAGTAAAGACAAATAAGTCAATGGGACCTGATGGAATACACCCAAAGCTATTAAAAGAGTTTAGCGGTATACTAGCAAAACCATTAACAGATTTATTTAACCAATCATTGTTAACAGGAGTAGTCCCAGAAGACTGGAAGTTAGCAAATGTTGTGCCCATTCACAAAAAAAGGTAATAGGGAGGAGTCGGGCAACTATAGGCCAGTTAGCCTTACTTCAGTAGTGGGGAAAGTGATGGAAACCATGTTAAAGGATAGGATTGTTGAACATCTAAAAACACATGGATTTCAAGATCAGAGACAACATGGGTTTACTTCAGGGAGATCATGCCAAACTAATCTTATTGATTTTTTTGATTGGGTAACTAAAATTATAGATCAGGGTGGTGCAGTAGACATTGCTTACCTAGATTTCAGTAAGGTTTTTGACACTGTTGCACATAGAAGGCTTATCAATAAACTGCGATCTTTAAGTTTGGATTCCAATATTGTTGAATGGGTAAGGCAGTGGCTGAGTGACAGGCAACAGAGGGTTGTAGTTAATGGAATATATTCAAAGCTTGGACTTGTCACCAGTGGGGTACCTCAGGGATCTGTACTTGGACCCATTCTCTTTAATATTTTTATTAGTGATATTGCAGAAGGTCTTGATGGTAAGGTATGTCTTTTTGCTGATGATACTAAGATATGTAACAGGGTTGATGTTCCAGGAGGGATAAGCCAAATGGCAAATGATTTAGGGATTTAGGGATGATTATTTCTAATGACTTAAAGGTAGGCAGACAATGTAACAGAGCAGCAGGAAATGCTAGCAGAATGCTTGGTTGTATAGGGAGAGGTATTAGTAGTAGAAAGAGGGAAGTGCCATTGTACAGAACACGGGTGAGACCTCACTTGGAGTATTGCACGCAGTACTGGAGACTGTATCTTCAGAAGGATATTGATACCTTAGAGAGAGTTCAGAGAAGGGCTACTAAACTGGTTCATGGATTGCAGGATAAAACTTAACAGGAAAGGTTAAAGGATCTTAACATGTATAGCTTGGAGGAAAGACAAGACGGGGGGATATGATAGAAACATTTAAATACAAAAAGGGAATCAACACAGTAACGGAGGAGACTATATTTAAAAGAAGAAAAACTACCACAACAAGAGGACATAGTCTTAAATTAGAGGGACAAAGGTTTAAAATAATATCAGGAAGTATTACTTTACTGAGAGGGTAGTGGATGCTGAAGTGGTAGAGGTTAACACAGTAAAGGAGTTTAAGCATGCGTGGGGTAGGCATAAGGCTATCCTAACTATAAGATAAGGCCAGGGACTAATGAAAGTATTTAGAAAATTGGGCAGACTAGATGGGCCGAATGGTTCTTTTCTGCCGTCACATTCTATGTTTCTATCTGTCGGAACCCCATCATAAAATTTCTCCAACAAAATCATCTTTAACAGGTCCTCCATGGACCGCGCTTTGTTGGCCTGTACCCATCCTAGGGCTGCCCAGTGTAGTCGGCAAGCCCACTCAGCATGTGAGTCTTTTTCAGCTTCCTGAACCGCCTCTGGTGTGATGGCATACCGGGCCAAGATCACTTCTTTTACCCGAATTTAATTATGAATTTCTTCATCAGGCTAGGTGCGATACGCCTCTGCTGCTCTCCCGGTTAGCCGACCTGCTGGCCGGAATACCCCTTGCTTCCAGAAGGTCTTTTAATGTGGACCACTTTAATATAGAATAGTCAATCTCCATCCACAGTCCATTTGTATTGTTGCCTTCCCTGGTGCTTGTTCCTTTGTGGGTCTTGAATCCCGCCGCTGCCAACCAATATAGCGGAGCACTAGTTTCCCATAGACTTCTCCGCTGAGTTAACTCAGGATGAACAGCAACAATAACAGATAAAATAATCCAGTAATATTCCATCACGATTCCCAATAATTGGACGACATACAGTATCAGGAGGGGAACTGATCTTTTATTCCACATACCCTGCTTTTATGCATCTCTCCCATGCAAGGGAGACACCCACAGTAATTAGTACAGTAACCAATCATTTACACGTTACCTCCCACACATTTCCTCCCCTCAGTTTAACAGATAATTCCATTATACAGCACATGGTTTTCCCGTTTTTAGATGTACCCCAAATATACCAGATAGACCGCTAAATTTGGTATCCCCCGATAGCCCTGATCTGGGTGAACGACATATTCAAAAATCACCCAGATGGGACCAGGGGTTCGGGAGTTAGGTGGAAGTGTTCATTTGACCGACCGCACACGAGGCAGTAGCCGAAATCAGTTCCATACATTTTGGCCTTGCGGTCGGTCTTTGTTCGTGGGGTAAAAGATAAGAAAAATCCTTGCCATCCATGGCTGTACTGATGTTCGTATGAATCCCTTTGTCCGTGGGATTCATTTAACCGAACGGTGGGCTGTTCGTGTGTTTGGTTCGGCAATTATGGAACTCTGGAGGTCTTAGCGGTGTTCGCGTAGTTGAGTGTCCGATTTGGGTTCCAGACACTCGACGACCAAATACCGCTGGGCATTCGTATGGCAAGATGGCCGCCGCCACGTGTTCGTATGCCGAACAGCAGCCACCCAGGAACACACACAGAGCATTCGTCTAATTGCCAATTAGACTGCGGTTAGCACTGATTAGGGGGGTAAACTAGAGGCACACTCCTCTCTGGGGTGGTCTGATTGTTCGGTAGTTTGTTCGTATGCTGAACGGAGTGGTTTTACCAAACAATCAGACGAATGCTTCATACAATATAGATATATAGAAAATACATGAAACGAAAATGACCTTATTAGTATGAATATTTAAATACAGCCCAACACAATCCGCTACAGAGAGATTAATGATTGGGTTCCTTTCTTCCTTGTCGGTGGTTTTGACCAAGTATTTATACATTTTTCCTCTCTGTCCCCTTCTAAAGGGTCTACGTCTACTCTTAATTTTTGCTTCTTGAATCTAATGAGGTCATTCCTATACCTCATAATCTAATCCTGGAACTTGATCACGTGTTGGGTAGATGTTGCGACATTTAAAGTAGATGTGTGAGACAGTTCAAACTTCTTGATAGATCCTTTAGTAAACACCAATTCCTTTTTAACCTCATCAACGACAATGATCATCCAGTCTAATGAACATTTGTTGGCAACACCTATCCGTTTCTTACAAAATTCAAGATAGTCCAATAGTGGGTGAATTTCATACCCTAAAACGTCTAGGAATCCGTTTTGCTCGATAATAGTAATTTCTTATATTGTTACATATGGAGTGCTGGGAAGCACCCTGGTTTATTCATGGTTGTTAAAATATTTTGATTGGGTAGAGTGCCAGAATTTTCATTTTTTGTATATGTTAAAAGTCCTGAATGTGGGGGAGGAGTTAAGGCCCCTACTTAAACCCCTAGCTCCTACTCACCTTTGCCGTGCAAAGCTGACTAACTCACCTTGGCAACCAGCACTTCCGGTCCGAGTTCCCGCCAGAAAAGTTACCGACGCTAGCAGGAGTTCTGTCGCTGCAGTATCCTCTGCCTCCGACCTCCGGTCCTGCCACCCGGCTTTTCCGTGGTCACGCTACCCGGCTTCTGGTCACGAGACCGGCGCATCCACGTAAGCATAACATGGGAAATAGCTTTTGGCTATTTCCCACGTTCGGGCACAAAAACGTAGGGGTAGGCTTCCTTTCACTATTAAAATAAGGCAATTTGTAGATACTTACCCGTTTGTATATTTACCCGTTCGTTTTCTTTCCCGTTCGTTTACTTACCTGTTCGTACACTCCTGCGGTTCATACGGCTAAACAGTCGACCACAGGCATACTTATGTTCGTTTAGTCGTTCACGCGGTTAAACTACTGACCGCATCACTAGTTTTTATTGTACTTACGTTCGTTAAATTTTCTAGTACGGCTAAAACGACTGGACACAGTCTCTTTGTATGTGTGCGATTTTTTTTAATGTAATATTATATTTAGCCAGGGGCGGACTGACCGGTCGGGCACTTCGGACACGGTCCGAGGGCCCGGCCGGGAGGGGGGCCCGCCGCCAGGGCCGCCTTCAGGGGGCCCGGCGGCAGGGCTGGATTGGGGACTTGAGCGGAGGGTGCCACCGGGTGGCCGGTCCGGTGGCACACTGTGAGGGGGCCGCGGCCGTTTTCATCCTGCGGTTCCCACAATTCCCAGCACAGGATGTGGGAACCGCAAAGGAGCATGACAGACACATGCTCCTCCTCCAGTGTTAGTGAGAGGAATGCCGCCGGACCGGCGAGGCTGCCACACGGTCCGGCGGCTCCAGCATCAAACGGCCGGCCCCCTCAGAGTTTAGTAAGTGGGGGGAGAGATGGGTAGGGGGGAGAAACAGGGG
>OW240918.1:59029468-59045124 GCA_933207985.1 Pelobates cultripes | reverse complement strand
AAATGGGCACTGTGAGCCTGACACAGAAGCTGGCAGCAGTGGCAGACAACTAAGTGCATTTACATTACATAGAAAAAATAAATAAAAAAAAAGCATACCCTTATCCTAACCTAGCTATGCTTTTCCCTATCTTATGAACAGCAGCTACACTTTCCCTCCTCTTACTAAGCATGCAGCTTGAGAATGAATCTAAAATGGATGCTGTCCAGTAGGTGGGAGGGTCTGCTAGGGAGGCTGTACTGCTAATTGGCTGGAATGTGTCTGCTGACTGTGAGGTACAGGGTCAAAGTTTACTCAATGATGACGAATAGGGGGCGGGTCGAACCGCGCATATGTTCGCACGCCGTGGCGAACGCGAACATGCTATGTTCGCCAGGAACCGTTCGCCGGCGAACCGTTCGGTACATCACTACAGTGCGACCCTTCTTGGCCTGGGACCAGATGGACTTAGGCCTCTGGTTTTTCCTTTATGGTTTGCCCAGGGTTAGGTATATGATGGCATGATGCAATGGTCCATGTGGTTAGGGCTGCAAGGCTTTGGGGCCTTGCTGAAAAAAGGCAGCTGTGGAATCCGCTTTTCAGCTGCTGCGGCTGTGTGTGCCGGGTTATTGTTTTCCAGGCTGTATTTCTGATGGTTAGTGTTATGTGGCTATGTGCCTCCGCATGGGTTGCTCCCAATGTCGCTTATGAGTGGGACCGACAGTGTTGCACGTCCGTGCTCTGCTGCTGTGGTGTTTTCTTGGCGTTTTCTTTCAGCGTTTTGGAGTTCAGTGGCCCAGAACGTAACCGTGGGTCCGGATACGTTCTGTAGTTTCCTGGATAGTGGGATCGATCCCAGGGCAGGGGAACGTCGGTTGCCCCTGACTGCGGTTTAAGACATCAGGTGGGAGGTGTCGGTAGTTTTGGGGGCAATGTGGGTTTGAGCTGCGTTACCCGTGGGCTCTCCTGGGTAAGCTGGGCTTCGCATGTTGGTGTTGCCTTTGGGGCTGTATGGGGTTCCTTCTTGGCCTCCCATAACGGTAGCTTGTGCAGGCAGCCCCCGTAGGTCCCTTCCACTGACTTTCGCCTGTTTACCGCTGCAGCAGGTTTGGGAGGCTGGGGCCATTTTGGGCTCTCAATGGTGTGCTGACTCTTGCCCAGTAAGCTGGCAAGCATCGGAGCTCTTGAAGACTCTGGCTGTCTTGGAGCTCTTCCCCATTCTCTACTGCTTCTATTTCGGTGGGGTGTTCCACTTGGGGCTAAAATTCCTGGGTAATGATTGTGTGGAGTTCAAGGGGCATTCATTCATTAGGGTCGGCTCCATACGCCGCTAGGCTTGGCGTGCCTGCGCCAATGGTTCAAAGGCTCGGATGGTGGGAGTCAGGGTGGTAGGTTACGTAGGTTCACCCTGCCGGTCTCCGGAGTTGATTTATTTCCGCAGTTTCGGTTCCCCTGGAATAGGGATGGTGAATGCTCATTTGGGCCGGGAGGTGGGCCGACCCGGTGCGAGTGGTGGGATCTTACGCCTTCTTGAGCGGAGGTTCGGTGGTTTGGCACCAGATACATGAGGTGGGTGTGGCTCCTCCCTGACCTGGGTCAGCAGTCCAGCCTCCTAGGGGTACCGTGGGTTTGTCATCCATCTGGGGGGAATGACCTGTGTTCGGTGCTCGTTTGGGATTTGTGCTGACCTTAAATCTGGACATGTCACCCATTTTTTTGTTTTCTTTCCATTGTTTTCTTTCCATATGTTCACAAGGTCTGGGCTGAGGTCATCACCCGTTCCTATTCGCAGGGCGCTCAGCAATGTGAGTGCCCTAGTGCACTGCGTTGGAAATCGAACAAGATGAGTTTCTAGGTTTGTCTTGGGGGATTCCTGTTCGCCTTAGGGTTCTGAGTGGGATGTGGCCTAGTTATCTCAAGGGGTTGGGGTGCACTTGCTGGAGGTCGGACTAGGCCTTTGTTAATCTTGCTCTACAATAAGTGGTTGAACAGGCCATGGATGGTTTTGGTGGGGACCTCTGCTGATTTTAGGCATAAAATAGCAGGGTGCTGATTTTAGGCATAAAATAGCAGGGTTGTGGCTGGGGGTATGTTTTTAAGGGGTTACGTTTAAGAATATGGAATGAGATGAACAAGTTTTTAAGGTCTCTACCTACCCTGCTCTAAAGGGTTAACCTTAGGTTACCTGGCATGTTGTGCCCATCGAGCGTGGATAAGGTCGGCTGATGGAAGGCACTGGAAGGAAGTGATTTTTATGCCGAGGGGGGAGGTGAGAGGAAGTGGTACATAGGCGCATGGTCAGTTTATTGGCAAGGACGGTTGGGTTCACTGTATGACACTATGTGTTAAGTTATATGCATATATATGTTAAGTTATGGTTATTTATGTTTAACGTTTTGGTTAGAGAAAAGAAGAGAAATTATTAAATAAATTATGGATGTGTCATACAGTATTTGTCATATGTTATAATAAATGCTGTTTTCATCCATACTACGTTGTCTGTCATTATTTTGGAAGGGGGATGAATTGGGTTGGTTTATGTATTATGCTGCTTTGAGATTCCCCACTATGTACATACATGGAGTGTGACGAGGAAAATGTGGAAGCTTTATGGTTAGATATCTGCTTGGGGCAAACAAAGGGAAATCAATTATTGGTTGGGATATTTAAGGAAGAACTGCTGTTAGAGCAAATTAGGAAAGCTGCAAATCGGGGTAACATGGTAATTATTGGAGATTTTAATTACCCGGGCATAAATTGGGATAGAGGGACTAGTACTTCAGCAAGGGGAATCAGGTTTTTGAATGTGTTAAATGACACCATCATGTCGCAACTGGTACAAGCACCAACTAGAAAGGATGCTTTTCTGGATCTTGTTATAACAAATAATGTTGATCTCTTAACCAACATTCAAGTAGGGGAGCATTTGGGAAATAGTGATCACAATATGGTAATTTTTTTAATAAACTCAAAAAAGCTAAAGCATGTGGGGTATACTAAAACGTGTAATTTTAAAAAAGCCAATTTCAATAATATTAGGGAAGCTCTACAACATATCGACAAGCATAAACTCCTTAGTGATAAAAACACTGAGGATAAATGGAAACTATTCAAACAAATATTAGAAAGGTACATTTCTCAGTATGTACCATTGGGTAATAAATATAAAAGAAACAAATTAAAACCAATGTGGCTTAGTAGAGAAGTAAAACAAGAGATTAAAAATAAGAAAAGGGCATTTAAAGCATTTAAATCGGATAAATCAGAGGCATACTATATAAGATATAAGGAAGCCAATAATGCATGCAAAAAGGCAATTAAAGTGGCTAATTTGGAAAATGAGAAATTGATAGCTAAAGAATGCAAAACCAACCCCAAAAAGTTTTTCAAGTACATCAATTCTAAGAAAACAAAAAACGAACGTGTAGGTACACTGGAAACAGAGATGGATTTGTTAGCTAAAGAAGACCAGGTAGAAGCAGAAATTTTAAATATATTTTTTTCTTCAGTATATATTATTGAGGTTTCTATGGCAAGAGATATGCAAATGATTGCTGCAAAAAACTTGCAGATAACTTGTGATTGGATGACTCGAGATAAGGTGCTACAGCAGTTAAAGAAAATTAATGTAAATAAAGCTCCGGGGCCTGACGTTATTCACCCACGAGTACTTAAGGAGCTAAGTGGAGAAATAAGTGAACCTCTGTATTTAATTTTTCAAGATTCTTTTGTTTCAGGTATTGTACCAGAGGATTGGAGGAAGGCAGATGTTGTTCCTATATTTAAAAAGGGTTCAAAATCCTTGCCTGGAAATTATAGACCTGTGAGCTTAACTTCTGTGACTGGGAACATTTTTGAAGGGCTATTAAGGGATAATATTCAGGAATTCATATGGAAGAACTTTATTATTAGCAATAATCAGCATGGTTTTATGCAACATATGTCATGTCAAACTAACCTAATTGCATTCTACGAAGAAGTAAGTAGAAGGATAGATAAGGGTGTTCCAGTGGATGTGATATACTTGGATTTTGCAAAGGCATTTGATACGATTCCTCACAATAGGTTAGTCTTCAAACTAAAAGAAATTGGTCTAGATTAATATTCTTGTTCTTGGGTGTTACGGTTACCTCCAGGCTAGCTGGAATCTGGACCGCTTGGATAGTCTGGTTCCCCGGTGAAGAGAGAGAGAAGAGCCGCTCCAGTCGATATAACACAAGAATCCTGTACATGCAGAATAATCCCACTAGCTATGGTATAGCTAGGATACCCTTTTACCCACAAAACGAGTTGAGGCTACGATTTGAGGGTCAAGAAAGAACTGGCTTTAATGGCACACAGGTATTACTATTTATGCGAAACCTCAGGTCCAGGGACAGCCCCCTCTGGACCTGATGGGATACAAGGACAATACAAACAGTTAACCAATAGAAACACAATGTATCTTTTGAAATTGTTACCACCCAGCTTGGAGATAATGAATCCAACGGTTATGACAATGTAATTATCTCCAAGCGCCCAAAATCCCACGTTTTCTTGCAACATACAAAACAGTATAAAAATACATAACTTTAGCATTTTAATAGATAATTTGTGCATTCTACAATTCATTATGTAGCCCAGATCTGAGCGCAGCAGATAGTCAAATAGCGCTCAGAACTCACGAACGGTATGGCTAGTTTCATCAATATAAAGTCTGTTTGTGTCTTTAGTCCTGAACATGAGACGAGGGCAATGTTTTCAGGTGAGTTAATGGGCAGCGGGACCTCGACCCCAAACTCATGGAACGAGTAGCAGCCAGGGGTTTACACGAATGCCCGCTCTCATAATGGTTGTCCCAGCCGTTCGGGAAATGAACGGAGACTGCCGGAAAGGGGTACTTAACCTGCGGTTAACCGCAATCCAACATTCTAATTGAGGCCATACGCCAGGATGTAGGTGGTCCTCGTTCATGAGTCTTTCGGTAGTTTTAGTTCAGAAAGTAGTGCATGAACGGGAATGTCCTGGGACAGTCAATTAGGCTGTGGTTAACTGCAGACCGCAGCTCCCTTGGCGATTAATTAGAGGCACGCTCCGCTCGTAGGGTGGTCGGCTGTTCAGGTATTGGAAAGGTGACAAGGGTTAAGTGGCGGCACACGCCAGGGGCCAAGTGGTCCGTTGTTCGTATACACGAATGGGTAACGGGAAATCGGTTTGGGGATTAAGTTACACAGTTAAAATACCAAAACAAGGTTCTGTGTGGAAACAAAAAAGAACAATATTGAAACAGAGCTTTTGTAACATTGGGCAGAACATTGGCTTAAGGATAGAGTACAATGAGTTGTCATTAATGGTAAATTTTCAGGCTGGACAAAAGTTGTAAGTGGTGTCCCTCAGGGTTCTGTTTTGGGACCGCTTCTATTTAACATATTTATAAATGATCTTGAAATAGGCATTGAAAGCCATTTATCAGTGTTTGCAGATGACACAAAACTTTGCAAAGTAATAATATGTGAGCCTTGCTGCAGAGGGATTTGGATAGATTGGGAGATTGGGCACTAAAATGACAGATGAAATTTAATGTAGAGAAATGCACTTCAGGGATAAAAATTAACACAGGCAATTTACACCCTAAATGAATTTGGGAATTGTTGTAGACAACAAATTAGGCAGCAATATGCAATGTCAATCTGCAGTTGATATGGCTTGTAAGGTTTTGTCATGTATAAATAGGGGCATAAATTCTGGAGATGAAAATATAATTTTGCCTCTTTATAAATCACTGGTAAGACCACACCTTGAATATGCTGTGCAATTTTGGGCACCTGTTCTATAGAAAGATATCATGACACTAGAAAAAGTGCAGAGATGAGCTACAAAATTGATAAAGGAAATGGAGCATTTTAGTTAAGAAGAAAGGTTAAAAAATTTAAATCTGTTTAGTTTGAAAAACGACGCCTGAGAGGGGATATGATAACATTATACAAATATATTCGGGGCTGCGACAAGACCAATCTCACCACTGTGCATTGGAGGAGCCTGGTTGCCTGCCCACTGCCTTTTGCCTTGCTACATTATTTTCCTATGCAGAAAGGTCTATTCAAGTATTTCTGCCCGGGCGTTCGGTAAATAGAATCAAAACAGCCATCTATTGGCATCCCAGAAGCCGTGGTTAGCTGACAGGCGCCGTTAATTGGCCGCCCAGAAGCTTAATTGACTATACCGGGTGGCCGCGACAACGCATACTGAATACTGGATGGCAGCAGTCTGCAGTTCACACGCGGCCGGTTCATTCACAGATGTACCGAATGAACTCATTTAACCCAGATAGCTATGCCATGGAGCCTATTTGTGAAATAAAAGACTTTGGCTTCATGGCAATTGAACTGTATGTGTGTGGTCTGAGCGCCATTCAGTAATAATGTGCGCTCAGACCTAAGCTATCTGGGGATATGTTGCATGTCTGTATTTTATGTAATAAATGTAACCTTGTGTATTTTATTGTATTTTACTTTCTTTTTACTGCCATGTGCTTAATGGAGTTTTGCCTCTGTCCTTGGAGATAATTGGATTACTTCCCAATTATCTCCAGGATAGAGAGGAGGAATTGTGATGTCATTGTGGGAGTTTTTATCTGTGTTGTATGTTTTGATTGGATGTTCCACAAAAACCTGTGGGTGGGACTTTTTCTGTAGAATGTGTATATAAGAACAATAAACCCACAGTTCTGGCTGTTCCTGCTTGACCCTCAAAACGGAGCCTTGTCTCGTTCTTGGGGGATTTACTGTATGCTGTTAGAGACTGATTGCCAAGAGTGTAAGCCACTTGGGTGCTTTTCCTGTTCAGCTGCTAGCAGCTATTCATGAGGTTCCCATTCGGGAGTTTGAAGTACTACTTTGTATCCTGTTTGGGAGTTTGGGGTTCTGCAGTAGCTGTGCCTGTGTCTCTGGAAGGGGAAGATCTTCTAAATGTCAGTTTAACCCCTTTTATGCCTGGGGGGTGCCATTACAGGGGCCAGTACAAATCTTTATCTGGAAATCTTTTCATAAACAGGGCTATACATAGGATACTAGGTCACACATTTAGGCTGGAAGAAAGGAGATTTCATCTAAGGCAAATAAAAGGTTTTTTTTACAGTAAGAGCAATAAGGATATGGAATTCTCTGCCTCAAGAGGTGGTTTTGTCAGAGTCCATTCATATGTTTAAACTGAAATTGGATAAATACTTGCAAAAGCATAACATGCAGGGATATAATTTCTAATTAGTGGGGCTGCTTGATCCAATGAGGCATCTGACTGCTATTTTGGGGTCAAGAAGGAATTTTTTCCTAGTTTGTTGCAAAATTGGAAGTGTTTCAGACTAGGTTTTTTGCCTTCTTTTGGATCATCAGCAAAAACATATGTGAGGAAGGCTGAACTTGATGGACGCAAGTCTCTTTTCAGCTATATAACTGTCACAGTTCCCACCGTAACTTCTGGAGTGCCAAACGAGGTTGCCCCAGGAGTGCCCAGTAGCAGATTTGAACCTGGGTACGTTGCAGTTCTGGGGTTGCTATGTAACCTATGAGCCACCATTCAGCTTTAGTAATGCCAGTATCCAGCTCTGTCTTGTATCCAGTACTAGGGGCTGGACATGCATTGAAGTTTCTCCTGTCTCTCATGGTACACCTGATGTTGATGGTCTCGTTAGCCAGGTATAAAACACTGCCTCTCCCAGAAGGCAGTGTCAGTTCCTTGACTCTGGTGATCATACTGCTGTTTTGTGTTCTCCAGTTTACTCTTGACCTTGGCTTGTTGTTTTGTTTATTCTGATTTCTGGCAACCTTTGACCTTTGGCTTCCCACAACAATTCTCCTGCTTTATCCGTTCCTGTTCTGCGACTTGGAGAAATATCTTGCACAGCCCCCGTGCACCGACTCACAGGCTAGGTGAATTTTTGCCACCACCTCGGCCTGTGTTTACTTGCAAGGGTTAGCATACATCTCTGCCTGCCGGACTCCCAACCCAGGCAAGCCCTGACATAAGGAACTAACCATATGAAGTCTGCAGAGATGTGCTCACCCCTGTCCCAGCAAGTGTCCAGCCTGGCCCAGATTGTTTCGGAGCTGCAGCGAGAAATTTTATTTCTTAAAGGCACAGTAGCCCAGCCCCGAAACCTGCTTATCCAGAACCCTATGTCATACTGCCTGACAGGTTTGACGGTTCCCGTTGCAATTTCTCGATCTTCAAGATGGACTGTGAACTCCTGTTTGCCTTGAAACCCAGAACCTACGTCACCGACTTTATCAAGGTCTGTTCTGCTATCAATGTACTATCTGGACGTATTAAAGCATGGGCATGTCAGAAGCTGCAAGAGAATAATACTGTCTTGGACACTTGGGAGTCGTTTATGTCCACAATGAACTCACAGTGCTTGGCTTCTAAGAAGGAAATTCCCAAACCTGCTCAAAGTACCCGCAGAGCTCAGTTACCTAAAGAAGACTATGTACATACTTATAAAGTTCCCGTCTCGTTCCAGCGTGAACCCACTTCCAGGAACCTGTCCTGTTACCCTGAGTGTACTCCAGCTAGCAATAGCACCTCGTTGGACAGGGAGGAACCTATGGAGATCGGATTTACCAGAACTAGGTTGTCTCTAAAGGAAAAAGACCGTAGGAGAGCCCATGGCTTGTGCCTATACTGTGGAGAAAGAGGGCATTTCATCTCTCTCTGCCCAATTCATCCACCCAGACAAAGACCTCTTCTATTGGGTGCCCTATGGACTTATCCAGTCATCTCAGAAACACCGTCTAGAAGCTGCCAAGGTTGCTGCCAGCCATGTCCCTGTTCTGTGACACAGAAGGGTACTTAGACTATGGTGAATAACATACCCAGTACTCCTGAGAAGTCTGAACGTCCGCCAGAAAACACTCATGTTAAAGCTGGTACCATCACCACTTCCTGTCAACCTAAAGAGGAGTTACCTACGGACTGTACCTATGCCTCCAATGGTACCATAGTTCATAAAACAGATTTGGTGATATTAGAAAAAGCTTTGAAAGCCACAAACTCTGCTCCTGGTAATGTACCTAAGGAAAAAGGTTCAGAGAATAAGACTCCTGGGATCAAGGTACTTGCCGCTTGCACCAAATCCTTTGCCAACCCTAACCTCTCTCCAGTAGTACCTGAAACTGCGAATTGTTCTGTGAAGAAAGATTCTCCTCCTGGCTAACTTGTGCATATGATGGGACTCTAGTGGTTTCGGAACACTTGCATGACTTTGAAACGGCACTGCTAGCGATCAAGACCGCTCAAGCTATGTCCTCCGCTCCTGCTGGCAACACCAGAACCAAGAAATGTAAAAAGTGACCTTTTGGGCCGTAGTTGCTTTTTTCTTTTCACCTAAGAGCGGCTTTGAGGAGGGGGTACTGTCACGGTTCCCACAGTAACTTCTGGAGTGCCAAACGAGGTTGCCCCAGGAACCTGGGTACTTTGCAGTCCTGGAGCTGCTATGTTACCTCTGAGCCACCATTCAGCTTTAGTAATGCCAGTATCCAGCTCTGTCTTGTATCCAGTACTGGGGGCTAGACATGCATTGAAGTTTCTCCTGTCTCTCATGGTACACCTGATGTTGATGGTCTTGTTATCCAGGTATAAAACACTGCCTCTCCCAGAAGGCAGCGTCAGTTTCTTGACTCATCATACTGCTGTTTCGTGTTCTCCAGCTTACTCTTGACCTTGGCTTGTTTCGTTTATTCTGATTTCTGGCATCCTCTGACCTTTGGCTTCCCACGATGATTCTCCTGCTTTATCTGTTCCTATACTGTGATTTGGAGAATTATCCTGCACAGCCCCTGTGCACCAACTCACAGGCCAGGTGAATTCATGCCTGACCACCTCGGCCTGTGTTTACTTGCAAGGGTGAGCATGCATCTCTGCCTGCCAGACTCCCAACCCAGGTAAGCCCTGACAGTAACTATGTAATAGCCACAAAAAACTGGCCTTCAAAGGTACAGACCATGAGATGATGACACTCCAAGTGCACCGGAAGCAGACGAAAAGCAGATTCCAAATCCGCCTTTTCCAGCAGTGCCCCTGGGCCCACAGCCCACACCATGTGAACCACTGCATCAAAGGATGCATAGGAAACCTGGCAGGTTTCGACCAAAATGTCATCATTCACCAAACCCCCTGGAGGGTACGATAAATGGTGAAACAGGTGATATTTACTGGAGTCCTTCTTAGACACCACACCTAAAAGAGAAACCTGCAGATTAAACATAGGGGGAGTAGAAAACGGGCCGGCCATCTGGCCCAAGGAGACTTCCTTATCCAGTTTTTCCTGCACCACCTGAGGGAATTCCTGCACTGACCGAAAGTTACAAACAGGTAGGGCACTCCGAGAAGGGAATCCAAAAACCCTGCTTAAACCCCCCTCGCCACTGTGCATTGGAGGAGCCTGGTTGCCTGCCTGCTGCCTTTTGACTATGGACCGGCATTTAAATACTTTATTTTCCTATGCAGAAAGGTCTATTCATGTATTTCTGCCCTGGCGTTCGGTAGATTCTCGGATTTACTGAATGAACTCATTTAACCCAGATAGCTATGCCATGGAGCCTATTCTTGTAATAAACGTCTTTGGCTCCATGGCAATTGAACTGTATGTGTGTGGTCTGAGCGTCATTCAATAATAATGTGCGCTCAGACCTAAGCTATCTGGGCATATGTTGCATGTCTGTATTTTATGTAATAAATGTAACCTTCTGTATTTTAATGTATTTTATTGTCTTTTGCTGTCATGTGTTCAATGGAGTTTTGCCTCTGTCCTTGGAGATAATTGGATTACTTCCCAATTATCTCCAGGATAGAAGACTCTGTGGAACTGGTTTTGGGAAGAAAAAACATGCTTCACTTGCTTACAAAGGACTACGATCTATCTTTTGAACCACTGGACCAATTTGTATGATTTTGACATATGTTTGTATTTGGAGTATGCTGATTCTGAAAATGTAAGTTTATGTGAATGTGATGCATACTTTTCAAGTTATGAATAATGTAGAAAAACTGTATTTCTCTGCTGTGATAATTACATTACCCATTGTGCAAGGTAATGGTATCACAGGCAGAGGGGGGGATTTTGTGTGGGAGTGTCTGAGTGTATTGTACGTGTTTATTGGTTGTTTTCCAAAGCCCTGTGGGTGGTACTAATATGTATATGAGAACAATAAACCCACAGCTCTGTCTGTTCCTGCTTGACCCGCAAAACGGAGCCTTGTCTCGTTCTTGGGGGGGATTTATTGTATGCTGTTCCTCTAAAGGTCGAACCATGGGTGCATCACATTTACAACTACCGGAGTCATCACCCTTACACCCCATGTCCACTTCCTTGCTATTTTTGCATTTGAAACAGCAGAAGTGCTTAACATGTCATGATTCCCTTTTATTTCAGAAGTTTGGTCCTTAATGGGTTAAAAAGGCACGAGGACCCCCACTTACAGTGACTGTCGTTGAACTGCCAACAGCAGCCCGGCCTCTGCTTGGGGGCCGATGGGGAGGAGGACGTTCCCACCCCACCCCCCCCAAGAAAGGACGAAAAAGCGCCCTGCATAACTGAGAGCCAGAGGCCTACATACATCTGGTCCCAGGAAAGCAAAGGACGCACTGCCAGCCACTGGCGAAACTGTTCATCATACCTCCACCAACCCAGCCCCTATAGGTGCGACAAGCATTCCAAATAGTGTCCTGATAGCAGAACAATGTGGAGCACTTCTGAGGAGACTTCTCCCCCACAACACTGGCAAAAATGGAAAAAGCCTGAATCTAATTCCCAAATATCTTTACAAGAAAGGTAATAGGGAGGAGTCGGGCAACTATAGGCCAGTAAGCCTTACTTCAGTAGTGGGGAAAGTGATGGAAACCATGTTAAAGGATAGGATTGATGAACATCTAAAAACACATGGATTTCAAGATCAGAGACAACATGGGTTTACTTCAGGGAGATCATGCCAAACTAATCTTATTGATTTTTTTGATTGGGTAACTAAAATTATAGATCAGGGTGGTGCAGTAGACATTGCTTACCTAGATTTCAGTAAGGCTTTTGACACTGTTGCACATAGAAGGCTTATCAATAAACTGCAATCTTTAAGTTTGGATTCCAATATTGTTGAATGGGTAAGGCAGTGGCTGAGTGACAGGCAACAGAGGGTTGTAGTTAATGGAATATATTCAAAGCTTGGACTTGTCACCAGTGGGGTACCTCAGGGATCTGTACTTGGACCCATTCTCTTTAATATTTTTATTAGTGATATTGCAGAAGGTCTTGATGGTAAGGTATGTCTTTTTGCTGATGATACTAAGATATGTAACAGGGTTGATGTTCCAGGAGGGATAAGCCAAATGACAAATGTTTTAGGTAAACTAGAAAAATGGTCAGAATTGTGGCAACTGACATTTAATGTGGATAAGTTCAAGATAATGCATCTTGGACGTAAAAACCCAAGGGCAGAGTACAGAATATTTGATAGAGTCCTAACCTCAACATCTGAGGAAAGGGATTTGGGGTGATTATTTCTGATGACTTAAAGGTAGGCAGACAATGTAATAGAGCAGCAGGAAATGCTAGTAGAATGCTTGGTTGTATAGGGAGAGGTATTAGCAATAGAAAGAGGGAAGTGCTCATGCCATTGTACAGAACACTGGTAAGACCTCACTTGGAGTATTGTACACAGTACTGGAGACCATTTCTTCAGAAGGATATTGATACCTTAGAGAGGGTTCAGAGAAGGGCTACTAAACTGGTTCATGGATTGCGGGATAAAACTTACCAGGAAAGGTTAAAGGATCTTAACATGTATAGCTTGGAGGAAAGACGAGACAGGGGGGATATGATAGAAACATTTAAATATATAAAGGGAATCAACACAGTAAAGGAGGACACTATATTTAAAAGAAGAAAAACTACCATAACAAGAGGACATAGTCTTAAATTAGAGGGACAAAGGTTTAAAAATAATATCAGGAAGTAGTACTTTACTGAGAGGGTAGTGGATGCATGGAATAGCCTTCCAGCTGAAGTGGTAGAGGTTAACACAGTAAAGGAGTTTAAGCATGCGTGGGATAGGCATAAGGCTATCCTAACTATAAGATAAGGCTAGGGACTAATGAAAGTATTTAGAAAATTGGGCAGACTAGAAGGGCCGAATGGTTCTTATCTGCCATCACATTCTATGTTTCTAGGTTGTGGTGGTAGAGGACTATATCATTAGGAGAGCAGATAGTGCAATCTGCCGCTCTGATCGGCTCAACCGTACAGTTCACTGTCTCCCGGGTGCTCGGGTCCGGCATGTTGCTGACAGAGTGGATGGATTATTGGGAGGGGCTGGGGATGACCCAGTGGTCATGGTCCATGTTGGTACCAATGACAAAGTAAGAGGAAGATGGAAGGTCCTAAAGAAGGATTTCAGGGAATTAGGTAGCAAACTTAAGAAAAGGACCTCCAAGATGGTATTCTCTGAGATATTACCTGTGCCACACGCTACAGTGGAAAGGCAGCGTGGCTTAAGTCTTGGTGCAGGAAGGAGGGTTTTTAGAGCACTGGGCCGACTTTGCGATTGGGTAAAACCTTTATAGTAGTCATGGATTGCCCCTAAATGGGAGAGGGTCTTCAGTGCTGGGGGATAGGATGGCTAGAAGGTTGGAGGAGATTTTAAACTAGTAGTAGGGGGAGGGTCATAGCAATCTACAAAATGGAGATAGAACAGAAAGGAGATGGGCTTTAGCACAGTCTAAGGGGGGGGAGACGGGGGAAGGGGCAAGCTCAGAACAGAGAAGCTATGTAATGTTGATAATTCACAAAAAGTTCAAATGACTCATGATATTGAATGTATGCTTACTAATGCAATGAGCCTAAATAACAAAATGGGGGAACTAGAGGCAGTAGCATACACTAAGCAATATGATATAATACGCATAACTGAAACATGGTGGGATGAGACACATGACTGGGCAGTTAACTTAAATGGGGACACGTTATTTAGGAAGGATTGGGAATGTTTTTATGTCAACCTTGATTTAAAGCCAAATCTTAAGCCAGTGGAATGTGATGAGGAAAATGTGGAAGCTTTATGGGTAAATATCTGCTTGGGGGAAAAGAAGGGAAACCAACTAATGGTTGGGATATGTTATAAACCACCTAAAGTTAATATTGATGAGGAACAACAGCTGTTAGAGCAAATTGAGAAAGCTGCAAATCTGGGTAACACTTTAATTATTGGAGATTTTAATTACCCGGACATAAATTGGGACAGAGGGACTAGTAGCTCAGCAAAGGGAATTAGTTTTTAAACTTGTTAAATGACACCTTCATGTCACAACATGTACAAGCACCAACTAGAATTGATGCTTGTCTGGACCTGGTTTTAACAAACAACGTTGATCTTTTGACCAACATTCAAGTAGGTGAGCAGTTGGGAAATAGTGATCACAATATAGTGTCCTTTGAAATAAAATCAAAAAAACAAAAGCACATGGGGTATACTAAAACATATAATTTTAAAAAGGCCAATTTCAATAAGTTAAGGGCAGCTTTACAATATATTGACTGGCATAAACTCTTTAGTGAAAAGAACACTGATAATAAATGGATCATCTTCCAACAAATATTAGAAAGGTACATTTCTCAGTATGTACCATTTGGAAATAAATATAAAAGAAACAAATTTAAAACCAACGTGGCTTAGTAGAGCAGTAAAACAAGAGATTAAAAATAAGAAAATGGCATTTAAAGCATTTAAATTGGACAAATCAGATGCGTCTTATAAAAGATATAAGGAAGCAAATAATGCGTGCAAAAAGGCAATTAGATTTGCTAAACTTTAAAATGAAAAAATTGTAGCTAAAGAGAGCAAAAACAGCCCAAAAGCATTTAAGTACATAAATTCTAAAAAACCCAAAAATGAAAGTGTAGGTACACTAAAAACTGGAACGGGGGTGTTAGTTAAGACCAGGAAAAGGCAGGAATTTTAAATAATCATTTCTCCTCCATGTATATAAATTAAGGAAGAACCCATGGCAATAGATGTGCAAATGATTGCTGCTAAAAACTTGCAGAATAATTGTAATTGGTTAACTCAAGACAAGGTGCTGCAGCAACTGAAGAAAGTTAATATAAACAAATCTCCAGGGACTTATGGTATCCATCCACGAGTACTTAAGGAACTAAGTGTAGAAATAAGTGAACCTCTGTTTTTAATCTTTCAAGATTCTTTTCTTTCAGGAAGTGTTCCGGAGGATTGGAGGAAAGCAGATGTGGTTCCCATATTCAAAAAGGGTTCAAAATCCTTGCCTGGAAATTATAACCCTGTGAGCTTAACTTCTGTGTCTGGGAAAATATTTGAAAGGTTATTAAGGGATAATATTCAAGAATTCCTTGAGAAGAAAATGGTTATCAGCAAAAATCAGCATGGTTTTATGAAGCACAGGTCATGTCAAACTAACTTGATTGCATTCTACGAAGAAGTAAGTAGAAGTATAGATCAGGGTGTTGCAGAGGATGTGATCTATTTGGATTTTGCCAAGGCATTTGTTACAGTTCCACACAATAGATTAGTGTTCAAACTCAAGGAAATCGGTCTAGATGAAAATGCTTGTTCTTGGGAAGAATATTGGATTAGAAACAGAGTACAAAGAGTTGTCATTAATGGTAAATTTTCAAGCTG
>OW240918.1:59008206-59029368 GCA_933207985.1 Pelobates cultripes | reverse complement strand
TGTCCCCTGGGCTCCCCCTAGCGAATTTGCGGCAGAGGGGATCACTGACACCACCTTACAAGTGTAACGAGACAAGGTCACCTCTGACCGACCCGGGGCGGAGGGTGAGAGATTTATATGGGACAAGCAGTTACTGTACAGGGAGTGTGACAAACGGGTATGGGTCAGACCCGATCATCATTAGGCAACTAATAGTACCGCAGTGGAACCGGTTCGAATTGCTCCGGATAGCGCATGATATTCCGCTATCTGGGCATTTGGGGGTCAGTTGCTCCCGGTACCAACTGACCCAAAGTTTCTTTTGGCCGGGAATTAGTCAGGAAGTTAGGATGTATTGCAATACCTGTGGTACATGCCAGAGAGTAGGGAAGAGAGGAGACTGGCGGAAAGCAAAATTGCATCCGCTACCCATAATTGAATAGCCATTCAGCTAGTAGGACCCCTTGAAAGCCTAGTCCCTCTGGCAAGACATATATTTTGACAGGGGTGGACCATGCCACCCGGTATCCAGAGGTGACCTCCGCCTCTGGACCATTATCCACGCCGAAACGTTAGCCGAGGCCCTCGTGCAGATATTCTCCTGGATGGGGTTACCCAGGGAGATCATCTCTGATCAGGGTACTCAGTTCACCGCGGAGGTCACCCAGCACCTCTGGAAATTCTGTGGCATTAGGCCCATAATCAGTGCCCCATACCATCCCCAGACCAATGGGCTCTGCGAACGGTTCAATGGTACATTGAAACAGATGCTCCGAACCTTCGCCGAGACCCATCGGGACTGGGAGCGATTCCTACCCCACCCACTCTTCGTATATCGAGAGGTGCCACAGGAGTCAACAGGGTTCTCCCCGTTTGAATTATTATTTGGGAGGAGAGTAAGAGGCCCGCTAGATCTTATTAGAGAGCACTGGGAGGGAGACCGTAGCACAGACGATACCCCATCATACCATATGTGTTGGCATTCCGAGACCGACTAGAAGAATTGACTAGATCAGTGCGGGAAAACATTCAGGCGGCTCAGGCTCGCCAGCACACATGGTATGGTGGGGGCGCCAGGGACCGTAGCTTCCAGGTCGGGCGGAAAGTTTTAATTTTAAAACCTGTCCGACATGACAAGTTACAGGCCGCCTGGCAGGGTCCTTATAAAGTGGTAGAACAGAGATGTGACACCACGTATATAATTGGCCCCTGTGCAGGGACTGGAGGGCGACGCATGATCCATGTGAACATGATGAAGCCCTACCAGGAACGCTCCGAGGAGGTGACCGCTATCTGCGACCCACCTCAGACGAGTTTGACAGCCTCCCTCTCCCAGACCTTCTGGGAGATGGCAAGTTGTCAGGAGATCTAGGGGAGGTTGAGCTGGGAGACAGGTTGAGCCCACAGGAGCGTACCGAGGTACAACAACTGTTAAGGGAGAAGCAAGACATCTTCTCCAATGTACCTGGTTACACTCCTCTGGCCACTCACAGGGTAGAGACCCCAGGTTAACTCCCAATGCGCCAGACTCCCTATCGCATACCAGAGGCGGTACGGGAGAACATGTGCAAGGAGATCGACGAAATGCTCCAACTGGGGGTGACTGAGCACTCAGACAGCCCCTGGGCCTCCCCAGTAGTCCTCGTACCCAAGCGGAATGGTACGACCTGGTTCTGCGTAGACTACCGGAGGTTAAAATAAAAGACCGTGTCCGACGCCTATCCTTTGCCCCTGATAGACGAACTGCTAGATTGGATGGCCAGGGGCCAATACCTCACTACCATTGATTTCTGTAAGGGGTATTGGCAGATCCCCTTGGCCCCAGATGCCATCCCTAAGTCAGCCTTTGTCACCCCATTCGGCTTATACCAATTTAAGGTATTGCCGTTTGGGATGAAAAACGCTCCGGCTACCTTCCAGCGGATGGTGGACCGACTCCTAGATGGGTTCCAGGACTACACCTGTGCCTACTTAGATGACATTGCCATCTTTAGCAATACCTGACAGGAGCATCTGGCACATATAGGAGCGGTTCTAGACAGGATCAGGGAGGCCGGCTTAACGCTGAAGCCTGCCAAGTGTAGTATAGGGATGGCCGAGGTACAGTACCTCGGACATCGAGTAGGCTGTGGAAAGCAAAAACCTGAGCCAGTGAAGGTAGAGGCCGTAGCTCAGTGGCCATCCCCCAGGACTAAAACCCAAGTACTTGCATTTCTAGGGACGACAGGGTACTGTAGAAAGTTTGTGCCCAATTATAGCGCCCTGGCCAAGCCCCTTACTGATCTTACCCAGAAAAACCTTCCCTGCCAAGTAACCTGGACCCCGGGGTGTGAGCAGGCATTCCAACAACTGAAAAATGCACTTATAAATGCCCCTGTCTTGGCAGCTCCCAATCCAACTAAACGTTTTCTTGTTCAAGTAAGCTACGCCGCCATCGAGAAGGAATGCTTGGCTGTTGTGTGGGCCCTGAAAAAGTTACAACCTTATATGTATGGACAGCCCTTTTCCTTGCTCACGGATCACAACCCGTTGGTATGGCTAAACCGGGTGGCTGGGGACAATTTGACTTCAATATCCAGTACCACCCAGGGAAACAGAATGGAAACGCCGATGGGTTGTCTAGACAAACCGACTTGGAAAAATGATTAGTGAGCAACCCTGGACATTCCCAAGCCAATCCGTGTGGGATCAGACTGTGTATGCCGGCTTGTGGGCAAGGGGGAGCAGTGTAGCAGATTGTGTTGGGCCGTCTTTAAATATTTGTGCTAATAAGGTCATTTTCGTTTCATGTATTTTCTATATATCTGTATTGTATGTGTCACGGCACAGCCTGAACCCTGCTGACCGCAAGGCGTGACCACACTGCTGACCGCAAGGCGTGACCGGCCCTTTAAGAGATCTGGCTGGGTTTGAACTCACAGCTCCAGCATCCCAGTCAGGTTCTCTGCCATGATATCCACCATGGGGCTTTAGTGTCTGTTTGCATTATTCTGCTTCCTGACCCCTTGCCTGGAATGAGCAGTGCTGATTCACCTGCAACCCTTTTCCAATTAGGGTCAGCTGCATCTAATTAGCAGGCTGTAAAAACCAGCCCTGCCTGAAACATAGCATCTGGTCATTTTTGTCTGTTTGGTGTTTCCTGACGGATCTCTGCTTCGCTACTGACTGATTTCCTGGACTCTGACCTCTGCCTGCTTTACCGACTACGTTACTCCGCTGCCAGCCCTGAATTCTGCTTCTCGTCTGACCCTGCCTTTGGATTTCCCCTTAATCTGTACTGCGCTTTTTGTTTTTGCCTCCTTCCTGTGCCATCTCTTGCAACTGGGCTCCAACTCCTGGTAAACTGTTACATAACTCCCTGGTGAATTGTTACAGTATGAAGCATTCGCCTAATTGTTCGGTAAAACCACTCCGTTTGGCATACGAACAAACTACCGAACAATCAGACCACCCCAGAGAGGATTGTGCCTCTAGTTTACCCCCCTAGTCGGTGCTAACCGCAGTCTAATTGGCAATTAGACAAATGCTCTGTGTGTGTTCCCTGGGTGGCCACTGTTCGGCATACGAACACGTGGCGGTGGCCATCTTGCCATACGAATGCCCAGCAGTATTTGGTCGTCGAGTGTCTGGAAACCAAATCGGACACTCAACTACGCGAACACCGCTAAGACCTCCAGAGTTCCATAATTGCCAAACCAAACACACGAACAGCCCGCCGTTCGGTTAAATGAATCCCACGAACAAGGGGATTCATACGAACATCAGTACAGCCATGGATGGCAAGGATTTTTGTATCTTTTACCCCACAAACAAAGACCGACCGCAAGGCCAAAATGTATGGAACTGATTTCGGCTACTGCCTCGTGTGCGGTCGGTCAAATGAACACTTCCACCTAACTCCCGAACCCCTGATCCCATCTGGGTGATTTTTTGAATATGTCGTTCACCCAGATCAGGCCTTTAAGGGGATACCAAATTTAGGAGTATATCTGGTATATTTGGGGTACATCCAAAAACAGGGGAAAACCATGTACTGTACAGGGAGTGCAGAATTATTAGGCAAATGAGTATTTTGACCACATCATCCTCTTTATGCATGTTGTCTTACTCCAAGCTGTATAGGCTCGAAAGCCTACTACCAATTAAGCATATTAGGTGATGTGCATCTCTGTAATGAGAAGGGGTGTGGTCTAATGACATCAACACCCTATATCAGGTATGCATAATTATTAGGCAACTTCCTTTCCTTTGGCAAAATGGGTCAAAAGAAGGACTTGACAGGCTCAGAAAAGTCAAAAATAGTGAGATATCTTGCAGAGGGATGCAGCACTCTTAAAATTGCAAAACTTCTGAAGCGTGATCATCGAACAATCAAGCGTTTCATTCAAAATAGTCAACAGGGTCGCAAGAAGTGTGTGGAAAAACCAAGGCGCAAAATAACTGCCCATGAACTGAGAAAAGTCAAGCGTGCAGCTGCCACGATGCCACTTGCCACCAGTTTGGCCATATTTCAGAGCTGCAGCATCACTGGAGTGCCCAAAAGCACAAGGTGTGCAATACTCAGAGACATGGCCAAGGTAAGAAAGGCTGAAAGACGACCACCACTGAACAAGACACACAAGCTGAAACGTCAAGACTGGGCCAGAAATATCTCAAGACTGATTTTTCTAAGGTTTTATGGACTGATGAAATGAGAGTGAGTCTTGATGGGCCAGATGGATGGGCCCGTGGCTGGATTGGTAAAGGGCAGAGAGTTCCAGTCCGACTCAGACGCCAGCAAGGTGGAGGTGGAGTACTGGTTTGGGCTAGTATCATCAAAGATGAGCTTGTGGGGCCTTTTCGGGTTGAGGATGGAGTCAAGCTCAACTCCCAGTCCTACTGCCAGTTCCTGGAAGACACCTTCTTCAAGCAGTGGTACAGGAAGAAGTCTGCATCCTTCAAGAAAAACATGATTTTCATACAGGACAATGCTCCATCACACACGTCCAAGTACTCCACAGCGTGGCTGGCAAGAAAGGGTATAAAAGAAGAAAATCTAATGACATGGCCTCCTTGTTCACCTGATCTGAACCCCATTGAGAACCTGTGGTCCATCATCAAATGTGAGATTTACAAGGAGGGAAAACAGTACACCTCTCTGAACAGTGTCTGGGAGGCTGTAGTTGCTGCTGCACGCAATGTTGATGGTGAACAGATCAAAACACTGGCAGAATCCATGGATGGCAGGCTTTTGAGTGTCCTTGCAAAGAAAGGTGGCTATATTGGTCACTGATTTGTTTTTGTTTTGTTTTTGAATGTCAGAAATGTATATTTGTGAATGTTGAGATGTTATATTGGTTTCACTGGTAATAATAAATAATTGAAATGGGTATATATTTGTTTTTTGTTAAGTTGCCTAATAATTATGCACAGTAGTAGTCACCTGCACACACAGATATCCCCCTAACATAGCTAAAACTAAAAACAAACTAAAACTACTTCCAAAAATATTCAGCTTTGATATTAATGAGTTTTTTGGGTTCATTGAGAACATGGTTGTTGTTCAATAATAAAATTAATCCTCAAAAATACAATTTGCCTAATAATTCTGCACTCCCTGTATAATGGAATTATCTGTTAAACTGAGGAGATGTGTGGGAGGTAACGTGTAAATGATTGGTTACTGTACTAATTACTGTGGGTACAAAAAGAAAGTGCTCTGTGCAAATAGGCGCTTAGTGATAATACAAATGTAAAAAAGCACCTCAAACACACGTGCAGGTATCCAAATCCTACACAAACAAATATGTGAAAAGGAGAAGTGAACTTGGTGGATCATGCTTCCACCACAAAGATCACTCAGCGGAGCGCTAGAAATGAATATCTTACTCCTATTGAGATAGCATATATTCCACTTAAAGGGGTAAACAGAACAATATAATCTAAAATAAGAAAATATGCTTGTAAAATCTGGATGAAGTGTAAAGAAGATGTATATCCAACTCACATGGAGAAGAGCCTGGGGATTGGCTCAAATCACAACAGCTTGGGTATATATTGTAATACCAGACCTTCTCCAGATATACGGCTCACAAAATATGTGGATAGAAAAATACAAAATCCTGGTGCAAATACGTATAGATAAAGGAGTAATCACATTTAAAGATGCATGAATGTGCTCACCTGGAATAGAGCCAGTTGTACTAGGCTCAATGTATATATGCCTATGTGCCTTTAAGGGAGGCACTACCCTTCTTTATAAAGATGCAGGAAGCAGCTGAAGATCCACTACTTAATATATATGGTAAAAGTAACAATTTATTAAAAAAAAACTAATAAAAACTACAGTATATACAGATACCAAATTAAAAGTCACTGAAGTGGTCTTCCTTGAAGGTCCCAGGCGCGTTTCGCCGTGGGGCTTTCTGGACGTCTGAACAGTACTTTGAACCACCAACTGAATATTTATTGGAGTGCTTGGAGATAACACTTTCTAATAATTATTTCAGATTTGAGAAGTTTTCCTACATGCAAGAAATAGGCAATGCGATGGGATCGGCAATAGCACCAACCTATGCCAACTCAGAATACATATATTTTGTCTAAATACGGTGCTCAATTGATTCAATACCATAGATTTGTGGATGACATTTTTATGAGATGGCAATGGATCTTGAAAATATGATTGAGGGCTTAAACAACAAAGATTGCCCAGTCCAATTAAGGCTCACATACAATGATGAGAAAATAAAATTTGGGGATGTTGAGGTTTACAGTATCAATAACAATATTGGCTATAAGCTATATAGAAAATCGTTGGATCGTAACACGTTGTTACATGCCAACAGTTTTCATCCTGTACCTCACAAAAAGTCATTGCCTATCTCACGTGCCCTTATGGTTATAAGGAATAATTCAGACAATAATACATGCGTCCAACAAATGAAAACTATGATGACGTTGATTTTGGAACAAGGATACAAAAAGATGATACCACAGGAATTCCTTGAGAAAGCCAGTAGGATTTCTGAAAAGAGAAATAAAGTAAGACGAACTAATGATGTCCAGAGGATCACTATACTTTTATTATACCACTCCGAACGCAACAGAATGACTAACGTGATTAGAAAGAGATGGGATCTAATATCTTTAGATAACACTCTAACTTCAAGATTTGCAATATCTCCACACATTGCTTTCAACGCAATAAAAATCTCAGGAATATTTTGGTTAAAACGGATGCTCCGAGTCAGTATGATACCAGAAACGTCATTAGTAAGTGAGGATGTTTTAAATGTCCAGGATATGTCACTTGTGGACACATGCTTACTGGTTCCAACTTTGCACATTCACACTCAGGACAAGCATTTCATCACTTATTTGACAAACCACGTTATTTATTTAAGCTCATGCCCTTGTGGATTATATTACGTGGGGAAGACTGATCTAACTGTACAGGATCATATTTGCGGACATAGATCTGGATTCATGACCGCCTTTAGAGATGGGAGAACAGACAAACCCGTGGCCAAGCATTTTTTGGAGCTACAACACAGATTACCCACTTAAAAATGTATAGCAATAGATCAACGCTTGATAGAGGAGGTGACAGATCCAAGCGTTTGCTACAAAGAGAGACATTTTGAATCAAGACTCTGGACACGGTGCAGCCTAAAGGCCTGAATGAGTATATTGCATATAACTAATTTTTGCATTGTCGTTAAATTTTTTTACCAATTTTTTTCACATTTTGTTCTACATTTTGCTTTCTTTTTTTCATTATTTTAAATTGCTTCTCTTATTCTTTCCTAGTATGTTTCATTGTGATTTTAACTTGTGTGTCTCTCAGAACGGTGTGCACACAGTTACTTTTTCTTATTAAGTTAATTAATTGGTATGCAATTTTTTGCATACTGATTTCAACCAATAGTATATACAACAAGTATTGCTCTCTGTATATATATTCATTTATATGATTATTCTTAACCAAGGTTTTTAAAGGTGTATTGCTGTGTTTTTTTGTTTTACACACGGTGAGTTATGTGCACACCTTTTATACATGGATTTGTTTATGTTTTGTGTATTTGGTTTTCAATAAAGTCTGTTACCATTTATGATATTTTTACAATAGAGGTAATTCTAGTGAGTTGGGCAGTGGCGTACACTCGACCCATGGGGCCCCGGTGCGAAAATTGATCAGTGCCCCCTGCGCGCAACACATGGCGGGGGGGGGGGCACATGGTCGCAGGGCTGAAAACCCTGCGACCGCGGTATGTACGCCAGTGCATGCAGATACACATACACTTAAAGGACCACTACAGACACCCAATGAAGTGGTCTGGGTGCCAGGTCCCTCTAGTTTTAACCCTGCAGCTGAAAACATAGCAGTTTCAGATAAACTGCTATTTTTCACTGAGGGTTAATCCAGCCTCTAGTGGCTGCCTCACTGACAGCTGCTGGAGGCGCTTCCACGATTCTCACTATGAAAATCACAGTGAGAAGACGCTGGATGTCCATGGGAAAGCATTGAGTAATGCTATCCTATGGGCGGTTTGAATGTGCACACGGCTCTTGCGCATTCGGAGCTGAGAGGCGGATCGGAGCGGAGGGATCCCCAGTGCTAAGGGAGTCTGGCGCTGGAGAAAGGTAAGTGCTCATGAACAGACGCATACACACTAGCTAACAGACACACACATTTACTGACAGAGACACACAGTGACTGACATACATACACACTCGCTAATATAAGTTTCAGCGCTTAGTGATTAATCCCCTTAAAAATGACAAGGGTACATTTGTATGCAAATAGTGCATGTAATAATATGCAAAATATTAAGAGAATGTCCAGATTATGTAAAACAACTATTTAGTCCTGCACAGAAACAAAGTCCAGATATTGTTGCAATATGTAGGGATTCAGAGATATATGAAGATACCTTGGAGAATGTGACGAGACCAATCTCGCCACATTGCATTGGAGAAGCCTGGTTGCTCGCCTGCTACCTTTGGACTATGGCCCCCTGTTAAAAGACATCTTTTTTACCTGCAGAAAAGCTTCATTCGTGCTTTTCTGCCTGGGGTTCGGTAGATTTGTTTGAATGTGTTATACCCCAGATAGGAATCCCATGGAGCCCATTCGTATAAAACTGACTGTAAAGACTTTGGCTCCATGGCGATTAAACTGTATTCGTGTGGTCTGAGCGCCATTCACTTAATAATGTGCACTCAGACCTGAGCTATCTGGGGATATGTTAAATGTCTGTGGGTTATGTAACAAATGTGACTTTATGTATTTTAAAGTGTTTTACTGTCTTTGTGTTACCATGTGCATAATGGAGTCTTGTCCCTGTCCTGGGAGATAATTGAATTACTTCTCACTTATCTCCAGGGCAGAGGAGAGGAAGCCAGGATGCATTGTGGTAAAAGGTATGTGTACTGGGTTACCTCTCAGGATAAGGGGGAGGGAATCTGTGGGTTGTAACTAATATGTTACTGGATATTTTATACCTCCCTGTGGGCGGTCCTGTATTTGCAAGACTGTAATAAAAACCAGGCTGGGTGTGACAGCACCTCAGACCACTGCTTGACCCTCAACACGGAGCCTTGTCTCGTCTTTGGGGGGATTTACTGTATGCTGCTAAGGACCGATTGCCAGGAGTGTAAGCCGCTTGGGAGCTTTTCCTGTTCGTCTGGTAGCAGCAATTCGTATGGTTCCTGTTCATGTATTTGGAGTGCTACCTTATTCCCTTGTATGCCGTTCGGGAGTTTGGAGCATTCCCTCGTATGCAGTTCGAGAGTTTGGAGCATTCACTTGTATGCAGTTCGAGTGTTTGGACCATTCCCTTGTATGCAGTTCGAGTGTTTGGAGCATTCCCTTGTATGCCGTTCGGGAGTTTGGAGCATTCACTTGTATTCAGTTCGTGAGTTTTGGTGATTCTACAGTAGCTGTGCCTGTCTCTGAAAGGGGATTATCGTCTAAGCGTTTTTTTTCCCTTTTGTGCAAAACGGTCCGTTACAATTGGTGGCAAGCGGCGGGATCGTTCCTACAGCCAGAAGGACAGCTACAGGAGACACCATTCCGTGGATTTTACAATTTGAGGGCAACGCATGTCTCAGTACAGCAACCCTGACAGCAACAGAATGGAACCAGCAGTGGAGTACAGATACTCTGTACAGGAATTTGACCGCATGATGTGGTTGCGGCTGAACTTCTACGGACCTAATCCAGCTGAGAAATCCGTGAAGTTCGTGAGGAGTCTAGTATTCAAGACTCTGCTGTACCGGGCAGAGGGTGACGGTCAGCTGCCACGGTGGGTGGACCTCCACCAGCAACTACAGTTGCGGGACAGAGAGAGCCCAGTCTCCTCTCCCCAGCGGCAGTGTGATATGCAGGGAATTTGTAGCCCAGTCTCCATTCCCCAGCGGCAGTGTGATATGCCGGGAATTGGGAGCCCAGTCTCCATTCCCCAGCGGCAGTGTAAAGTGCAGGGAGAGGAGAGCAGCGTCCTCCCTCCCCAGCGGCAGGCTGAGTTACAGGGGGCAGAGGTAGTTGTTCCTGCCCCCCAGCAGCAGAGTGATATGCCGGGAAGGCAGTGTGAGGTGCAGGGAGAGGAGAGCAGTGTCCTCCCTCCCCAGCGGCAGGCTGAGCTACAGGGGGCAGAGGTAGTTGTTCCTGCCCCCCAGCAGCAGAGTGATATGCCAGGAAGGCAGTGTAAAGTGCAGGGAGAGGAGAGCAGCGTCCTCCCTCCCCAGCGGCAGGCTGAGCTACAGGGGGCAGAGGTAGTTGTTCTTGCCCCCCAGCAGCAGCGTGATTTTTTGGGAATTGGGAGCCCAGTCTCCATTCCCCAGCGGCCGAGTGATGTGCCGGGAATTGGGAGCCCAGTCTCCATTCCCCAGCGGCAGTGTGATGTGCCGGGAATTGGGAGCCCAGTCTCCACTCCCCAGCGGCAGCGTGATTTTTTGGGAATTGGGAGCCCAGTCTCCATTCCCCAGCGGCAGTGTGATGTGTCGAGAATTGGGAGCCCAGTCTCCAGTCTCCAGTCCCCAGCGGCAGAGTATCCAGCAGGGAATAGAGAGCCCAGTCTCCTTTCTCCAGCAGCAGGACTCTGTATTGGGAGGGGAGACAGTCGGTCTCCCTCCACGGAGGCTGGAAGTATGTATGGGAGAGGAACTTGCTACCACCTCTCCCCAGCGGCGGATCATTAATGGGCAGGGAATAGAGAGCTCAGTCTCATTTCCCCAGCGGCAGAGTGTTCTATCGGGAGAGGAGCCTGTTACCCCCTCTCCCCAGCGACAGCTTAGAGTATCCAAAGGGGAGACAGTCGGTCTCCCCCTCCGGCAGCAGAGCTGTGCAACAAAAGGGGAGACAGTCGGCCTCCAGCAGCAGAGCTGTGTGTCTAAAGGGGAGACAGTCGGTCTCCAGCAGCAGAGCTGTGTGTCTAAAGGGGAGACAGTCGGTCTCCAGCAGCAGAGTGGTGTAGTTAAAGGGGAGACAGTCGGTCTCCCCCTCCAACATCCAGGCTTCAACCAGGCTACCCTCCCAGTAGCGCTGGCAACAGGGCAGAGTGCCGCTGGTCTCTGCCCACGCAGCAACCCACCCAGTCAGCGTACCCATACCCAGCACAGCCGTGGTGAGGCACCTGGACATGGACAAGCTTCTCCTTTACCCAGGTGTAGTAACCATTTATTGTGGGTGGGCTGTGCTGCTGATTATGTTTTGTGGGTGGGCTGCTGGACTAACAAGGGCACTGACCGGCAGGAGGTCAGATACCCTGTTAGTCTGTTTGGAAAAGGGGAGAGATGTGACGAGACCAATCTCGCCACATTGCATTGGAGAAGCCTGGTTGCTCGCCTGCTACCTTTGGACTATGGCCCCCTGTTAAAAGACATCTTTTTTACCTGCAGAAAAGCTTCATTCGTGTTTTTCTGCCTGGGGTTCGGTAGATTTGTTTGAATGTGTTATACCCCAGATAGGAATCCCATGGAGCCCATTCGTATGAAACTGACTGTAAAGACTTTGGCTCCATGGCGATTAAACTGTATTTGTGTGGTCTGAGCGCCATTCGCTTAATAATGTGCGCTCAGACCTGAGCTATCTGGGGATATGTTAAATGTCTGTGTGTTATGTAACAAATGTGACTTTATGTATTTTAAAGTGTTTTACTATCTTTGTGTCACCATGTGCATAATGGAGTCTTGTCCCTGTCCTGGGAGATAATTGAATTACTTCTCACTTATCTCCAGGGCAGAGGAGAGGAAGCCAGGATGCGTTGTGGTAAAAGGTATGTGTATTGGGTTACCTCTCAGGATAAGGGGGAGGGAATCTGTGGGTTGTAACTAATATGTTACTGGATATTTTATACCTCCCTGTGGACGGTCCTGTATTTGCAAGACTGTAATAAAAACCAGGCTGGGTGTGCCAGCACAACAGACCACTGCTTGACCCTCAACACGGAGCCTTGTCTCGTCTTTGGGGGGATTTACTGTATGCTGCTAAGGACTGATTGCCAGGAGTGTAAGCCGCTTGGGAGTTTTTCCTGTTCGTCTGGTAGCAGCAATTCGTATGGTTCCTGTTCGTGTATTTGGAGTGCTACCTTATTCCCTTGTATGCCGTTCGGGAGTTTGGAGCATTCACTTGTATGCAGTTCGAGTGTTTGGAGCATTCTCTTGTATGCCGTTCGGGAGTTTGGAGCATTCACTTGTATTCAGTTCGTGAGTTTTGGTGATTCTACAGTAGCTGTGCCTGTCTCTGAAAGGGGATTATCGTCTAAGCGTTTTTTTTCCCTTTTGTGCAAAACGGTCCGTTACAGAGAAAAAGAAACACAGAAAGATACATAGTGTGACTCTGTATCAAAATTTATTCACCAAGATAAAAAACGAAAGGGTAACTCCCCCCCAAAATAAAAACTCTTACACTATATAAAATATAGTACTCATCGTTGTAGAAAATGCAGGAAAAAGTATTTCTTTCAAATCTATTCGTGATGTAGAATCAAGGCTGGTGGTCTGGTTCCTCCCAAAATGCGGCAGCTGCCTAGTTCAACTTCTGTTGAAAGTTCAGGTGGTCTTCTGCATATGAGGAGTATTAGCACCTTATCAACGCGTTTCGCCCTTCTTCCGAGGGCTTTTTCAAGATAGGTGCTCTGAGGGTGGCTCGGCAGTTTTATACTTTGCCGGGCAAACAAATTCAAATTTCTTAAAGGTGTATACCCTTGTTTTTAATAATTGAGCTACTTCCCAATTATCTCCAGGGTAGAGAGGAGGGTCCTACCAGTACTGCTGTGGACAATGACCCAAAGCATAGAAGTAAATCAACAACAGAATGGCTTAAACAGAAGAAAATACGCCTTCTGAAGTGGCCCAGTCAGAGTCCTGACCTCAACCCGATTGAGATGCTGTGGCATGACCTCAAGAAAGCGATTCACACCAGACATCCTAAGAATATTGCTGAACTGAAACAGTTCTGTAAAGAGGAATGGTCAAGAATTACTCCTGACCGTTGTGCACGTCTGATCTGCAACTACAGGAAACGTTTGGTTGAAGTTATTGCTGCCAAAGGAGGTTCAACCAGTTATTAAATCCAACGGTTCACATACTTTTTCCACCTGCACTGTGAATGGTTACATGGTGTGTTCAATAAAAACATGGCAACATTTCATTCTTTGTGTGTTATTAGTTTAAGCAGACTGTGATTGTCTATTGACTTAGATGATGATCAGATCACATTTTATGACCAATTTGTGCAGAAATCCATATCATTCCAAAGGGTTCACATACTTTTTCTTGCAACTGTACATTCGTACAGACACATACATAGGCAGACATACAGACACAGACAGATACACATATTTAACGGCACTCCGAGTATAGAAGGAGTTAAAGCCGTTTAGGATATTCCCTTCCCGATCACAAAGGCACAGAAAGCTCACTGACACACAACAAGCTCAATAGATATAGCTCAATGACACATACACATATGCTCACTGCACTCAAGTTACTACAGAAAGCTCACTGACACACACACAAGCTCACTGACATACACACACACACAAGATCGCAAAGCTCACTTCAAAAAGCTCACTACACAAGCTCACTTATACATACACAACATCAGACAGCTGACAAACACACACAAGCTCACTGCACAAAGCTCACTACACACAAGCTCACTACAGAAAGCTCAGTAATATACACATGAATATTGTGAAGTATTTCCTGTACTTACATGTATGCCTTCAGTTATAGCTTCTCCCTGCTGTCCAAATACTTGTGAAATGTTGTTTAAGTATGTGCTAAAATTGTATTCGTCTACCGAACGAGTGACCACCCACCCTGGGTAGCAATCAGCTTTAGAACGTGGAGAAAACCACAACTTAATTGCTCCTAGGTGGCCGCCATTCGGCATATGAACACGTGGCGAGAACAAAGGATGGGGGCCATCTTAAAACTCACAAACGCGGTCAGCGGGGCGTACGCATGAATTGCCTAGAACTATTTTCGGCAAGGCAAACATGCGAACGCCCGGTCTTCATGGAAGTCCTGGATGCATACGTTCCCCTCCACGAATCAAACTGGCATTCGGTAGATAGAATCTACCGAATGAGGGGAACATTCGTATGTAACCAGCTGTACCATACGAACGGTGGTTTTCGTGTAGTTGGACGCGAACAGAGACCGGCTCTTGCTACTGACTTTATGGAACTCTAGCTCGGATACCTCCACAAGGCGAGCCGGTCAAAACTTCTACACAATGCGACACGGAAACTACCGAACGGAAATTCGTGAGATTTGGATATGTGAATACCAGTATCCTCAGCTACCCAGGGATGTTACAATTATAGTTGTATGTGTTATGGAAAGTACTTTTCTGAAAATTGTTAAAATGTATAATATTTCTGGCCAGCAGATAATTGAACTGTGTGTATTGTTGAAACTCAGTTATCTAGCCTGGCAAAGAGGAGGAGTTTTGTATCACATAAATTGTGTGTCCTGTGTGCCAGTAAAGTCAGTCTTGTTCCAGCATTAAGCCTTGGCTCATGTGTGGATTATTCGGCGATTACAGCGATATTTCTTCTTGGGGTTATTGGAGTTATTCTGCTATTGGGAAAAGGAATACTAGACGGTGATACTGACTACTACCGTCACAAAGATATTGTCACGTATATATCCACTCCAGATGCTATGCACTACAATAATCAACTTTCCAGAAATAGGAAAAGTGCTGCTCAGCGGTTCTATGACATAAGGCTAAGGTTATGCGACATGCTGGTGGATGCCAGTTGCTGCAAATCCACACTGTTATATAGTCCCACGTCTGTCCCACTGGCGGATCCAGGGGGGGGGCAACGGGGCAATTGCCCCCCCCGAGAAATCCGCCGGTCTCCCTCCCCTGCAATGTGCCTGCGGACCGGGGGGGAGATCAGAGCTCTCCCTCCCCGGTCCGCAGACACTGTGCTGGCAGCCGGCAGGGGAGGGAGAGGGAGGACCCGGAGCTCGGTCTGCAGCTCCTCCGGGTCCTCCTCTCGCGAGATTTGAAGCGTTGCCGCGGTTACCACAGCAATGCTCCAAATCTCGCGAGAGTGAACTCTAGCCCGGGAGCGCGGGCTAGAGTTCACTCTGACCACCTGACCACCAATGAATCCCCACTGGGACCACCAGGGATCGAAATATGTCCCCCCCTCCTCCCCAGTAAAGGTAAGAAGGGAGGGGGGACATAGAATAATATTTATTTTAATTAAATAAAAAAATATTATACTATAAAAAAAAAAAGCCACCCTACCCTGATCACACACACACATAGCCCCCATACTGCCTCCCCCCATACACACATACTGCCCCCCCATACACACATATTGCCCCCCATGCTGCCCCCCCATACACACATACTGCCCCCCCATACACACATATTGCCCCCCATGCTGCCCCCCCATACACACATGCCTACTCCCCCTATGTTGGCCATATACTACCTCTATACACACACATACACCCCCATGTTGCCCCCCCCATACATGCCTACCCCCCCATGCTGGTTCTACACACATACTTGCCCCTACACATACCAATTTGCTGCTGCCCCTCATACACACACACATGGCCCTGCTCCCCTATGCTGCTCCCTCATACACACATATGCCCCTCATACACATACTGCCCCTCATGCTGCCCCCCATACACACACATACTGCTCCCCTATAAGTGCTCCCCATACATACATGCTGCTCCCCCATGCTGCTCCCCCATACACACATGCTGCCTATACACACACATACTGCTCCCCCCATGTTGCTCCCCCCCATACAATACACATACTGCCCTGGTACACATACACTGCCCCCCATACATATACTGCCCTCCCATACACACATACTGCCCCACATGTTGCCTCCCCCATACACACATACTGCCCCCATACACACATATACTGCTCCCCCATACACATACTGCCTCCATACATTAATATACCCCCATACACACACATACTGCCCCCATACACATGCTGCCCTCACATACTGCTCCCCCCCATACATGATATACTGCTCTCTATGCCTCCCATACACATTACACTGCCCCCATACAATATACTGCCCCCCACATACTGCCTCCCATACAATAGACACACACATAGCCGCCTCATACACATGCTACTGCCCCCATACACACATGGCTCGCCCCCATACACTTTATATTCTGCCCCCTATGCATACATATACTGCCCTCATGCACACATACTGCCCTCATGCACACATACTGCCCTCATGCACACATACTGCCCTCATACACACATACTGCCCTCATACACACATACTGCCCCTCATACACACATACTGCCCCCATACACTGCCGCCCCATACACACACTTTGCCCACATTCACACACACACTGCAACTGTTACACACACATACTGTCCCACACATACACTGCATCCCTGACATACACTGCCCCCCCCACTCACACACTACAACCTTCACACACACACACACTGCTCACACACTGTCCCCCTCACACACACACACACTGCACCCCTTACACATTGCACCACTCACACACACCACCGCTCCTATGCCCTACTACCGCCCCATTTCCCACCAGATCTCAGGTAAGTTGTCAAACTGTTCTTAAACGGTTTGACTACTTACTCTAGGAGGGGGTCCCGGCACTATTGACACCATAACCACTACACTGAGCTGTAGTAGTTATTGTGTCTGGATTATTTCTTTAAATAATCTACAAGTGCCCCTCCCGAGATCAGGCTCTGGATCCGCCACTGGTCTGTCCACAGTGGTAGTGACATCAACATACAGGTGACAACAGACAGAGGAGGCGCGCGCACGTTTTGGGGTCAAAGGCCAGATACAGCCAATCGGATCCACAAGAGGAATATTTAAACTCACTAATTTCTTCCACTCATTGCCCTGTCGTGGTTTCCCTTTGCTGGTTATCCAAGAGTGTGTTCCTGATTGTTTCTTTGGTTTTTGACTTTGGCTTTGTTCTGACTTCCCTGATTTCTGGTTTCCCTGACTATTGGCTATTCCTTGCAACTGTGTTTCTTTCTGTGTTCATGATCTTGGCTAGTATTTCGACTATTCTCTGGTACATTAAGTCCGGCCATTCTAAATCCGGTTAGACGTTACCTTTAGTACAAGGTGTGACACTATTCTGCATGCTGGATCAAATGTAATCCTGACAAATATAAATTTTCAATAGGTACACTCACAAGGAAAAAAGCCCCTTAGGACAGGCTCAAATTACATTCGCTGGCGTGTACTGTGGTGACACTAGACCTCTGTGACGGACTGCCTGGCATCCCGACCGGGTACCTCCGTCAATCGATGCTCCTTACATACTCTGATAGCCCTGATCTGGGTGAACAACATATCCAAAAATCACCCAGATCAAAGCAGGGGTTCAGGAAATTCCTGGAAGTCTTATTTTTGACCCCGTGCACATGGTCCCATGCCCAAAACAGTTCCAGAAAATTAGGGCTAACAGTCGGTCTCTGTCTGGAGTGCAAAAGTACATACTTCACATGAACAGAGCCTATAAAAGTGCTCTGGGCAAGGTATATTGCAGGGCCCATAGTCCTGAGGCAATAGGCTGGCCAGCAGGCCTCTCCAAGAACCCTTGACGAGATTCAGTTTGTCACAGGACCATAATCACAGGGTAGGAGGCTGGCAAACAGGCCCCTCCAAAAGCCAGTGATGAGGCTACTTTCGTCACATATCTTCCCTCCCAAGGGGAGACTAACCAGGTACCTGACCTCGTCGAGTAACCCACCCACAACCAAGTACTTGACCTGTAGCTCCAGCTTTGTGCTGTCTGTCCCATGCTGCAGAGGGGGTGTCTGGTACTCCTGGTCTCTTGGTTGTTTTTCAGTTTGCAGGTGGAGACAAGGGGAGGGCAGAGGCCAACTGTGCTCTGCCCTGTTGCCAGCGCTTCTACTGGGGTGGCCTGCGGGTATTCAGGCCCGGAACAAATGGAAAGAGGAGGGCAGAGGCCAGCTCTTCTGCTTTGATGGGGTTGTAATGGCACCCGCAGGCATAAAAGGGGTTAAAAGCCATTTAGGAGATATTCCCTTCCAGATATATAGGCAGCTACTGTAGACACCAATCCACCGAACCGGAGAAGCATACGAATGCTCTCAAACATACGAATTAGTACCACCCACAGGGATTTGTAAAACAACCAATAAACACATAATACACAGTAAAACACTCCCATTCATTCCAGCAGAACAAGACAAGGCTCCGTGTTGAGGGGTAAACAGGAACAGACAGAGCTGTGGGTTTATTGTTCTTATATACACATTCTTAAACATTAGTACCACCCACAGGGTTTTGTAAAACAACCAATAAACACATAATACACAGTAAAACACTCACATTCATTCCAGCAGAATCCTCCCCTCTGCCTGTGATATAATTACTGAACACAATGGCCTAACGTAATTATCACAGGCAGGAAAATACACAGTTTTACACAATATTCATAACTTTAAAAGTATACATCGCATTCACATAAAACATTACATTTTTACATTTTTAGAATCAGCATACTCCAAATACATACATAAGTCAAAATCATACAAATTGGTCCAGTGGGTCAAAAGTTAGTGGGAAGTCCCTTTGTGACCGACTGCAAGCATGGCTTAGATGTGGTAAGCCAATTATCTCCAGCATACAGAAAATAGCTCTATTCACAACAACAGTAAAAACACATAAAAATACATAATTCCTATCATACTGAACAGAACCCCACATTCAACCTATCCCCAGATGGCTTGGATCTGAGCTCTCAGTATAGCCAAACAGCGCTCAGATCCCACAAACACAGTCAAATCGCCATGGGGTTTAAGTCTTGCATGGGCTGATGAGAGGGGCCATAGTCATGCGACAGGAGGTTGGCAATCCGGTTTCTCCATAACCCAGTGGCAAGGTTAGTTTCACCACAGGGGTCAGTGAATACTACCCCCAAGACCTGGTTGAGGCTCCACTGTGGAGAGAAATGATCGCCTGGCATTTCTGTGGGGTTGGTTGGGGATCTGGAATAGCCGTCCAGCATCCCTGTAGGTCTGGTGCAGAGACCACAGTCCCATCAGGAGGGCTGTCCCTCTGTAGTTGGAGCGAGTGACCACCTGTCACCCCTTCTGGTATATCTTGCTGCCGCTGGAGAGGGACCGACTGTCTCCAGTCCCTGTAACTCACCCTGCCGCTGGGGAGAGAGGGCGATAGGCTCCTCTCCCTGTAATGCACACTGCCGCTGGGGAGTGAGACCGACCGTCTCCACTCCCAATAACTTGCCCTGCTGCTGGGGAGAAAGACCGGTTGTCTCCTCTCTCGGTAGGATGCACTGCCACTGGGGAGAGAGACCGGTCAGAATCACTGTGGGGCCGGTGGAGAGACTTTGGTCCCATCTCCACCTGCGTGTTGGGGTTCTTCACAGGACCAGTCTATTCAGCCCCCTACTTCGGGTACCTCCGGCTGCCTCCTTTCATTGGAGACTTCTTTTCCTCGCTTTAGCCAGCAGGAACTCTTGGTCCCTCGTCGCTTGTCTTTCGACGGTTACCTGGTTCCAGATCGCCTGGAAGGTATCCATAGACACATCAGGGCCATACCAGGCCACTCACTGCCTCACCTCGGCCAGAAAATCTTTGCAAGAGTTAGAGTATGCAATACTTGCCTTCTCCAAGTCAATGGACACCTCTGCTTCCAGGGGTGCTGCACGAATGCTAGCGTTGCCCTCACTATGATCAACACGTTACCGGTGTCTCCAGGATGCTTCTCCTTGCACTAGGATGCCATCCGGCTGCTCCCACCAAATGTGATGGACCGACTGGCACCCTGACCGGTACCACCATCAATCAATGCTCCTAGTGCTCACCGAGGTCTCCAAGCACTCCACCAGACACCATAAGCACTGTAGACTCCATGAACCGCCGCAGCTTGGTTGAGGTCTCGCTGTCCTCCACCCACCCTGGACCCAAGACCCAAGACCAGGATCCAGCTTCCACTAGGTAAACCTCTCCTAGTCCAGAGAGTGTAGCAGGAACAGCTCTTAGAAAAGCTAGTGATTATACTCAGAGGAGTATTGTGATAAAGCAGTCCTGTAGCTCTCGGGTGTAATTCTCCAATCCCCCAAACATGAGCCAAGACTTCATGAAGGGGTACAGCATCTTGTTTAATGAGAGTCACAGATGGCCTTTTATGCAAGTCCCCATGCAAGGGAACACCCACGTGGACCTTGTGGGGGACAGGATGACAATTATTACAAACCAATCAGAACAGTAATTAAATGTACGACACTCCCACAACACACATACAATCCCTCCCCTCTGCCTGTGAGATAATTGGATCAGATACTGTATTAACCCAATTATCTCCAGGCAGAAAAAAAACATATTTTACAAAACCCCAATAGTACCCCAAAACATAACATATCCCCATCTTACATCCCCTGGTAGCCCTGATCTGGGTGAACAACATATCCAAAAATCACCCAGATCAAAGCAGGGGTTCAGGAAATTCCTGGAAGTCTTATTTTTGACCCCCCGTGCACATGGTCCCATGCAGGGCCGGACTGGCCCACCGGGATACCGGGAAATTTCCCGGTGGGCCGTCGGCACCTGGGGCCGGGCAGACACCTGGGTCTGCTGTCGGCCGCTGGCAGGGGCGGGCTGGGCCGGGGGGCAGGGAGGCAATTGCCCCC
>OW240918.1:58972025-59008106 GCA_933207985.1 Pelobates cultripes | reverse complement strand
CAGGTAAGTGAGGGATGGGGGGGCAGCCTACAGATCAGGTAAGTAAGGCATGGCCAACACAGATCAGGTAAGTGTGGGATGGGGGGCAGCATACAGATCAGGTAAGTGAGGAGGAAGCCTACTGATCAGGTAAGTGAGGCATTGGGGGCAGCCTACAGATCAGATAAGTGAGGGATGGGGAGACAGCCTACAGATCAGGGAAGTGAGGCATGGGGGAGCAGCCTACAGATCAGATAAGTGAGGGATGGGGTGCAGCATACAGATCAGGTAAGTGAGGCATGGGGGGGCAGCCTACAGATCAGGTAAGGGAGGCATGGGGGGTTCAGCCTACAGATTAGGTAAGTGAGGCATGGGGGGCAGACTACAGATCAGGTAAGGGAGGGATGGGGGCAGCATACAGGAAGGAGCAGGAAGGTAAAGTAGGAGAAGGAACATAAATGAGCAGGAAGGGACATAAGGAGCAGAAAGGTAAAGTAGGAAAAGTAGCAGAAAAGAGCAGGAAGAGGCAGCAAGGAATGGGAAGGATCTGCAAGGAGCAGGAAGGGTCTGCAAGGAGCAGAAAGTGTCGGCAAGGAGCAGGAAGGGCCAGCAAAGGACTGCAAGGAGCAGGAATGGTCTGCAAGGAGTAGGAAGGGGCAGCAAGGAGCAGGAAGGGGCTGCCAGGAGCAGGAAGGGGCTGCCAGGAGCAGGAAGGGGCAACAAGGAGCAGGAAGGGTCTGCAAGAGAAGGAAGTGTCTGCAAGGAGCAGAAAGAGTCAAGAAGGAGCACAATGGTAAAGTAGGAGAAGGAGCAAAAAGGGGCAGCAAGCAGCTGGAAAGGGCAGCAAAGAGCCAAAAGGGACAGCAAGGAGCTGGAAGGGGCAAAAGGAGCACAAAGGTAAAGTAGGAGAAGGAGCAAAAAGGTACAGAAATGAGCAGGAAGGGGCAGGAAAGAGCAGGAAGGGTCAGCAAGGAACAGGAAGGGTCTGCAAGAAGCTGAAAGTGTCTGCAAGAAGTAGGAAGGGGCAACAAGAAGCAGGAATGGGCAGCAAGGAGCAGGAAGGGTCTGCAAGGAGAAGAAAGGCTCTGCAATGAGCAGAAAGAGTCAGCAAGAAAGGAGCAGGAAGGGGCTGCAAGAAGCAGGAAGGGGCAGCAAGGAGTAGTAAGGGTCTGCAAGAAGAAGCAAGGGTCTGCAAGGGGCAGGAAAGGATAAAAGGAGCACAAAGGTAAAGGAGCAGGAAGAATCAGAAGTAGCACAAAGGTAAAGTAGAAGAAGGAGCAGAAAGGGCCAGCAGGGAGCTGGAAAGGGCAGCATGGAGTAGAAAGGGGTAGAAAGAGTGCAAAGGTAAAGTAGGAGAAGGAACAGAAAGGAATAGAAATGAACAGGAAGGGGCAGCAAGAAGCAGGAAGGGTCTGCAAGGAGCTGGAAAGGGCAGCATGGAGTAGAAAGGGGTAGAAAGAGTGCAAAGGTAAAGTAGGAGAAGGAGCACAAAGGAACAGCAATGCGCAGAAATGGCAGCAAGGAGCAGGAAGGTAAAGTAGGAGAATGAGCTGGAAGGAGAAGGAACAGAAATGAGCAGAAAGGGACAGCAAGGAGCTAAAAGGGGCAGAAGGAGCACAAAGGTAAAGTAGGAGAAAGAGCAGAATGGGTCTGCAAAGAGCAGAAAGGGATCAGAAAGAGAAAGGAGCAGAAGGGCGCAAAAGAGGCAGAAAGGTAAAGAAGCAAAAGAAGCCAAGGAGGAGAGAAGACAGTGTCAGAAGAATAAGAAGACTATGTCAAATGAAGAAGAAGAAAAGGAGATTTGAACAAGAAGGACAAGTGAAGTGAACCCTCCACTTTATTCTGGACACCACATCATAAGCAGGGACGTATTAGCCACGACGCAAACAAGGCATTTGCCTTGGGCGTCACTTTCCAGGGGCCGGCAAAAAAAGCCGCCCCCAAATGCCCAGGGCAAATGGCTTGTTAGCCTTGCGGCTAACTAACAATCCAGTTGGTCGGGCGGCGCTGGCGAGGGAGCACTCCCTTGCGTGCCGCAGAGTGATGCCGGGAGCCGGAATATGAGCAGAGTGCTCAGGGGAAAGTGCTCCCTCACCAACGCCGCCTGACCGACCACTCAGCAGCCCCAATAGACCCCAGGGAGAGGGAGAAACCCAGCATTGCCAAAGGTAAGGAGGCTGGGGGGGGTTAAATAAAAAAAAAAAGTGAGTGTGTTAATGTGAGCGTGTGTGTTTGTGTGTGTCTGTTAGTGTGTGTGTGTGTGTGTGTCTGTTAGTGAGTGTGTATCTGTTAGTGAGTGTGTGTGTCTAAAAAAGTGAGTGTGTTAATGTGAGCGTGTGTGTTTGTGTGTGTCTGTTAGTGTGTGTGTGTGTGTGTGTGTCTGTTAGTGAGTGTGTATCTGTTAGTGAGTGTGTGTGTCTGTGTCTATTAGTGAGTGTGTGTGTGTGTGTGTGTGTGTATCTGTTAGTGAGTGTGTGTTTGTCTGTTAGTGAATGTGTATGTCTGTTAGCTAGTGTATGCGTATCTGTCATGTGTACAGTCCTCAGGAGTTGATCCGTGCGGGTTGTAAAATAATCCGTATATGTGGAGACAAAATTGGAAACACGACAAACTGCCAATGGTGAAGTATTGCGGATTCAAGGATAAAATAGATAAAAAGAAAAGAGGATAATACACTCACATTTGGAGGAGCTTGGACCAGCTCTAGGATGAAGGGCGATTAGCGGTATAATCCCCGCTACAGGATATACTGGAAGGGTGCATCTGTCAATCCAACCTTGGTAAAATATAGAGCAGAAAATACTGCTCTATTAATACAGCGCTGGTGGAATAATCCCCACCTTGGATTTCTTGACTCAGGATACAAATAAAAAATGCCAGGAACAGTAAATGAAAAAGTGCATATAAAGTACAATAAAGAAAGGATTGGTCCTATAAAAAAAAGGTAACCAAAAGAACTTTTATTGTTTAAAATATACAATATAAAACCATTAACGCGTTTCACCTTTAAGGCTTTATCAAAATGGTAATATAGCACTGTACCTGGCAAGAAACAGTATTTAAAGAATATGTGATAGTTAAAATTGGCACCAAAAAAACGAATTAACCAATTACAAACACATTATTAAAACATATTTTAAACTTATTGAAATAAAATAGTAAGTGTACATATTTATTAATTAGACTAATATAAACAATATAATAAAGTATATAAAAAACGAAGCTTATTTTAGATCATTTTTATGTGTACTTAAAATCACATGACCGGACCTTGGCTGCATGGGAAATGTAGTTGGTGGGACTATATTTATAAATAGGTTATAAATAAGTTAATAAATAGGTTAATCCAGCCTCTAAAGCCTCTAGTGGCTGTCTCATTGACAGCCGCTAGAGGCTTTTGCGTGCTTTTCACTGTGAAAATCACAGTGAGAAGACGCAAGCGTCCATAGGAAAAGCATTATGAATGCTTTCCTATGAGACTGGCTGAATGTGCGCGCAGCTCCTGCCGCGCATGCGCATTCAGCCGAAGAGGAGGAGAGGAGGTGGAGAGGAGGAGGAGAGCTCCCCGCACGGCGCTGGAGAAAGAGGTAAGTTTAACCCCTTCCTCTCCCCAGAGCCTGGCGGGAGGGGGTCCCTGAGGGTGGGGGCACCCTCAGGGAACTATAGTGCCAGGAAAACGAGTATGTTTTCCTGACTATAGTGGTCCTTTAATAAGCCATAACTAATAACCCAATTATGGTACACTGGAGTCATGGGCTCCCAGTTTGGCTCCACCTTATTTCAATATGTGGGTGACTACCAATGTATCACACCTTTCCATCTGTATTGCTCCAAGGGTCGGGTGACTGTAGCTGCAGTCCCGCTGACACAGGCTGTTATTATTAAATGATGTGTTTATCCAAATGTAAGGGTCATCAAGCGTACCTCATTGATAAAAGGGCAATAGTGAAATGGTGTTTTTACTAGAGAAAAAAAAAACAAATAATTACATTTATACTGAAATTATTATATTTATAAAAGGGAATTATAATCTGTGAAACTATTGTATAATATATTGGTAAACTGAAGCATTTTGCTGGAAGATCTCAGGAAGATGTTCCAGCAAAATGACCCAAAAGAGGATATAAATTAATAAATAACATACTAATTTAACAAAGGGAATGTGTTGTTTAGGTAATTTCTCCCTAGCAATGTTTATCACTGTGAACTAAGGCCAGAAGTTAGGCTTTTTCAGTAAGAGGTTAATTATTAATTGTAGAACCCAATACTCAGGATTCAAAGTAATTAAGTACTGATCTGGTAATTTTTAGTGAATTTACATATGGTTTAAAGGACCACTATAGTGCCAGGAAAACATACTCGTTTTCCTGGCACTATAGTGCCCTGAGGGTGCCCCGATCCTCAGTGTCCCCCTCCCGCCAGGCCCTGGGGAGAGGAAAGGGTTAAATCTTACCTTTTTTTCCCAGCTCCGGACGGGGAGCTCTCCTCCTCTTCTCCGTCTCCGATCCTCCTCTTCGGCTGAATGCGCATGCGTGGCAGGAGCTGCGCGCGCATTCAGCCAGTCTCATAGGAAAGCATTTATAATGCTTTCCTATGGACGCTGGCGTCTTCTCACTGTGATTTTCACAGTGAGAAGCACGCAAACGCCTCTAGCGGTTGTCAATGAGACAGCAACTAGAGGCTTTAGAGGCTGGATTAACCCATTTATAAACATAGCAGTTTCTCTGAAACTGCTATGTTAATAAAAAAAAGGGTTAATCCTAGGGGGATCTGGCACCCAGACCACTTCATTAAGCTGAAGTGGTCTGGGTGCCTAGAGTGGTCCTTTAATAGTGTGGAGAAAGTCTGTTTTTATGTTCTTGTCATACTGATGCATGTTTTTATGATTGTAGAGACTAGTTTGGAGTGTTTGTGCTACCTGATCATTGGGACTACTCACCAATCTCTCTCTGGCTGACCCTCTATTGACTATTTGCAATGGTGTCTGTTTGACCAAAACACACGCGGGCCAAAGAAACCAAGATTTTTACTTATGAGGACATAAACTTTGTACACAAGTACCTGGAAAGTGGAGTGCTGTCTAATGCCGCAATTTCTGAAATAACCCTCTCGACAATTGGGGTGGTGTAAGAGCTCTGTGATGAAATCCCAGCAACAAATGGAAGTACTAAGAACTATGTAAACCTGACATTGTCTTATTGTCAGCTGTCTTGCTACTAGTATCAGCCATTCTATCGAAAACAACCACAAATTATGTACAAACTGATTTTATTCTTATATATTTCTGAAAATACTTTTCTAAACCATGTAACAATTTTTTTCTTTTTGTGGAGTTAGCCAGAGAGAGGAAGTGACCCAGTGATGGATGTTGAATGTGTGTTTTGATGTATGCTGAGTGTAGAAAGAAAACATTAATAATATACATCATCGATCACCTCCCACTGGGTTGCATCTTTTTGATTATTTGATTGGATTTTAGGAATAGGTGACTGGTTGGGAGGACTGTGGAGGAGAATAATAATGGATGTGAAAAAACTTGAGGAGATGTGCTGTTTTAAGCTTACTGCTGAAAACCCATTGATCAATCCCTAGATGACATAAGGAGGGTGGTAGACATAAAACAATACGAGAGGTTCTTTGATGGGTTTGACTGAACTTTTGGTTTGGGAAGCTTATTAGGTTCCCTCGGAAGAAAGATATTAATATGTGCTTATGTCTGTATTTAAGTGTTTGTGTACTGCTATTAGGAGAAAGGTTAAAACCTCAGGTTTAGATTCTGATGGACAATATCTATCCCTACACATAAGATTAAATTGTTGGTAGATGCCGTAGATTAAGCTTTTAACCACACCTTACAACCCATTACAGGTCTATCAGCAGAACAGGAACAGATAAGGTTAGTATCCCTTCAGAATAGAATGGCCATAGAGGCACAAGGAGGGGTATGTCAGCTAGTTGGAGATCAATGCTGTACACATATTGCAGATAATCAGGAATACATTACACACAAGTTAGATCAGTTAGAGGAAGACCAGCAGAGATTTAGGAAACAAGATGAGAACATTTTTAGTGGGTTTGATTGGACCTTTGGACTAGGTTATTGGTTAGGAGATATAGGAAGAACAATAGTAATGGCTATTATTGCTATTTTGTTTTGCTTAATTACACTCTATATTTCTGTTACAATGTATTTAAATGTATATGTTCAGCAGTTACAAAAAAGGATACAGTAAAGCAATTAAGTCCTGATAGACAATTTTTAGCCCTCTGGATTTTATAGGTGACAGCTTCTCTGTGCTGATGAGCATGGCTTGCACGGTCAGAGCTCACTCTCAGGTTTACAAATTTGGTAAGAAAAAAACAAAAACATTTGGTTATTTCTGACCCCAGATTACTGGGCAAGCCAGGTAGTTTTAGAGGTATGGCAACATACCCAGGTATTTTTCTATCCTTATTCTGTTCACATTGTAAACAAAGGAGGGAATTGATCGAATGTTATTATTTTTTATGCTTCTTGATTTTTTACATGTTAGTGAATAAGGCTCTAGACCAGGGGTTCCCAATTATTTTTTCCAGTGGAACCCTTGGACACAGTATACCAACATCAAAGAACCCCCGTAAAAAAAATTGCGCAGTAGCACAAACCTTTTAATAAATGGCTTTTTTTATTATCATTTTTAAATATTTTAGTCATAAACTGTTTAGTCTTATGATACTCCTGAAGCTTTCGCTTAAAAAAGCCAATGTCTTTATCTTTGTACTTTGCGTGGTTTTACTTAACCCCTTAAGACCGGAGGGCGTACAATTACGCCCTATTTTAGGCGGCTCTAAACGCCGCCGGGCGTAATTGGACGCCCTCCGGTCTTTCTTTACTTACCTGGACCGCCGGCGATCGCGGTGGGGGGGACTCCCAGGGAGCCCCCTGCGGCACGTCCGACTCCCTGGCAGCCCCCCCGGCCATGTGAGAGTGAGGTCCTTGCGAGGACCTCACAATCACATGGATGGGTAGGCTGCCTGTTGCATTGCCAGCAGGGGGACTGCCTGTAATGACAGGTGGTCCCCCTGCTGGCTGAAAATAAAAATAAAATAAATTAATTAAGTGTAAAAAATAAATAAATATATACTTAGATCATTCATATATATATTAATATCAAATTACACTTACACTGATACTGATTAAATATATATATAATTATTGTTATATATATTTATATATAATATAAAAAATTAAATATGTAAATACATTAAAAAATAAAATTAAAAAAATTATTTAAAAAAATTATTAAATATATAGATGTGTTATTTCGTTCTAACTGTATTGTGATATTAATATATATATATATATATTTATATCAAAATACACGTAGAACGAAATAATATATATATATATATACGTATATATCACTATATATATATACCTCTATATAAATAAAAATATTTTTAAAAAATTATATATATATACACATATAGATTCACATACGTATATATATACATATATTAATTCTACATATATATTTATGTAATTTATGTATATATATACATATATTAATTCTACATATATATTTATGTAATATTTTTACATAATTAGGTATCTTAATTATTTACAATTAGCGGGACCTGCCTGACAACCCATGCCGAAAGTAAAGGGAATTTAATTTGCTAGCACTATATTTAACCCTATGACTTTCCAAGACACCATAAAACCTGTACATGGGGGGTACTGTTCTACTCAGGAGACTTCGCTGAACACAAATATTAGTGTTTCAAAACAGTAAAATTTATTACAGCGATGATATCGCCAGTAAAAGTGCAGTTTTTTTTGCATTTTTCATGCACAAACAGCACTTACATGGACGATATTATTGCTGTGATACTTTTTGCTGTTTTGAAACACAAATATTTGTGTTCAGCGAAGTCTCCCGAGTACAACAGTACCCCTCATGTACAGGTTTTATGGTGTTTTCAAAAGTTACAGAGTCAAATATAAGGCTTGTGTTTCATTTTTTTCACATTAAAATTCGCCAGATTGGTTACGATGCCTTTGAGACCCTATGGTAGCCTAAGAATGAAAATTACCCCTATGATGGCATACCATTTGCAATAGTAGACAACCCAAGGTATTGCAAATGTGGTATGTCCAGTCTTTTCTAGTAGCCACTTAGTCACAAACACTGGCCAAATTTGGCGTTTTTTGCATTTTTCACACAAACAAATACTAACGCTAACTTTGGCCAGTGTTTGTGACCAAATGGCTACTAAAAAAGACTGGACATACCCCATTTGCAATACATTGGGTTGTCTACTATTGCAAATGGTATGCCATTATGGGTGTAAATGTCATTCCTGGGCTACTATAAAGTCCCAAAGGCAACGTAACCAATCTGGCGAATTTCAATTTCAAATGTAATGTGCTATATTTGACCCTGTAACTTCCCAAAACACCATAAAACCTGTACATAGGGGGTACTGTTTTACACGTGAGACTTTGCTAAATATAAATATGTGTATTTTATTGCAGTAAAAGCAAACAGTATTAAGACATTGACAGTTAAAATGTCATTTAGAACTAAAAAAATAAAAAAAAATCTTCTTTTCGGCAATTATTTTCATATTAAATTAAGTTTCATAGTTAAATATTTGATATAAATGAAAGCCCTGTTTCCCCTGAATAAAATGATATATAATAAGGGTGGGTGTATTTACTATGAAAGAGGTGAATTACGGTTGGACAGACATGTAGCGCAAATGACAGGTTTTGTTTACATTTTGTTTCGTTCACAACGTGTACATTTGTCTCCGTCCTTAAGGGGTTAAAATGACGACGTAATTTAGCAGGTGCTAACGAACTGTTTGGCAATATTTTCTTGCAAAGTAAACATTGTGCTTGAGGAAAATTTTTATTTCTTGTACTTGTGAATCCAAATGATATGTAGCATCGTGTGCTTTTCTTTTTAACTTTGACTTGTCACTTGTCTCTGCTATTTGACGAACAGTAGATTCAACTATTTCGGACATGTTGTCTTGATTTCTTGTTGTATATTTTTTCTCAGTTTCTATAAGTGATGAACAGTTAGACGTAGTGATACTTATATCCAAATTCTTGGTTGTTGGTTGGTAAAATAAACAAAACACTTTTCTAACCTGACCTACCTGACTGCAATGGATGCTGTTTCTTATAAAGCTCTTACAAAGAACTTAATGTAAGCAGGATTTTGAGTCAGTTATGGCGCAAAAAAGTTTCAATACCTGACTGCAAAGGATGTTTTATAAAGCACTTAGAACGTAACCATAAGCAGGATTTTGAGTCAGTCTTGGAGTATAAAAAACACTTTAGTACAGATTTCACTACCTGACTGCAAAGTATGCTGTTTTAACAGCTCTTAATTCTTTTTTTGGAATACTGTATCACAGATTTCTACAGATAGTAAGCAGAAAAAAGTATATGTAAATAGATTTAACCAACAAAAAATATGAGAAGCCCAACGCAAGTAACTTGTTTTCAGCTGCAGACTTTTAACACAATCTCTACAAAAAAATTAAAATAAATAAACCAATCCCAATGTGTCACAATGGGCACTACGCTGAAGGGCAGTTATCTATAAAGGCAGTAAAATAAATCCTTTCTCCTGTGGTCAAGAATGTGAGCTGAGCGCCTGCCTGAATGCTTACACTCTCTATCACTGAGTGGATATGAAATGGCTGACGGCGGGCGGGCTGAGAGCAGGCATGCATAATGGCACAGCCTTGTGCTCTGTTAATAAAATCTCGGCCGCGCCTTTTCTGCTGTTTCCGACCTTTCAGGAACAGCAGGGAATGACGGCCATATTGGGTGTGGCAATTCGCGGCGGAACCCCAATTTTGTTTTTGCGGAACCTTAGGGTTCCACAGAACACTGATTGGGAAACGCTGCCCCAGACTAACAAGCTAAGTTCTGTTTATTGTAGACAGGGCGTTGACTATACATTCCTACTATACATTGGTATCCTTTTTTTGTATGGCAGTGACCATCTGTTAGTATTTTATTTACCCTCCTCCCCCCCATATCCTGTAGGCTGCAAGAATGTGTGTTTCTATCTACCCTCCCTATTTCCTGTAAGCCCTTTTAAGAACTGTGTGTTAGTACCATATTAGATGATCCAATTAGGGGCATGTATAATGCTCATTTCATATACTATTGTGTCCTACCATTAAAACCTAGTCGTATTGAACCATCAACATGTCTGTGTTCAATTGGGCTGCCCAGTACTGCAGAGGTACAGACAAAACCAGTGATTGATAAATTAATAGAAGTCCATGGCAAACAAGCGATTTTAAGGAATTCTTCACCAACCTAACACAACCGTACAAGAATGGCCAAATGGTAGATCCCCAGCTGGCATAGTATTGTAAGGGTTGCATGAAAGATCGGGATCTATCTTTTTCTCCACTCTTGCGCTAGAGGGGAGGTCCAAAAAAAATCCAGGGCTCTCTCTACATTATTTCTGTCACTGGGTTTGGGTGGAGGCCACGATTGCATGCCAATCTGTTGATAGTTGGGAGTCCAAGCAGGGTCAAGGGGTCCAAGCAATCGCTTGCCAAGAGTCCAAGCAATATTAAAGACGGCCCTGAATACTACTGATATATGAATTTATGAAATGTCCGTTTAATGATTTAATTGTGTGATGCTTGAAATGTCTCATAAATAAATAAGCTTATCTCAGAGGACGAACAGGTTGTGTGTGTTTTGCATGGCAATATTTGTATTTTATTTTATGAGTTTTGCAAACTGGGGAAAAGGGTTCTACATTCTTGAATTTAAAGCAACACTCGATAATATATCCTTATGTCAGAAATAATTTGATTACCTTGTGATGTAGTAAATAAATCCCGTAACAAGCAGTGATGATTTTAATTTAAAGCAATACATTTACCATATCATTAGACCACCAGCAGGCGGAACTGTAAAATCTGATTTCTCTCTTCCAGAGGTCTTTTTTGTTTCGCAAAGACTACCAAAGATGACAATGATGCTTAGGGTCCAGTGGTCACGGTGTGCCATAGAAGGTAGATATTACTTACCTTAATTGTCCCCCTCTGCTGCTGTTATGTATACATATAGAGTATCAGAAGAGAACACTATCTGTACACTTAAAGAGAAAAGTTAATAAACGCTGAAACAAATACAGAGCAAACGTGCCAAAAAAGCATTGGTTTTCTTATGTTGCCTAATGTTCACTGTATGATGTCAACATGTTTGACAATATCTGACATTCCTAATACAAATTTAGTATAAAAAAAAAAAGTATTTGTCCCAAACGCACAGAATCTCGGAAAAGCCTTAGTAACAAATAATTATCTTTTTCATAATCTGAAGCAGCTTTTGAGCAATTAAATAGATCAGAAGATTTTTACTATCTGGATAGATTTTCTTAAAATTGTATCATATTCTTGTTCACGACAGACAATATCTGAATATTTATAATACCTGAAATCTCGTGTTCTACTTTCTCTTCGCCATATGGTATTTTCTCTTTTTATTATCCATTTGTTTATATTGTAGTGTCATTTATCTTGTCTGCACTATCTTTTGTTTATCACGTTGCTATGTATACATCCACTGTTGTTTCTGCCGAGAAATATTTTGTCTATTGAGCTGCAATAGGCATATCTGTTACCCTCTGCCTTCTCGCTTGTCATTAGATTGCATATTTTTCTCAGTTTCTCAAGTTTATATCTGTGTTTACTGGCGTGCCTCTAGAAAGGGAACACCTTCTATTTGTTGCCAGCAAATAGTTCCCCCGGGGAAACTCTTCGTTAAGCAGGTTGAGCTACTGATAAATGAGCTGAAAGGTGAGCTTTGCATTCTGCTACTACTTTACCTGTTGGGTCTTCAAAGAACTCAGCATGGAGAGACTGCTTCAGATCATCAGAATAGCTTATCGGTTTGTGCAGAAGACTTTGATTCTTTGTGCTCTTTTTCTATATGTTGTTGTGGGAAGAGTGTTCATGTTTCTGTTTCCAAAGACCATGGCATCTGTGCTGAAATCTCGCTTTGAAATGATTGGACATGACCCAAAGTTTCAGTATGAAGATTGGGGTCCTTCCATCTTCACATACAAGTTTCTGAAGTCTATTCTGCAAATCATGTGGCTTCGCCTGGAAGATGAAGCATTCCTGGGTCAGGCAGCTCCCAATGCTCCAGTTGTGGACCTCAATGGGGAAGTGCATAATTTGTTGGACTATCTTAAGGGTAAGAACAAACAATTTGTGTCCCGGTAGGAGAGCAAAGTTGCTTAAGTATCACTAGGGGAAAGTAGAATATTTTCAATGTCAAAACATCTGCCTTTCTAAAGGGACTTTAAGAAATGAGCAGCACCAATATACAAACAGTGTGCCTAGTGTTTTACAGAGCAGAGAAGAATATCAATACAGTCCTAGGCACGTCTATCTAAACACATCTTGTTAAAAATTGTTAATCTCGTTATTAAAATTGTATAGATATATGTATTTGAAGAATGCACCAAAATTCTTATTGGTAACTCTAAGCACCACAACTTTCAATCAAAGCCAGATGCATTCAACGTGTAGATGGACCTTTCGTGTTTTATATCAATTTCCAGAAAGTTAAAGACATGTCACAATGCCAATTGGGAGTCAGTATTCTCTAACATTAGGGGACATTGTTGTCCAAGAAGAAACCATCATTCTGAAGCCCTTATAAAAATGTGTGGACTTTTAATCATGTATTCTGTATCTCTTGCTGGATGATGTAGTTAAAAAAAACTTGTGGTATTTCTTTTCTAGGTCAGCGTCCTTTGGTTTTAAGTTTTGGGAGTTGTACCTGACCACCGTTCCTCTTCAAGCTTGGAGAGTTTAATAAGCTCGTCCAGGATTTCAGATCTGTGGCAGACTTTTTGATCATCTACATTGATGAGGCCCATGCAGCAGGTAGGAGATGTTACTTGGGAGAAAAAAAAATATCTTTTACATTGAAGATCTAGAGTTAGATTTAAAACAAAATTTAGCAAGAAACATTGGTATATGTCATTTTCACAAAGGAATGTGGAATGTGGTATTGTGGTTTTATTTTTTTTTAATTTTTTTGTAATTCTTCAAACAATTACAAAACCCACCACCAACTCTCTCATACGTTTTCTGAATTTATTATTTTAATGGTTTACTGCCTAGTAAGTATTTAAGTTCAGTGCACATGTTTAAAACCTGGGAGGGCATAGTTTGCAAATGTTTAAAGACCACAGGTTTTTTTTTTTTATGTTGCCGAAAAATTCTGCTGTCCTAGAATCATAGTTTAAAGAGAAAAAACAAACCCAAAACTTAGTGCGATAAACATGAATAGACTAATATAGCAGGTTTTGACAGTCCTGCCTGCAGGCTTACAGTCTAATTCTAACTCTTATGAGTTTATAAAAAGATGAATACATTTGTTATTTCCATAGACCTGGGGTGTTTTTTTGCAAAGGTAAACTTTTTTATTTACCGACACACATTAAAGGAACATTGGCACTGTCTGTGACCTCCATATGATCCCTCTCCCAGCGCTGCATTTTTTAAGTGATCCTTGGTTTGGAATAGGGCCTCCCCAGCTGAAGTTCAATGTATTTTACCCAGCAGCGTGAACACATTTTGAAGAGGTCAGCCATCGTTACCAGGTGTGCTACTGCTGTTATCTCTTTAAACACCACGGTATCTGAGCATTAACTGACCTGGCTTCTATTGAGTAAATGCACATGCGCACCATGCATTGACAGCTGATGAAACTGAAATTGAGAGCATGCTGCCGGGAAATGCAGTATAATCTTTGGTTGGACAGCCTCCTAAAGATGATAACTTTAGTTAGCATTACTCATGGAGAATGCATTAGGAGGTTGTTGCTGAAGTGGCAATTTTGTTTTTGGTCGTTTTTGGTCGTTCTTTTGCCCAAGACCTGCGCATGTGCGAGAGTACAGCATTAATGTCTATGCAGGATCCCACTCAATAGAGCTCATTTCCCTACAGCTGTCACTAGTGATGGTTGGGGGAAATGACAAGGCTTGCTGGTGGTAGCTCTGGCTAGTGTCAAGCTTGTCAGCTGGATGAAAAATACTGTTAAATGCCAACACTATAGTGCTCTCAATAACACTACGTATTGACCAAATTATTAATGGAATCGAGCAGGGTAGTAAGAGGCACAGGATAATAATAAATACCACTCCTTATACCAGTGCTTTTAACCTTCCAAACTGTTCGTACCAGCTTCCAAACCAACTACCTGGATTATACCCGTTCCAGATCTAAGTAGGTACGTGCGTTAATTTAACCATGTGGCTAGTAAGGTCAACCACAGCTTGCCCTTCGTCATCTATATGCAGACAGCAATTATTAATGTTCCGCACATACCTCCTTCAACTGCTCATAAATAGTCAAGGGCCAGCCTATTTTGGTAAAAGGCTGGCCTCATACGGGTATTCTGTTTTGCCAGGAGGTAAAGTACATCAGCAGCCTTATAATCTCAACCACCTCCTGTAAACTTATGATGCGGTTGAGCATACCTAGCACACATGCCCCCGCCAAATCTTGTGGTAATTCTGAATATGCCTTCTTACCACAAATCCAGTATACATTTTCTGGGGCTCTCCGGTTAGATGTAGCCAATAGATCAAACCATACCTCTCTTAAATTGGTGTGATTAACAAAAGGGTTGGTAGGCTCTGAGACATTTGAAGCTGACCACCAGGTAGTTTTATGGCTACTAGCATTATATGCTTTCTGCCCTAGACAAGTCAGCTCGCCTACAGGGGTGTTATACATTGGGCCTCCCCTAGCTAAGTATGCATGACCGTTTATGGATGTTTTTAATTGCCATTCTGATTTTTCCCATATGGTTGCTTGATTACTGGAGTGGGAAGGCATCTATTGCTCATTTGTCTCAGAACCAGGGTACCATACTTATATTGCTTCACATGGCCATTGGACTCCCATATTGACCCTCCACATACAAAGCAGTTATTTATATTAAGACTACTTACAATACTCTCAGCCAGATCGATGAACAGGTTTTTAACAGTGTGGGGAACTTCATCTTCAAAACTCATCTTCAAAAGAAATGTAATACCTGGTGAGTTTGGGCATTCAGGGTCTCGGTTTCAAGGCCTATATATAGGATGGCTCCTGGGTCTGTCCCTGTACCATATATTTGTAAACCGAAAAGATTCTCAAACTTGTTAATAAATTGCTGGGGGTTAGAAATTGTCATGTGTACAGGATTACACTCCATTGATTTACAATGAGGAGTAGTAGGTAACCTCTGAATTATCAGGTCTTGGTCTACTGTTTTTCCCCAGGTCGCCCAACCTACACATGACCAGTATAGGCAAAAGTTGAAGTCCCTATTTGGACAACCAGGGTCAGTAGTTATTCTACTAGGGCATAGGTATTTATCATTAAACCCATAGGTTTGTTCCCATTTAAGATAACCACATATGTTCCAAGGTTTTCCACTACCAGAAATCGCTTTGCATGCATCGAATAATAGGATGCCTCGGGAAGAAGTGGTACTTTATTTATTTATCAATGCCCCCTGAGAGTAGGCATTTGAAGAACCAGCCAGATTGTACAGGGTTGGAATTGGGGATCAAAACACTTGGGTTCACCTGAAACTGGCTGACCCACACTATAATCAGTGTCTAAGTATCTGCATTTAGACACAGATCCTTTACATACATAATGCGAGTGCCAAATGAGAGTTTGGGATATCTGGTTACCTGTTTTTGTAGTCTTAAAGGATCACTTTAGTGTCAGGAAAACAAAGTGCCCCCACCCTCATGGTCCCCCTCTTGTGGCGCTGAAGGGGTTAAAACCCCTTCAGCAGCTTACCTTTATCCGGCTCTGGTGGCATCTTCTCCCCGTCCAACGTCAGCTCCCTAGTGGAGCGGAATGCACATGCGCGGCAAGTGCCGAACGCGCATTCAAAGAGTCCATAGGAAACCATTTCTCATTGCTTTCCTATGGACACTTTGCGAGATGGATGCGAAATTCGCATCCAGCGTCGCAGATACGCCTCTAGTGGCTGTCCGGAAGACAGCCACTAGAGGCTGGATTAACCCCAAATGTAAACATAGCAGTTTCTCTGAAACTGCTATGTTTGCATCTGAAGGGTTAAAACCTGAGGGACCTGGCACCCAGACCACTTCATTGAGCTAAAGTAGTCTGGGTGACTATAGTGTCCCTTTAATACAACTATCACAGCCTTGTATGTCATCACCTTTGCATTCCGTATATTTAGCAAAAACACTAAAACACACAAAGAAATACATTATGATGGAAGTCTTCATTCATATTTTCAACTGTGCGACAGCACCTCAGCTTCCCACTTGTGAGGGCTGCAGGGAATGTTGTCCGTCTGATCCTCTCTTCCCTTCACAGAGGTCCCTTCGAGACACTCTGGCTATGAAACGTTTGTAGGTGGTCAGGCTTTATTATGGCTTTCAAAACACCTACTTGCTGCTCTCTGATATCTTTCTCATCCACTTTTTTTTTAAATCGTCTCGTACTCTTCCTTATGTCACTTTAATCAAGCTTCAGGGACTGGGTAGTTTGCTTCAACTGGATCTTACAAGGATTTTCAGGATCTGGGATAGCTTGCCAAGAATCTGCCATTGGTTTAACCCTAGAGTGATGAATCCAGGGAGTCACTTACGCCACCTTTACAGTTCACAAACTTGTCCAAATATGTCTGTCTGTTTTTCTTGGCCTTCTGTGGTATATGGTTCTGACAGAGGTTAACAGGATAATCCCCAAGCTTTAATTCAATATGTATGAGAGGACTATTACGGGCGAGTCCTGGAGGATTGTTTTCTGCCCATACTCTTGGAATGTCAAATAATGATCCATCACTCTTTGGGTTTGGGTTTACTATTGACTCCTGGAATGTCAAATAATGATCCATCACTCTTTGGGTTCGGGTTTACTATTGACTCCTGGAATGTCAAATAATGATCCATCACTCTTTGGGTTCGGGTTTACTATTGACTCCTGGAATGTCAAATAATGATCCATCACTCTTTGGGTTTGGGGTTATCACTGCAGAATACAAATGCCATTCTTCTTCTTTTGGCACCAGTACGGCTAACATACCTGGTGATTTATTAAACTGCAGGGATGTTGATCCATTGGATAGAAAATGTTATCTGTGCTTGAAGCTTTGACAATAGATCTCGTCCTAGAAGTTGAATTTGGCACTGAGGCATATATAGGAACTGATGCTGAATAAAATGGCCCCCTACTGTACAAGTACGATTCCTGAGAACGGTCCAATAGCTCCTTTACCAGTAGCTCCTATTACAGTAACAGTCTTTCCAGAGAGAGGGGCTACTAATTTGGTCACAACAGAGTGGTCAGCATCTGTATCAATCATAAAGGGACATTTCTTTCCCCCTATTGTTACTTTGACCATAGACTCTGCTCGGCTAAGGGGGTGGAGCCCGGTCTGTATCAATAGTCCTCCATGACTGTATCAGCCAGACCCACAAAGTCCCTATCATCCCTATCCCTTAGTCTCTGATTAGGGGGATAGTATCTACTTTCCTGGACGTCACCTCTGTTACTACTGTCGCTCCCTCCAAGACTTCCTCTTCCTCTATAGCCACCTCTATAACCATCTCGTCTCCTTCTCTCATCTTGTCTATAACTTGCTTTATATTCCCTCTGTGGGCAGTCGTTCTTCCCATGTCCTTCCCCTCTTCAATACGCACATTAATTTCTAACCAACTGTGGTCTGTCATTCCTAATCCCACATCCTCCCCGTGTGCCTACTCCTGTAATTGCTACAGCTAACATATCCATTTTCTTTTTCATCCTGCGTTCCTCCTCATGCTTCGTTTTAGCTTCCCTATTCATATAAACCCTGTTTGCAACTTCCATTAGCTGTGTTATGGACATCTCTGCAAATCCTAACTTTTGCAATTTCCTTTTAATGTCACTCTGGGCCTGGCTGACGAATGCCGAATTGATCATATGAGAATTCAGGGGCTTCAGAATAAAAAAAAAAAAGGGATATAAAGTCTGTATGATTCAAGCTGTCTCTCATAAAAGGCACTGGGGGGATTCATCAGTTTTTTTTAATACTTCAGCTATTCTTGACATATTTATAGCCCTTTTCCCACCTGCTTTTCATGCCTGTAATAATTATATCAGCACCATTTATATTCCAGTTAGGATCTATATTGTGGAAATGGGCAGTAGCCCAAGCCACTGGATTTGCTTGGTTTTGGGTACGGTCAGTCTCCTCAAGAGCTTTAATGGCTGCTTGGTAAATATGGGTCCTTTCCTCAGAATTAAATAGTAACTGTTGACAATCAGCTCAAGTATGCTTGTGGGTTTGTATGATCGATGTGACCAAATCAATCATAGCTTGTGGTTTTTCCATTTATGAGGGTGTGACGAAGTGCCCTTCGCCACTTGTGCCTGGAGAGGACTGCTTGCCCGCCTCTTGCCCTGTGACTATGGACCCTGGGAGATTTGGCCCGTTCAATTCAGTATGATAGGAGTTATGTATTTTTGTATCCTTTTGTGTTTTACTGGGAACATGTGCTCAATGGAGTCTGCTTCTATCCCTGGATAATTGGATTACTTTCCCCATTGTCTCCAGGCTAGAGGGCTCTGTAAAACCAGTTTGGGCCAGATAGCCATGCTGCCAGCCAGGCCCCAAAAGATACTTTACTAACTTCTGAACCCCTGGTCTGATTCATGCCATTTTTGATATGTTGTTTCCCTGAATGGATTGATTGTGAATATATAATTTTTATGTGAATGTGATGTATATTTTAGAAGTTATGAATGCTGTAAAAACTGTATTATTTCTGGCCAGCAGATAATTGAGCTTTGTGTATTGTAGAAACTCAATTATCTAGCCTGGCCCAGAGGAGGAGTTTTGTGTTGCATAAATTGTGAGTTCTGTGTGCCAGTAAATCAGTCTTGTTCCAGCATTAAGCCTTGGCTCATGTTTGGGGGATTGGAGAAATACACTCTGGGGATTGCTATAATCACTATACTCCCCAGGGTATGATCACTAAGTTCTGCTAAGAGCTTGTTCCTGCTCTCTGGGGAAAGAGAGGTTCACCCACTGGAAGCTGGAACCTGGCCTTGGGTCCAGGGTGGGTGGAGACAGCAGAGACCCCGGCGCAGTTGCATCGCTGGAAGTGGGGTCTGCAGTGCTGATGGTGTCGGTTGGAGTGCTTGGAGTCCTCAGCGAGCACTAGGAGCATCGATTGGCAGAGGTACTCAGTCGGAGTGCCAGCGGTCCGTCACAGAGGGGTTATGGGTTTTCCAAATAAACAGATCGGTAGTTGTAAAGGGAACGTATACAAACACAGGGTCTCCCAATTGCAACTGGCCATTGCCATCAATGTGTGTTGGGCCAGGAGTAAGTCGGAGGGGCATCTGTAAATGCCGGGTTGGAGGGTACCAGTAATCGTACATGTTAAAACTGGACTACGGACATTTGTAGAATATTGTGGTCTAACAAGTTCCGGTTGGGGGTCATCAGGTGGGTAGAGGAAGGCAGATCAATCATATCAGTTTGTAATTTAGTTAGGGGGATATTTCGGACAAGGCTAGGAGGGGCCCGTCCAGTAACTAAAAAAAGGTAAAAGTATATTCCAGTGTTTTATACCATTGACCATTTCGTCCAGTTGTATTTTAGACTCAGTTACCGTTACTGAAGGCAAGCAGGGCTCAGTAGTTATAGTGCTATGTCAGTGGCAATGTCATTGCTGAGAATTATCTGATTTAATGGACTCAATTACTGTTATTAAGAATTCTCCTCACAATTTTGACTGTTAATAATAAAATTGAACAATAATAAAATAAGTTAAAATACACTCCTACCAAAAGGGGCATCAGTTCAGGGTACAAAGAACTAGTGGGGGTAGGCACAGGAATAGTTGTGCCCAAGACAGATGAGCTGGTATCTGAGGTGGGTGAGTGGGTAGGTGGAGACAATGGGGCAGGAGAAGTGGAAACACCAGTTCTAGCTCGGGAGGAAGAGTAGGGAGTTGGATTCGGGGGGAGGGGTGTCCAAACTAGGTGGAGTTGAGGCCTTAGTGGACAAACAAGTTCTGGCAACCATGAGGCTGCATTGTTCCTTGTGGCATAACTTGATGCATTAGGCTGTTTTCCCAAAAATTTGCTTCCAGCAATCAATGTACGGAAACTGATCATAAAGTCCCAGCATACTTATTATAACATTGTGAACCTGCTGTATTAAATCTGGATTAAGGCTACCACAGGAGGGCCACTGGTTACCAAAACTGGCCATTCTTTGCTACACAGAGTAGATGAACCCCTAATGGGTATACCTTTCAGCTCCTGGACTCGGGATCGAATTTCATCGACGGGACACCCCAATACCCACTGCGCAGAAGACGGTCTCCTGGACAAAAGGCCAGTGGCGCCGAGATGAAAGTAAGTCAATGCAGTATCGGCCCAGGGGTGTTACCGTGGAGAGGTGGGTAAAAATATTTACCATCTCGTGGTCTCTGCAATGATTTCCCAACCAATTGCATTAGATATGCTACCGGAGAATTCCGAAGAAGCTATGCACAGAGAGTCCAGACACAGGTCAGTTCAGGAAGCAAAGGTCTTTGTTCTCACCAATCGGGTCTCAGCTGAACTCATGTTCAAAATGTCAGACCTGAGCACATGGAGTATAGGCTTTTTATAAGCTATGCATCACCCTACTATACCCTTACACCAATCAGCAAACAGGTTACACAGGATTACCTTATATGGACAGGCAACATGGCCCTTAAGGAGAATGGAATGTGGTTTCAGTTCTTGCACACGCTCAGTACATTGATGACAGTAACTAACTAACAGATACCTGTACTTGTATATGCCACATGGAGATTTTAGGCCTACTAAGTTTTGGGCATAGCTGAAATCCCATCACAGTAGTAGGCAGGGGTGCACTGGCACCAATATAGATCGTTGGGCAATAGTTACTGTGAGGTATGCCATGATGATCGCCCTGAGAATTATAGTAAAACCAGGCACATAAACGAGTGCACATGCACCCAGGTAGAGCAGTGTTTAATTGCTGCTGTAAGGTAGAACAACAGAAAAGAAAAATAATTAAAACAAAAGATACCATTAGTTAAAAAGAAAAAATAAACAACATGAGACAAACAGACCACTACTCTAGACAGTGGGGTTACTGGTTGGCTTGGGGTGTCTGCCGCTAAGAACAAAGAGGGTAATGTTGGCTATATCCCATGGACACATCTAGAAAATGGTCCACCTTGTTGTAATTTTAAAAACCATTGAAAATAATCAGTTACAAAACAGTCTCCTTTTCAATGCATGTCCTAACTAAAGATCAGACAAATCGACTGTTAAAGCCCTAAGGGATTTCCTGCATAGTCGCATTCATTATAACTCTTCTTTAGCAAAATGCGGCTACATCTATTGAAGCTTCTGCTCTTTTTTTGAGACACAGCAAAAAATTCCTAGAGTAGTATTATATCAAGCCCACGCCATAAATTTGCTGTAAGTGCAGAAGGGAGGTAGGCAAACCTATCTGACACCTATGTGAGTTTTCACATTAGGAACATGAGAGTAACAGTAAGCATCAATTACATTTTCAGGGTTATTTACTAAAGAGTGATCTGTCATGAATTCAAAGTGAATTTCAAATTTGAGGCCAGGGTAGCTTATCTGAAAACATAGAATTTTTACATTTTGATATCTCTACAAAACAGACTTATGTTTATGGCCCTATCTGACTAACAGAAGCCCCATGCAGCCACAGGTTAGTGGTGTGATCGGGGGTTTAATCTTGATTGCACCACAATCTCTATGTAGGCATCTAAATGCCTATTTAAAGAGCTGCTTGCAGGGCTGGCTTCCAGCTCATTTAAAAGTCTTGGGCCACTAAAAATGGCCTCAGCACACTAGGGAAGCTCCAGGTATCCATTGATACCTTTTGTTAGTGGTGTGAGCAGGGAGTTAAACCTGATCACACCACGATCTTTCAATATGCATTTACATGCCTATTTAAAGGGCTGTTTGCATCGCTGGCTTCCAGCACTGCAGACATCTCATCTAAAAGACAGAGATGAGCCCCTAGTATCTATTGCTACCTTAGGCTTCCTTGTGTGTACAGGGATTTCACCCTACTAACACCAAATCTGCAGTGTGTTCTATGCCACCCTAAGAGTATTTTAAGCCCACTTTGTGAAGGACAACATAGAACGTCATACCAGTGTTAAGGGGTTAAGAACCATTGGTCAGCAGCTACCATGTAAGAAATTCATGTTTCTGTACTATTGTCTATTTTTCTTTTAATTAGTGAAACATGTGGTTTATATTGTGTGCTTTGGTCTACCTGCAGATGAATGGGCCTTGAAAAACAACGTACATATTAAGAAACACCAAAGCATCCAAGATCGACTTACTGCTGCGAGGCGTCTTCTGGAGGAATCGCCGTCTTGTCCTGTGGTATTAGACTCCATGAAGAATCTGTGCAGTGCTAAATATGCAGCTCTCCCGGAGAGGCTTTACATCTTGCAAGAAGGCAAGATCACTTACAAGGTAAGGCTCCTCATTATGTTACTGCTAGATCAGAAACGTAGTAACCGTCATACCAGCATATGATATGTTGGACTATTGCTCCCCATTTCTTCATTAAAAGACCACTATAGGCACCCAGACCACTTCAGCTCAATGAAGTGGTCTGGGTGCCAGGTCCCCCTAGTTTTAACCCTGCAGCTGTAAACATGGCAGTTTCAGAGAGGTGAGGGTTAATCCAGCCTCTAGTGGCTGTCTACCTGACAGCCACTAGAGGTCGCTTCCACGATTCTCAGTGTGATAAACACACTGAGATGACGCTGATGTTCATAGGAAAGCATTGAGTAATGATTTCCTATGGGCGGTTTGAATGAGCGCCCTTGCTCTGGCAGCGCATGCACATTCGGAGCTGACGCCGGCAGGGGGAGGAGAGGTCACCAGCGCTGGATTAAGGTAAGTGGCTGAAGGGGTTTTAACCCCTTCAGCCCAGCAGGAGGGGGGCCCTGAGGGAGGGGGGGACCTAATAACCCTATAGTGCCAGGAAAACTAGTTTGTTTTCCTGGCACTATAGTGCTCCTTTAAATGTGGTTTATAAAATGATAATTTATTACTAAATGATCATTTATTACTATTCAGTAATGACAGAATAAAGTCACTTCTTATTCATAAACCTCTGTGGCTTACTACACCCACAATGCTCAGTCACTGTTTGAGGACATAAATGGTGGTTAGGCAAGATCAGCAGGAGTCACAGGCTATGGATGAGATTAGTGGATAGCACGTGTCAGTCTCCACCTTTAATTCCACTGATACAAGACTCCACCTTTAATTCCACTGATACAAGACTCCACCTTTAATTCCACTGATACTCACCATCTACCTTACCCAATACCCACATCTCACCTTATTGCCTTCGTTATTCCTTAGTTAAATACAGACATTCATTTTATAGAATAAATCTGATACAGCCTTACTTGTGATGCCCACACATAGCAACTGAGGAGAAAGAGATCTACCCATGGTCTACTGAGCTTTATCAAACCAGTATTTTACAAAATATTTTGATATACTTACATGATGTCACACTTTTATTGTACTGCAAACTGAGAAACTAATTTGAAGAAATCTTCGACACTCAAGCTGGTAAGCACTATAATTCAGTTTTTTAATATGATCTATATAGTTTGGTCCTATAATCCCATTAGACTTAATCATAAATCTCAGAGAATCTCCAAACTCACTCCTAAAGAAAACCTGGATCCACCCCAAACGTGGGTGTATCAAAGAATATAAGGTGTATAATAGGAGTTACTCCTTGCATAATCAAAAATACAAAACATTAAAAGCAATATTAAACGTATATTTCTAAATCACAATGATTTATATAGCACCAACATATTCAGTAGCACTGTACAATAGGTAAAGCAACACAAAATATTCTAACAAAAAGGTTTTACATATGGAAATAGTAGGTGAAGAGGGCTCTGCCCAAACAAGATTACAATCTGAAAGTGCATAAGCAATGAATAAATACATACATTAGCCTGACACCTATACCACTAAAACAGAATAGAGGTTGTATAAACTTTTATGTACATATGGATACAAAATAACATAAATTATTAAATGAGACATACACTGATCAGCCACAATATTAAAGCCGCACTGTCACCGTCTGTGGATCTTGCAGAATTCGGCAGTGACATTGCCGCTGGTGGTCCAGTAGCCCACGGGGGATGGGGGAGGGGGCAAGTAAATGTCTCAATGCATCTCTATGAGGAGGTGCTGACTGGCCAAAACTGCATTTGGCCTGCCCCTTGCAGATTTTAGCCAATCCAATGCTTTGGGAAAGCATTGGATTGGCTTAAAATCTGCAATTTTGATGATGCCACCAAGGGGACAGGGCCAGCGCTGTGGAGAGCTGAAAATAAGGTGAGTTTTAACCCATTCTGAAGGGGGGGAGGGGGAATTGGGGGCAAGCCACCTAAATGGTGGGTTTAACACTATAGGGAGACGAATACATGTTTTTGTTCCTGACCCTATATTGATCCTTTAATGACGTTAATCTGGGGGGAAAGCCAATACTGCACATCACTGCCAAACTGCGGTTAATTCATTGTTATGTAACAACAGGAACTGAGCAGTTACAAGCCAAATTGTGTTATGTAAAAAATGTATCTGCTTAATTTGCTCTCTGTAGGATTAACTCTAACTTTGGAGTATATTACTCGACATATCGAAACCCACCTTACACACCTCTCTCTTCCTCATTTCTTCACCTCAGTAGCTTATAAATATCACATTTAATTGAAGACTTACTATTATTAGCAGCAGTATTTATATAGTGTGATGCTTTACAATTTGAGAAAGTGGCGAGGAAGGCCCTGCTCAGTTTATAATCTAGAAAGATATGTGTATTTTATCTAAACTTACTTATTTTAGTGTTAATTAATTGCCAGATGTGAATCCAATCTTAATTGTTAAATATATACTGATGGAGCACTCCGAGCACCATAACCACTACATCGTGCGAGAGGTCTTCAGCAGGGCTCTGCGTATGAGCTGGCCTGTAGGGCACTGAACTCACATACCCACTTTAGGGGAGTGCACATCACCTCCTCTCTGGCCCCACCCCTATTATTGGGCTGTTCTGCCTTTAAATGCCCAATGTGAATTTTTGTCCCAGTCTGGCCGTGCGGACTGGATGTTTAATTGTCAGATTTCTACTATAGAAAAGGCAAAACTAACTTGTGTGTTAAGAAAATGCAGCTGAAAGTTCAAATCATGATTCAATAAATACCGCATTTACTCGACTCTAGTGCGCATCTTTTTTGGAAAATAAAGTTTCTAAAATTTGAATGCACATTAGATTCGATGGCGCATTACATTGGGGGCAAAATTTTCAATTTTCTGGCAAATTCCATTCCGTCAATTCAAACAGACAAATTCAAATAGACTAATTCAAACAAACAAATTCACACAGACGAATTCCATTCCGGTTTTCAATATAGGGTCAGGAATACATGTTTGTGTTCCTGACCCTATAGTGATCCTTTAAATGTATTTTATTCTGACGATCAGCTATAGCTCGAATAAAACAATATAATAAAATGTAACTGATTTATAGAACAGCAGTTAATTGACAACCAAATTGCAAAGATTTACGCTAAAATAACCAATCTGTGACTATAGTAGTTGGAGGTTTTTTCCAACTCTGCCGATTTCCATACATTTTTCAATTGAATTACAACTTGGTGTTTATTTATTTTGTCAAGATATAATTAAGCATAGAAAGTTGACTGGAGGCATTGACTCATCTGTGCTGTAGAATTATGAATCACTTTCTCACAAAAACCTGTAAACAATAATTACAAGGTCACGTGATTTCTGCCTTTCAACACTTGGTTGTAGATACAGAATGTTCATGTTGTAATGACATGTTATTGTCCTCATGATCTATACCATTTGGACTCTTTACAAGCGTTGATTTCGGGTGTATGAAGAGCTGTAAGAGGTCACTGGTACAACAGTCAGAGCAATTTAAGAAGATAACCTTTGCCGAAATATTCTAGTTTTTGTTATGGTGTTGTGTGAAATAAAACAATTTCTAACACAAACATCTGAGAATGAATGAGGCAAGCTGTAACATCTTAGTCCAGGTGAGACAGATGCAGCAAATAATGTAGCAAGTTCTCAATTAATAGCAGACAACAATTAAAGGACAACCGTCAACTCAAAACTATTTTTAACATAATAACCATTTCATCAAGTTTCATGATGAAATATTTTATTTTTTAAATTTATGAGAAAAACACACGCACCTTGGATCGAACAATGTGTGAAAAGAAATTTGGTTTTTTTTTACATATACTTCATGGTAGAAAAAAAAATAATCCATTCCTTTCAAAACTTGATAAATTGATTATGATGTGACGGGTGTCCTTACTATGACTCACAGAGCCCTCTAGTGGCAGTTTGAAAGATCACATAGAAGGGACACGACAAAATGTATACAAAATGTATGCATGCATATTAACAAGTAAGGGCATAGGCTGGATCCTAGGTTACTATGGATTGGTGCATGACTGTGCACAGGTTGTGGTGTGGTTTTACCGCAGTATCCCTGGAACTGAGAATGGCTCTATATCAAATAATTAAAATAAAGTTGACTCCGTTTTGCATTTTATTTTTTCACAATCTTTATTTATTCAGTCATTTATTTATACCCAGTGTTCTATAGATTTCCAGACAGAAATAAGAAAAATGTACAGCTCATCATGTTGTCCAATATGATAAGCCCTCAATTTTATCACCAACAAACTGTTCAGTATTTTGTACTTGTCTATGGCACTTGCAATAAAGTGATAGTGGAGGTATTATAGGGAAGGGAAAGAGAGCTAGAGAGAAGAGAAGAAAAAAGAAGTGGGACACATATTTTTATTTCATACTAAGAGGTGCGAAAGGTGGGATCAGTGCTTAGAAATGAATATTGGGTTGGATGTATTTCCAACCATTTTTACTCCAATGAATTGTATCTTGTTTGTCGTGCTCCAGGGCACCATAGCCCCGATACTGCCTGATTGTCACATACTGCCTCTCCTTCCACTTCATCGATCATGGTAGAAACCAAGGGCTCCAGATCTCCAGGAATGTGGTTGTCCTATCCTGGAGGGCTGCTGTCTGTTCCTCCATAGCTCAGATCTCCTCAACTCCTAATCTTCTCAACTCTAAGTTGATCAAGGACTTGGCTGCCGATAGAAGGTGATTGGCCGGTGCTTTTTTTATATTCGAAGATCGCCATTGTTCAGGACAAAATTGAACAGGTCTCTCAGAATAACCAGTATTGACTTCGGTTCATCAAAGTTTGCCAGCCTGCGGACTTGGGTACTACCACTCGTCCCTCTTTTTTCGATGTCCTCTATGTGTCTCCTGAGTTCTAAGAGTACTTGGTTTTGCCTTGCCTTGTTACCGCCATATCTTCCTGCTGCTCTCTGTGATCTTGCTGCTGTGAGGCCTCTTCCAACTGTCTCACAAGGGTATCTAACCCTCCTATAGCTGTCTGGGTGTCAACTATTTCATGCAGAATAGTTGTAGAGTCTTCTTTTGTTAGCATTGACAATGTGCAGATCTGCCTGGATTGCTTCCAATGAGGAGGCAGCGGACAAACAGGCCTGGTTTGTTGATCTTTCAGAGGCCACAGATCCTACCAAGGCTGACCGCATACCGTGTTTCTCCGAAAATAAGACCGGGTCTTATATTAATTTTAGTCACAAAAAACACACTAGGGCTTATTTTCAGGGTAGGGCTTAGAGCCAGTCTGTCAGCCGGTGTCCGCGCTGTGTAACACCCCCAGAGATCCTCACCTCCCTGTAATATTCTCCCCTCCCTCCCTCCCTGTAATACTCTCCCCCTCCCTGTAATATTCTCCCCCCCTCCCTCCCTGTACTCTCCCTCCCCTCCTCCCCCCTCCCTCCTGTAATACTCTCCCCCTCCCTGTAATACTTTCCACCCTCCCTCCCTCCCTGTAATATTCTCCCCCCTCCCAGTGTGCACTTCCTGTCAGTCCGGCCGGGTCGCGGACCGGAGAGGAGCTCGGCCACACTACAGGGAAGGGGAGGTGAGGCAGTGCGGCAGCCGTCTGAGCGCTCTCTATAGAGCGCTCAGTCGGCTGTGGCATTTAAAGGGCCGGCAGCCGCCGGCCCTGCCTAGGTCTTATTTTCGGGGTAGGGCTTATATTGTAGCCCACCCCAATAATCCAGCTAGGGCTTATTTTCGGGGTAGGGCTTATTTTCGGGAAAACACGGTAGATAACATTTTGTCTGTTGTGTGGGACCAAGGTGAGTTAGCCTGTGACATGTATGGTGCCTGTTATACCATTCCGAACCATACATCACTTCTTTTTTTAGTTCTGGGTAGCACCGTGGAGCTCATCTACTAGACATCTTGCCATCCAGGTCACGCCCCCATCAACAGTTTTGCATTTAAAAATAATCAAAGTGGTTTATTCACTAAACTCTGAATTGAAGTGAACTGAAAAGCAAATGGAAAAGCTCAGCCTGGAACAGTCAGTTTTTAATTTCAGTGACCAACAATTCAGGGCTTAGTAAATAAACCTCAAAGTGATTTACCAGAAAAGATATATTGAGATTCTATTTCATTTTCTTGTATATCCTAGTGCAGGGGTATGTAACCTTCAGCACCCCAAATGTGGTGGACTACATACCCCCTGATGCTTTAGTACATTAAGAGAGATTTAGTCATCTGAAGTGACAGTTTGCTTACCCCTGTTCGGGTGCATAGATGTTACTACCAAACACAGTACTACATATTTTATTAACTTGGGAAGAAGAAAGGATAAAGGGATACAAAGTTGAACCTGTAATGCTGTGAATTTTTAAAGATTCAATTATTAGTAGATTAACTAATTTAGCTATTTAAAGTTGCTGTAATGTCAACTAACATGCAAATCCTTACATGGCGATCATTAAATACAGTAGTGGAAAACTATACATGGTAAATACATTTTGTTGATTTGCAGAGAATCTTATATGATCTGATAGTTTTTGTATGTTATAACGTATAGTCACTGTGTAATATATTTTCTTTCTAGGGCCAGATGGGTCCCTGGGGCTACAAGCCAGAAGAAGTACGCTTTATTCTTGAAAAGATGGACTAACCCAGGCCCATGCTCAGTGTCTTTATGAACCACAGTTTCCAAACATGATCTAAATATGAACTCAGAACCAAACACCACAATTAATTTGTTTGTGATGGTTGCAGCTTAAAGCATGTCCGGCTTCTACCTGATATTGCAAGTAATTGTAGATGTTGTGTGTTCAGAGTGTCAAAAAATAAATTAAAATGTTTTAACAAAAAGTGGAATTTGCAGCCTACAGTCTGTTTTACTGAGAATCTAAGGATAATGACAACTGGTTGTAGGTAAGTAAATACTGCAATCAAGCATTGTGTTAACTCATAAGTGGCTCCGTAGCATTAGAAGATATACATGCAGGATACAAATTTAATAGCATTATATAAATATATCACTACTTAGCTTCTGGAGAAAAATGGAGAGATAAACTAGTGTATTTCTATAACAAGGCAACTGAACGAAGCAGATGCTTCAGACAGGATACCATGGTAGGAAATGTCACTGCTTGAGAAAGATCCCTTGTGGGATCGAAACGTTGCACTTTGTCCCAATAAACCTGCTGTTCAACTGATCCTTGAGTGCCAAAAGAGGGATTAAATAGCCATATGAAAATAAAAGGAACTAGGGTTATCAGGTATCCTTCGTGCATCCACGAAAATAATGGTGGGGTTTACTCTTTGAACACAAATGTAGTGGAGAGAAAATTCAAAATGTAAACTTAAGTTATTTAGAGAATTTTACAATTCTGTTATGCTATTTGGCTTACTTTTTCAATTCACTTAAATAAACCCCTTTGTAATTTCTATCCTTTCTTCCTCTCATAACAAAGTTACAACATTTTTGATGATGCTGAATGTTTTACAATTTTTTCCTCTTTCCATTCTTCCACCCGATCTACAATCCACAATTGCCCCCACACTCTACCTACCTTCGTATACGGTCTTCTTCCATCCCTAATTTTTTTTTTCTTGCCCATGGTGCACAATTTATAACTCAATAGTTCACCTCCTTGAAATATTTTCACTAATGTGTTAATTGTTGGGATGTAAGTGAAATTAAAAGTTAATTTCAAATTTTAGGGCAACAAACAGAGAGATGCTCAACTAAGAATTATGGCATACCTGTTCTTAGGGTGTAATCTCTTAGCTCACTGAAGCCTAAAACAAAAGAGAAATATATCATAGGCGGTTTGGGATTTCAGGTGGGCGGTGGTGGGTTCTGCAGAAAACAGATCAAGGCCAGCAGGGAAGATAACAGGATCCATGCAGAGCCAGCCTTGCAATAAGCCCTCTTGGGCTGGTGAGGAGATCAAAGATCTTGACTCACAAATACACATATGTACACTCAGATACACACAGTAACAGTCAGCAGACACATTCCAGCCAATCAGCCGCAGACCCTCCCTCCCAGACCCTCCCACCTCCTGGACAGCATCCATTTTACATTCATTGTGAAGCTGCATTCTTAGTGAGCTGTCCAGGAGGTGGGAAGGTCTGGGAGGGAGGGTCTGCTGCTGATTGGCTGGAATATGTCTGCTGACTGTTAGGTACAGGGTCAAAGTTTACTCAATGATGACGAATTGGGGGGCGGACCGAACAGCGCATATGTTCGCCGTCCGCAGCGAACCGTTCGGGACATCACTAGCTATAAAATTAGTTACTGCGGCACTAGTGGGCGGTAGGTATTAAAAAGTTGACTACCCCTGGTGTACATAAATATGAACATCTGTAGATCTAAAAGAAAATTACTAGGACACTCCTCAGAATTAAAAGACTATTTATTCAACAAAGATAATTTGTTTCTGTGCCAAAAACAATTATACCAAGTTTAAGGTCATTAAAGATCCAGTTTATTATAGGGTCTTAATACAAGCTATCGATATAATACAACATATAAGCATGAATAAGAAATCATTTATTTACAAATATTACATACACTTATGAAAATGAAAAATAATGTAACCACAGTTTGCAGTCCTGTCAAAAAACAAACATTCTGGTTGTCATTTTTTGCACTACTCTCCCTAAAAGACTGAGGCTGACAGGCTTCACGGTGTGACCTATTTCACAGAGTAGTCTTTTGAACACTTTGTAGATTATGTTATGATTCAGCTGAAACACTGTAGATGGCCACAAAAGGGTCATATCCGGACAAGATCACAAAGCGCAAATAAGTAGCTTGAATTCCAGAGAGCTAAAGGGGGAAAACCAGAATTAGGTCACCAGATTAAGAACAATGCACACTAAAATATAACAAAGTACAGTAAAAATGTACTCAAACATTCGTGTACAGTTGCAAGAAAAAGTATGTGAACCCTTTGGAATGATATGGATTTCTGCACAAATTGGCCATAAAATGTGATCTGATCATCATCTAAGTCACAACAATAGACAATCACAGTCTGCTTAAACTAATAACACACAAAGAATGAAATGTTGCCATGTTTTTATTGAACACACCATGTAAACATTCAGATGCAATCTCTTATGGTATCAGGAGAACTGTAACCTTTTCTAAAATGTACACCATTAAATAAAACATTGAAAGTAATTTATACCTGGTGTTAACCTTCGTTCACTAAATGCTTTTTTTCCCTTTAAACGTGTATTTAAGATTTAGCAAATTATATCATAATATGATTCAGACAAGGCAAAGTCAGGGGAAAACTATTCAAAACAACAGAAGAAATAAAAAAACATTTAATTTCTCATTTTCTCTGTATGTTTTCTGTTGACTGGCAGGTGCAAAGCACAACGATTATCAAAATGATTGACAGAACTAAGATGGAGGTGCTCAGTTTCAGGATAAAAATTGTGGATGTCTGCATTTAATCTCCACACCTAATAAATACACATTTGTTAAATATAAGGATAAATAAACATACTAATAAAAATCCAGGGAACTGACAGCTCCCATTTAACATTAAACCCACAAAATGTAATCAATTAAGACATACTCTATCCTTCAAATACTCCAACACATGGAAATGCAGGAAATATTCCTTTCAAGAGGCACACCCTCACAACTTGATTCCCTAAGAATGTATGCAACATCTAGCGGTTTCGGAGCTATACAAGGCAAATTACGGCTGACTATTTCTGGTATTGAGAGATTTAGTATCAATGATTGGACTTTCTCAAAGAGTCCCTGGAATAAACTGTTGATGTGCAGAGTTATTATAGAAAGTAAGTCTTCAAAATAGATGGAGGAGGCCAGGATAGACTTTATCTGTATATTTAATTTGATTACCATAATAGGGATAGCAAAATGCTTGCCCCACAGATGTCATGGACAAGAGCACCTGTTATGCTCAGTCAACTATTTTTTTTTTTTTTTAGGTAAAGCATGCTAGAAACTGAAGTACACGACATCTGGTTGACTATCCATGATATGGTCACAGAGTATCCAGCCAGGCACTTACTGTAATCTCCTCTGTCTGACGCTGTCCTTCTACATGCTCAAGTTCTAAAAAGAAAATAAAATATCCATAGTACTGTATCCAAATATATTAAATGCAAACCAGAGCATCATTCACTCATTCTACAGCAAGGTGGAATGTGGAAAATATTGTTTGTTGATACACAAGACAAGTAGTAAACTGAAGGAAGTCATAAGGAAATATAACTTGTATGAACGACTAGTTTTGACAAGCACACATAGTACAATATGAAGTGTTACAAATTTGAGCAAGAACTAGTAGCCGAAACACTATAAATAAGGTATTGGAACCACAGTGTATATATGAGCATGTAATTTGTTTTGTGTTTATGTTATAGAAGTGATCAGCCAGAAAATTATAACCACCTGCCTAATATAGTGTGGGTCCTCTTGCAGCCAAACAGCTCTGATGCATCAAGGCATGGACTGCACAAGACCTCTGAACAGGCCTGGCACCAAGACATTAGCAACAGATCTTTTAAGACCTGCAAGTTGTTAGGTGGGGCCTCCGTGGATCTGATTTCTAGTTCCAGCATATCACAGAGAAGGTCAATCGGGTTTAGATCTGGGGAATTTGGAGGCCAAGGCAACATCTTGAACTGTTTATCATGTCCCTCAAACCATTCCTGAACAATCTTTGCAGTATGGCAGGGTGCACTATCCTGCTGAAAGAGGCCACTGCTATCAGGGAACACCATTGCCATGAAGGGGTGTTTCTGGTCTGAAACAATCTCTAGGTAGGTGGTACGTGTCAGTGTAACATTCACATGAATGCCAGGACCCAATGTTTACCAGCACAACATTGCCCAGAGCATAACATGTCCACCGGCCTGCCTTCTTCCCATAGTGCATCCTGTTGCCATCCCTTCCTCAGGTAAATGATGCACACGCACCAGACCATCCACCTGACTTAAAAGAAAACGTGATTCATCAGACCGGACAACCATCTTACATTGCTCCATGGTCCAGTACTCACGTTCACGTCCCTATTGAAGGTTATTCTGATGGTGGACAGGGGTCATTATTGGTACTCTAACCGGTCTTCGGCTATTCACTTTGTGTTCTAATACCTTTCTATCATGAACAGCATTATGTTTTTCAGCAATTTGAGCCAAATGCATAAATGAGCCCTCCATGACCTTGATGCCAGTTCTCCTTCCTTGCACCATTTTAATAGATACTAACCACTGAATACTGAGAGCACCCTACAAGATTTGTTGGTTTGGAGATGCTCTGACCAAGTCTTCTAGCCATCACTATTTGGTCATTGTAGTCACTCATATCTTTTTCCTGCATCCAACACATGAAATTCAAGAACTGACTGTTTAAATGCTGCCTCATATATCCAACCATTTGACAGGTGTCGTAACAAAAAAATCTACATTATTTACTTCACTTGTCAATGGTTTTACGGCTGTGGCTGATCAGTGATAGTGATAGTGTATTGAAAAGTCAGTACTCACAACATTACTGGACAACTATTACCTGGTTATTTACCTACAGTTTGCTCTGGATCCTTCCTATCCCAAAAATACAGAAGTCTATTACATAGCCACTGCCAACAATGTAATATTCACAAATCTAAAAACAATTGACGATGTATAAGTATGAAAATGTAACAGGATTGTGTTAAGACATGAATATAGACAGATACATAGATGGGTAGTGTTTTGATTACATTTTTGTAATACCTGAATAATTAAAACACTCAAAATAATGAGATAAAGAAATACGGTACATAAAATAACCTGTAATGGCATTATGTGAAAAATTATGACTGAAAAAAGTATATGATTTTGTAAGAGTGTTTAAAATTATCTTCCTTATTTTTAAGTGTATATGTTTAATGGATTATCCATGTAATGCACTAAACAGAATGCATTAGTTGTCTACAGCTAGATGGCCCCTTTAAATTTGGAAAAGGAAAACTTCTCATTGTTTCTCTGGATATTTCTCAAAACTGTGCTTCCAAATCAGAGATTTAGAGAATCAAACCATTTGTATTAGCATCTTTGTATAAAAGACACTCACCTTTTTCCACACAACGTTCAAAATTTATCGGGTCTTTAGACATACTTGTTTCAATTTGTAATCTTTGTACTGGAAAAAAAAGCAAAAACATCTCTTATAATTGCAAAGAATAAAACCGTGCTCTTGTCTTATAGTCAAAGGTCAGAAGCTGTGAAGAAATAAATAGATTGCAGTGCAAGCTGTGGTAGACGAGATCACAGCTATGTGCACACTTTATTAAGATCTGATCTGGACCACCATCAAAACGGTATTGCTTGAGGAGTGCGGATGACACGTTGTTAACTATCTGAGTGCAGCAGCAAGACGCAATATGCCGGACCCATATGTACCTATATGCTCCAGGAAAAGAGCATGTAATACACTCACCTGGTGAGAACATAAACTGCAGGAATGATTACTTTAAACTAAAATGCTGTGGGGGCATGCACAGATGCAACTTTGCATCAATCAGTCATTAAATATGTGATGACACAAAGGGAATGGAAGCGCAGGGCAAAAAAGTACTAGAGAAAGAAAAACATGGACAACTGGAACAGAGAAGCACAATGGTGGAGAAAGAGTGAAAATCAAAGAAGGAAAAGTAGAGTGCAGCAAAGAGAGGGAATAAGAAAGGGGGAAATTGAATGTGGAGAAAAAGACAAGGTAGCTAGAGTAGAAACAGGAAAAGTGTCTTAACACAAAATTAGAAAATTAAATGTGGATAGAGCAGTTATTTTAATGCCTGTAGATGTCCTTGTACTTACAGAGAAATTATAAGAATGATCTTTTGTCAACTCTTTACATTATCTGTATGTGTGTGTGTTATATGTGTTTCTTGAGATCAAAATGTATATCCCTAACACAGGGCTCGATTTTTAATATTTATGGATAAGCTTTTCAATGGATTTATTTTTTTTAAAAAACACAAATGTTTATCCAAAAATATGAAAACATTTGAAAAAGCTTTTTCAAAAAGATTAAATTGAGGCCTTACGTAGGATCTTTCTATCACATCTGATGAAGCTGCATTGGATAGATCTATTAAGGCAAATGTTATGTACTTGTCAGCTACAGTAATCCAGAAACCAGTATACCCTTTCCATGGACATTCCTTTTGTATATGCCTCTGCAAACCTTTGCTACCCTAGAAAAGCTGATAAGTAAAACCACAGTCGCAGCAAGATAAATGTTGGTAAAACTTGGTCCCTAGTGATACATATAGGAAGGTATAAAAATAAAAAATAAATTCCAGCACTTCCTTTTGAAAGCAGTGTCCTCTTAGTGATACATAATCTCAGCGAAATCTACTTTATGTCGACAGTACCATCTTATCAGTGTGATCTCCTTGCAGTGGTATATGTGTATTCTAGTGGGCACTAGTAAGGTAAGATGTTTTGGGTTGTGAATGGTTAAAAGTGGCACTTAGTAGAAGAGGAAGAGTCTTCCTTAGGTTTCTTTTT
>OW240918.1:58956658-58971925 GCA_933207985.1 Pelobates cultripes | reverse complement strand
TTTTTTAAATGGGCCTATTCCATGGGCCTGGGCCTGGAGCTGCAGTTCCATCAGCCCCTATGTTAATCCGGCCCTGACTGTAAGAATAAACGCTTTTGAGTGCACAGTGGGAATTGTAAATGTCACCCGACAGTTTGAAAAACGTATCCGCAAACTAGTAAATGCAGGAATTTTAGGAAGTTTGAAGAAATATGCCTGTGAAATTTATTTATTATTTATAAAATATTTTACCAGGAAGGATACATCGAGATTTCTCTCTCCTTAGCCCACCAACACTGCATTGTAACAATAGTGTACAGCATAATATTAAAAATACAAAGTCATATTTAAAAATACACATATACATTTAACATGAAAATCCAACTGGTCGTTGTACTCTTGCCAGGAGGAGTGGAGGAGTGATACATCACTAGAAAAACTCCAATGTAAAATTAGGTTTTTCTTCCACCTATTCCAAATAACGGATTGAAAAAGGTGGGGAGAGAGAGCACCCGCAGGCAATCCTTCTGCTCTCCAAGCATAGTATATCTCTACACAATGCTGCTCCCACCTATATATCCTCCCTAATACACAAGTATGTCCCGGCTAAGACCCTATCCCCTGTCCGTACTCCCATCTCTAATGCCCGCCTTAAATACTTGTCTAGGGCTGCACCATTCCCATGGAACAACCTTCCCTTCTCCGTTAGACATTCACCCAATCTCCACTCCTTAAAAAAAAAAAAATCATTGAAAACTGACTTCTTCAGGAAAGCATATCAATTAAACTGTTAATAGTCCCCCACACTGATTCCTCTCCTGCAACTGTCATAAAAAAAAACAAAAAAAACAGACCACTAAGTCTTCAGTAAATACTATCCTACCAAATCTACTTTTTGACCCTATCCTTACCCTTTGTATCACATTACCGCACTACCTCTAGCATGTAAGCTCATTGAGCCCCTCTGTTCCTGTATTTCCACTTGTCTGGTTACAAATACATGTCTGTTAGTCCACCCATTGTACAGCGCTACGGAACTTGTTGGCACTTTATAAATAATAATAGCAACACAGTGCACATATGATGGTTGGGATGTGGTTGGTCCCTAGGGAGTACAGGAATGTCAGAATGCAGACAGCGTGTTGGTGTCATGGAGGAGGTTTGCCCTGTTTGGGGCCCCAACCAGAAACAACCTGCGGGAGGAGCAAGGGTGGAACGGATGTAGGCCAATGCAATCTTGGTAGCTTCTCCCGAAATTCAAGCTAAAGTAGAGCAGAATAGTGATTATAACTCTCAATCCCCCATGAAGAGGACCTTCATGAAGAGGTAAAACGATTGTTTATGGATGGCCACAACTCGGCCTTTTATGCAGGTCCTCCAGCAAGGGATACTCCCACGGGGACCTTGTGGAGGACTGAGATACAAGTTACAGTAACCAATTATTTTACAGTACAATATAAAACACTCCCACATAAACAGTGAAATCCCTCCTTTCTATCCTGGAGATAATTGGGTTAAGTGTCTGTAGTAAACTCAATTATCTCCAGGTAGAGAAAATATTTCCATTTTACAAAGGTAACAAAATACATTAAAATATATAACTTATTTTACCGAACAGAACCCACACATTTCAATATATCCCCAGGTACATTGGGTCTGAGCGCTCAATCTAACCGAACAGCGCTCAGATCCCACAAACCCAGTCCAAACGCCATGGAGCTACAAAGTCTGTTCACCGACTGTTCGCTCGAAATATGTCCCAAATTGGCTCCATGGATTTAGCTATCTGGGGTCGGTCTCGTTCGTATATTGAATGTACTGAACGACACGGCGTTCGTTTACATGGAGACGAAAGAGGTAGAAGTTGGATAGTCCCAGTGGTGTTCATGTGAAATTGTGGTCAAAAATAGTTCCACGCGGACCACGACCAAACACCGCTGGGCATTCGTCAGTTTAAAATAGCCACCGCCACATGTTCGTTCAAACGAACTGTGACCACCCAGTTGTTCGTCAAGTAGCTGTGGTTAACCGCAGCTTCTGCGCAATTAATGATCTGTACACTTCTATTGCGGGTGGTCCAATCAGAGAAGCCTTGCAAATTGTGCACGCCTGACATTGTCCAATTATTATTATTTATATAGCGCCATCAGATTCCGTAGCGCTGTACAGTGGGAGAACTAACAAACATGTAATTGTAACCAGACAACTCAATGAGCTTACATTCTAGAGGGAGTGGGGTACAGTGACACAAAGTGTAAAATTAGGAGTACGAAGTAGGTTGTTAGAAAAGTATTTACTGAGGGCTTAGTAGGTCATTTTTGACAGTTGCAGGAGAGGAGTCAAGGGGGGTGGGGGATAAAAACCTGCTAACAGTTTAATTGATATGCTTTCTTGAAGAAGTGAGTTTTCAATGATTTTTGAATGAGTGGAGACTGGGTGAAATTCTTATGGAGAAGGGAAGGGAGTTCCATAGAAGAGGTGCAGCCCTAGAAAAGTCTTGGAGGCGAGCATTAGAGGTGGGAGTACGGACAGAGGATAAACTTAGGTCTTTGGCAGAGCATAGGGGCCTCGACGGGACATACTTGTGTATTAGGGAGGATAGGTAGGTTGGAGCAGCATTATGTAGGGGCTTGTAAGCAAGCACCAGAATTTTAAATTGGAAGGCAATGCAGGGACTGACAGTGCGGGGAGGCGTGAGCGGACAGGAAAATGAGCCTTGCCGCTGCATTCATTATAGATTGCAACGGTGCAATCTGGGAACACGTAAGACCACTGAGAAGAGTATTGCAGTAGTCCAGGCGACAGAGAACAAGAGCATGGACCAGCACCTTAACCACATCCAGGGTTAAATAGGGGAGGATGCTCGCTATGTTTTTGAGATGGAAGAGACAGGATTTGGCGATTGATTGGACATGAGGGGTGAAGGAGAGGTTGGAGTAAAAAAGAACACCAAGGAAGCGAGCTAGAGGTGATGGTAGCGCAGTTGACTTGGAGGGAGACAGACACATAAGTAGTAACACTTGAGGGAAGAAAGACCAGAAGTTCTGTTTTGGACAGATTGAGTTTAAGGAAGTGAGCAGCCATCCATTTAGAAATCGAAGAGAGGCAGTCAGAGACACGAGAGAAGATGGGCGGAGAGAGATCAGGAGAGGACAGGTAGATTTGCGTGTCATCTGCATAGAAATGATAACGGAAGCCAAAGGAATTGATGAGTTTACCATGAGAGATAGAGAACAGTCGGGGACTAAGGACAGAACCTTGGGGGACGCTGACAGAGAGTGGTTGGGAGGAAGAGCCAGATTCAGAGAAAGAAACACTGAAAGAGCGCTGGAGAGGTAGGAGGAGCACCAGGAGAGAGCAGTATCCCGTAGACCAAAATTACAGAGAATGTGAAGAAGCTGTTGATGATCAACAGTGTCAAAGACAGCAGAAAGATCAAGGAGAATTAAGATAGAGTAATTGCCGCAAGATTTAGCAGCAATTAAATCAGAAAAGCCGTGCAAATTGTGCACGCCTGACATTGTCCAATCAGAGAAGCCTTGCAAATTGTGCATGCCTGACACTGTCCAATCAGAGAAGCCTTGCAAATTGTGCATGCCTGACATTGTCCAATCAGAGAACCCTTGCAAATTGTGCACGCCTGACATTGTCCAATCAGAGAAGCCTTGCAAATTGTGCACGCCTGACACTGTCCAATCAGAGAACCCTTGCAAATTGTGCACGCCTGACATTGTCCAATCAGAGAAGCCTTGCAAATTGTGCACGCCTGACACTGTCCAATCAGAGAACCCTTGCAAATTGTGCACGCCTGACATTGTCCAATCAGAGAAGCCTTGCAAATTGTGCACGCCTGACACTGTCCAATCAGAGAAGTCTGCAAATTGTGCACGGCTGACAAATCACACTTCACAATGAACTACATTCAATGTTTTTTGGCTTATTGAGAAGTATACTAATGGCAACTGCCACTGAATTTTCACTCATCTCGTAAACGTTTCTTACATTTACGGTCATATTATGATTATTTGAATCTTTTAAGATGTATATTAATTTTTTTTATTTTTAAAGTAAATTTGTAATTATCTGTTGCCATCAGAGTTATTCGACCGAGAGTCACTCTTGACCTGTTCTGTCATCCATCACCCAGCAGGCCTGGCTTGCTAACGGGGTCTGATTTCCTGCTCTTCACTAAAGCAGGGCGGATGCTCACTTGCCAGCACATCAGCGCATCTCATACTCCCTCAGAAAGAGTGAGAAACCTGCTGGGGGAGAAAGCAGTGTGAGTAAAGGACCACCCGGAGAAGAGTTCTCATGTTTCCCTTGTCACTCAGTCCACAGCTGGCACACAGGTCCAATGCTGAGGACATGACAGGCAGAAGAGAACTATTTTAAAGAACTTTAAACTAAAATCTATATATTTTCTAGCGCAGATTATAGATTGAACTGAATGGTCTTTAAAATTAGCATAATTTGTCCATATCATGGATATAAGATGCCTGTGAATGGACTGATGTCAGGAATGTGCTGGGCAGAGTACATAGTGACACAAGAACATGATTGGTTTACAAATAAAGTGACACTCCAGGCACACTCTGATAGGGCTTTGCCTCATATTCATGCTGCATTTTCTCCATATTCATATTGTCATATAGTTTTTCACCATTCTGTAGTGCATACCCACCCTATCAGTCACACCTTTCTCACGTACCAATTTCCTTACTAGACGTATTCTGTGTGAGCGGAGCTGCAGACATGATATCCCCCACAGCCAATCACTGCCCTTTTATTATCATGCCCCTTTCCCCTTAATGCGGCTTTGAAATACAATAGAAGTAAACAAAGACAGAGATTGGAGAGAGTTCTGGGCAGGCTAATGATAATTGTGTGCATAAAAAAAAATATATCATAGAATGTGTGCCAGCCCAGCCTTTGCTGCAGGAGCTAGGTTAACCCTTTATTAAGCTAGCCTTTTATTTCCTTTGTAAACTATGTAAGACGGCAGGACCGTGGTCTAAGACCTATGCCAGAAGGCCATCACTCACCATGTCAGCCGATCATACTCATTTTCCAGTTTGTAGATGAAACTAACCAAAGAGTTCTTGATACTGGACATCTGCACGATAAGAGCGTCCAGACAGGCCTCCAGCTGCTTTTCTTCCCTCTGGGCAAATAAAATACAGTTATAGAGAGCCTTGTGGCTGAGAATGTGACGTACGAGGGGATAGATTCTGTATAGATTATACATGTAGGGGGAGATGTATATTATATGTACAAAAAGATAGTTTATTTATATTTTATGTGCGAGGGTATAGATTCTGTATATATTATACATGTAGGAGGAGATATATTATATGTACTAAGAGATGGTTTATTTCAGGGATCGACCGATATGGATATTTTTTTTTAAGAGCTGATACAGATAACTTACCGATATACTGTACATTTACCATTTTGAAAAAATAAACTACTTCTACACAAATCTACTGTTAACTAAACAGGTTTATTTATTTTTTTGCAAATCTTTTTTTACCACGTTAAATGCACAAAATATACACGGCAGTCAGAATTTTTTATCTTTTCAAGAATGTGTGTGTGTAGTGGATGCAGTGAGAGTATTTGATTAGTGAATGCAGTGTGTGTGTTTTTGTGTAGTGTATAATTGTGTAGTGGATGCAGTGTGTGTTTGTGTAGTCTGTGTGTATAGTGGATGAAGTGTGTGTTTGTGTAATGTGTATATAGTGAATGCAGAGTGTGTGTGTATAGTGTGTAAATAGTGAATATAGTGTGTGCTTGTGTAATGCGTATATAGTGAATATAGTGTGTGTTTGTGTAATGTGTATATAGTGTGTGTTTGTGTAATGTGTATATAGTGAATACAGTGTGTGTTTGTGTAATGTGTATATAGTGAATACAGTGTGTGTTTGTGTAATGTGTATATAGTGAATACAGTGTGTGTTTGTGTAATGTGTATATAGTGAATACAGTGTGTGTTTGTGTAATGTGTATATAGTGAATGAAGAGTGTGTGTATAGTGTGTAAATGGTGAATGCAGTGTGTGCTTGTGTAATGTGTCTATAGTGAATATAGTGTGTGTTTGTGTAATGTGAATATAGTGAATATAGTGTGTGTTTGTGTAATGTGTATATAGTGAACAGTGTGTGTTTGTGTAATGTGTAGATAGTGAATACAGTGTGTTTGTGTAATGTGTATATAGTGAATACAGTGTGCATATAATGAATGCCCAGTGTGTGTGTATAGTGAATGCAGTGTGTATAGTGGATGCAGTATGTGTTTATGCAATGTGTATATAGTGAATACAGTGTGTGTTTGGGTAGTCTGTATATAATGAATGCGGAGTGTGTGTGTTTGTGTAGTGTGTGTATAATGGATGCAGTGTGTGTTTGTGTAGTGTGTATATAGTGAATACAGTGTGTGTGTGTAATGTGTATATAGTGAAAGAAGAGTGTGTGTATAGTGTGTAAATAGTGAATGCAGTGTGTGCTTGTGTAATGTGTATATAGTGAATACAGTGTGTGTTTGTGTAATGTGTATATAGTAAATACAGTGTGTGTAAAGTGTATATAGTGAATACAGTGTGTTTGTGTAATGTGTATATAGTGAATACAGTGTGTGTTTGTGTAATGTGTATATAGTGAATACAGTGTGTGTTTGTGTAATGTGTATATAGTGAATGAAGAGTGTGTGTATAGTGTGTAAATAGTGAATGCAGTGTGTGCTTGTGTAATGTGTATATAGTGAATAAAGTGTGTGTTTGTGTAATGTGTATATAGTGAATGAAGAGTGTGTGTATAGTAAATGGTGAATGCAGTGTGTGCTTGTGTAATGTGTCTATAGTGAATATAGTGTGTGTTTGTGTAATGTGTATATAGTGAATATAGTGTGTGTTTGTGTAATGTGTATATAGTGAATACAGTGTGTGTTTGTGTAATGTGTATATAGTGAATACAGTGTGTGTTTGTGTAATGTGTATATAGTGAATACAGTGTGTGTTTGTGTAATGTGTATATAGTGAATGAAGAGTGTGTGTATAGTAAATGGTGAATGCAGTGTGTGCTTGTGTAATGTGTCTATAGTGAATATAGTGAATATAGTGTGTGTTTGTGTAATGTGTATATAGTGAATATAGTGTGTGTTTGTGTAATGTGTATATAGTGAATGAAGAGTGTGTGTATAGTAAATGGTGAATGCAGTGTGTGCTTGTGTAATGTGTCTATAGTGAATATAGTGTGTGTTTGTGTAATGTGTATATAGTGAATATAGTGTGTGTTTGTGTAATGTGTATATAGTGAATATAGTGTGTGTTTGTGTAATGTGTATATAGTGAACAGTGTGTGTTTGTGTAATGTGTATATAGTGAATACAGTGTGTTTGTGTAATGTGTATATAGTGAATACAGTGTGCATATAATGAATGCCCAGTGTGTGTGTATAGTGAATGCAGTGTGTATAGTGGATGCAGTATGTGTTTATGTAATGTGTATATAGTGAATACAGTGTGTGTTTGTGTAGTGTGTATATAGTGAATACAGTGTGTGTTCGTGTAGGTATATAATATGTGTAAAATGAGGGGAGGTGGGGGGGCATTTTTATTTTTTTTAACTTTTTTTAGAAAAAAATATTAAATTTTTTTACATTTTGTTTTAGTCCTCCCTCCCCGCTTCTTACCTGGCCGGGGAGGGGGAGGTGGGGGGGGAGGGTATGGCATTCCCTGGGGAGGGGCAGCACACTCTTACTTCCCTTCCCAGCAGCTCCTCTGTCTAACTCTTGCGGTCTGCGTGCAGCGTGGAGAATGGTAACCCGTGGCAATGCTCTGACGGCTGCGGGACTCGCAAGAGTTAGAAAGGGGAGCTGCTGTGAAGGGAAGTAAGAGTGTGCTGGGCCCCCAAGGCTGCATTACCAGTATCTTTATTGGCCGATGCCGATATTGCAGGAAAATACAGAATATCGGCCAGACCGATAATCGGTCAATCCCTAATTTAAACACACACACACGACTAAAATATTGCTGTAAACAAGCATACCTTTTTTAATGGACTAACAGAATACTTAAAATGACAAGCTACACTTACACACACATATATATATATAAACTGTCCTCTCATACAATTTTATCACATGACAGGAGGCTTCGTATTTTGCATAATCTTTCTTTACTAACTCCATAGCAGCAAAGAAAAGAGTGACAAAACTGAGAACCAATCACAATGCAGTATAGAGTATAAGAGGTGTAACAGATGACATAATTTCCTCTTTCTTTGCTGCTCCATCACAAGCTAAGTACAAAATTTGTTCTCTCATCATTCAGCTCATATATATACTTTACACTGTCTTTATTTTACATAGCTGTCTTGTATATTTACACACACACACACACACACACACACACACACACATATATATATATATATATATATATATATATTTTTTTTTACTATTGGCCCCATTTTGTGGGGCTAACTCTCTCCCCTAAAGGTCTGCCCCCTGTTTTTCCCTCAGGGACCTTTCTCCCCTCTTTTTTTCAACCCTGGGACTTTGCCTCAGGCTTCTACAGATATTTTTCACGGCTCCTGCCGTCCATTCCGCTCCTCCATACTCCCTTCACGTTTTTTTTCTGTGCGCTCGCGCACAGACATTTCAAATTTTCAACTGAACGCTTCTCGTTCGTCAGTTTGGCGCGATCGCCTTCTTACTCGCGAACGCCTGTGGTTTTCTGTGCGTTCGTACAGTCATTTCGTTTTTTTCTACCGAACGCGTCCGTTCGGCACTTTGCCGCGGTTCGCCTATTTTAGGCGCTCGCGACCAATATTACTAGGCGCACGTTCGGTTGTTTTATCACACGAACGCCAGACATCTAAATTTTTGCCGCCCAAATTGGAGGAGGTTCTATCTCCCTCATACTGACGGCTGTTAGTCCGGCGGCCATCTTAGAGGGGATAAGCACTGTCAGCTGCCTGCTCCAGCTACCAACTGCAAGCAACAGGAAACCCTTATCATATCCTGCCCCTTCACTCAGTGGGACCAAGTCAGGTTTGTACCTAACACCTGGGGTTGGTTTAAGCCAGTTGGACTGTACCTTATTCTGGCCGGGGTGAGCCCCCATTTTGTGCTGCTAAGCGGACCTGTTCATGCAGGATTCCGATTACCTGGGTGAGCCCCAGTGACACAGCCTTCTCATTATCATTACTACAACCTACCGGTCCCTACCCTCTCAGGTTAACCATTACCGATAACATACCACCCCTGGTCCCCAGGCCTCTCCACTAATTGTGCCTAAAGTGCCCTCACGCAAATCTATCGGGTGAGCCCCGAATACCCTTTCGAAATCATGGAGGAATCTCAGACCTCCAGGCCATGATCACAGCAGCTGTGGCCGCAGCCATGGAAAAGGCCTCTTCTATGTCGCTCCCGGCAGACCTAGACACCCCTAAACCCATCTCTAAACGGGTTCACTATAGAGCAGACTCCGAAGACTCCGACTCCTCCAGGGAACGCTCCCATCGGCCTACGCGCCATTGGAAGGGCGAGGCCGCTGCGCCACGCATATCTAAGGGTAAAGCCCCTGCTAAACGCAGGAAAGCCATGGCTCGTACTGCCCACAACCCCACACTGATCTCCTCAGGTGAGGAAGACACAGAACCCACACACGCTCTAGCTGTGCTAGATGAATGGCAGGCGACGGTCTCCGACCAGGAGGACTCCGGTGAAGACTCCGCGGCCAACTCTGACCCTTATTTCACAAGGGAACAGTTTCTGGGTGAGCCCCAGGACTCCATGGCTACACCCATGGATAACCCACAGGAGGGCACAGAGATTTTCCTTGACAATTCGGGCCTCCAAATGTTTGACCCGAGAAATATCCGTCATCCCCGTTCGGAAGAATGGTCTCCACCCGAACATTTGACAAAGTTTATGCACTTCTGGCTCAGGAAATCTCTGGACAAGGAAGTAAGGAAACGCATGAGATCAGAATGCCCCCGGCCTAGCCTACCAGACAAGGTGGCGCACCCCCCCGAATTTGACCCGCTCATGACGACTTTTATGTCCCGAGGGGGTCGGGACCTGCGCAGAGGCATAGAGGGGGTTTCAAAGGAGCGCATGACAAACTGCTAGACGCCATTGGGCCGCTAGCTAGGATTATGGACATGGCGGATGACGCCTATGAGAGGGCTGATGATTTCACCCCAGATACGGTGCGTGAGTGGGCACGAGACACCCGTGAATGAGCACAGAGGTGTTTCCGTTTCCTAGGAAACACCAACGTAGCCCCTCTCTTCGGAGAGGCGCCGAGCAGCACTTTACCGTATCGACGAAAAACTTGTCGAACTGGGGGACAAAAGAATTAGGCCCTTTGGCACAGGGTAAATTGGAGAGGCCTTCCTCAAAGAATTGAACAAAAGGGTCAACATATTCACGTCCCTTAACAAGGCTCAAACTTCGATGCGGAAAGTCTTCCGCGGTTCTCACACCCTAGGTGTTTTTGGGAGGGCTGGACGGCAGAGGGGCCATGCCGCCAGCCGTTATTGGCCATCCAGCCCCCGATTTATGGGCACCAGGAACAAGGAGGTGCTATTTATTGCACTCCTGGACCAGTTGGTTTATGGGACGGGACCTCAATCCCTTTACTGCACCTACTCACTCCATCATGAATTTCCTGACCTCTCTGTTCACTGCCGGGAAGTCATCAACGTGGTACGATCAGCCATCTCAGCGGCCCATACTCCGTCCCAGGGGTCTCCGGTTGGTCAGGATCCACTTATCTGCAGACTCCTCCGCGACATGCGCCTTTGGCGCCCCCCCGGAGCCCAAATACTCTAGACTTTGGGACGTTGGCGTGGTCCTATTCTTTATATATGGGTCCTACAATTCTTACGAAATTGGCCTCCTAACAAGGACCTGTCACTCCGCCAACTTACCGCAAAATTCACCTTCCTGCTCGGTCTAGTCTCCTTCCGACGGGTTTCCGACGTACGCGCTTTCAACGCCGATGCTTTTACCTTCTGCCCAGCGGGGGTTACCTTTCAGATCTCACGACGCACTAAGTCCAACTCTCACTCGGTCTTCTACCCTTTCTTCCCTTCGGATCCTCAGCTCTGTGTGGTCTCTACTCTCCGTCACTATGTGGAAGCCACCGTGACGTTGCGGCAACCTTCCACACGTCAACTTCTCATCTCTTACGTCCGCCCTTACGGTCCAGTTTCGGTTACTACGCTAGCCAGATGGGTTAGATGGCTAATATCCCTTGCCGGTATTGACCAAACTTTTGGAGCACATTTCGTACGCGGGGCAGCAGCCTCTTCCGCATATGCAGCAGGCACTTCCTTTTCGGACATCTTACGAGCGGCGGACTGGACCAGAGAATCCACCTTTAGGACGTTCTACTTCCGTCCTCTTGATAATTCAGCTTTTTCTCTGCTCTCCCAGCGTTAAAATTGCAAAATACGAAGCCTCCTGTCATGTGATAAAATTGAAGATTATGACAGCTTTAGTGTACAGATAATCTTAATTTTAATAATGACAGGAGGCGAGTATTTTCCCTCCCTGTTCTCATTCGCTACTTCCCTCCCTCTGTTTTAACGCATATTTCCTACTCTTTGCTTCTGCTATTATTGTACTGATGCCTAAATTGTGGTTTTCTCATACATTTGATACAGATATGCCAGATGGGTGGGATGTTTTTAGTTGGCACCGATCGTTCTGTTTTATAAGGGTAATTTTAAATTTATCGTAAGGGATAGACATCTCATTGCTTTTACACAACCATTTTTGGGAATCTAATCCCTTTCATATTCTCGTTTCAGTTTAACCAGATACTTCAAGGAACTGAAGACTCCATTCAAGGTGTCATCATCTTCCTGTCATGGGAGATCACCAATTGACATCAAGAAGTTTCCACTGGAGTCTGTTTACGTTCAGTTTACACTTTCTGACATTATTTTACCATGGACCTTTCGCGTTACCTTGGTTATTTTTCTGCTTTATGTTCTTGTGATGTCACATGCTTTTAGAGGAAATTATGTCATTGTTACACCTCATACTCTATACTGCATTGTGATTGGTTCTCAGTTTTGTCACTCTTTTCTTTGCTGCTATGGAGTTAGTAAAGAAAGATTATGCAAAATACTCGCCTCCTGTCATTATTAAAATTAAGATTATCTGTACACTAAAGCTATCATAATCTTCAATTATCAGTGCTTGATAAATCCCAGGTGCCAGGTCAACTAAGAATTGTCCCTTGGAGACAGACAACCGGCATGGGGAAAGTGGAGGCTGGCTGGCTGTGCAGAATTCCGGGATATGAAGTCACTCCGGCCCCGGCACTGCACAAGGGATCAGAGACGGCTGTGACTATAGCGGAGGTAGATTTTGCAGTTTATGAAAATAAGTGTGCTTAGTAAGTTTAATGAACATTCATCATCTCAAAGATATTCTCAATCTGTTTATTTTGTATTTAAATGTTTAAATTCCACTTTCAGTTTGCCACAACTCCCTATTCAAGAAATAAATGCAGGCATGAGCTAGTAGATATGTGACTCCAACACACTATGTACTAGTGAACAGGCTAAATCTAGGCACTAGGAAATCAAGGAGTGTATTGGTATTAAATCTGCATGTAGTTCTACATATAGATATAAGCACAATATCTATCTATATAGAATGTGGGAGACTGAAATAAAAGAAAAAAACAACTTGTTAGAGTGTGTGTGTGTCTGCCTGCCTGTCAGGGAGAGAGTGTGTGTCTGCCTGCCTGTCAGGGAGAGAGTGTGTGTCTGCCTGCCTGTCAGGGAGAGAGTGTGTGTCTGCCTGCCTGTCAGGGAGAGAGAGTGTGTCTGCCTGCCTGTCAGGGAGAGAGAGTGTGTCTGCCTGCCTGTCAGGGAGTGTGTGTGTGTGTGTGTGTCTGCCTGCCTGTCAGGGAGTGTGTGTGTGTGTGTGTGTCTGCCTGCCTGCCTGTCAGGGAGTGTGTGTGTGTGTCTGTCTGCCTGCCTGGGAGTGTGTGTGTGTGTCTGTCTGCCTGGGAGGGAGTGTGTGTGAGTGTGTGTGTGTGTCTGCCTGCCTGTCAGGGAGTGTGTGTGTGTTGCTGCACCAAACACCATCTTCTCATAGAGATGCATTGAATCAATATGCAGAACGTGCAGCACCCCCGTGTAGTGCGTGGAGAAATGGAACGTAAGTGCTGCACACTGTGCAGCACTGAGACAGGAAGCACTTTATTGACCGCCTGAGTGACTTCCATTAGAGGTGTACTAGGGACAGTTTATATACACACACACACATTATACAAAGGGACAGGTTTATATACCCACACATACGTACGAAGGGACCGGTTTATACACCCACATACGTACGAAGGGACCGGTTTATACACCCACATACGTACGGAGGGACCGGTTTATACACCCACATACGTACGGAGGGACCGGTTTATACACCCACATACGTACGGAGGGGCTGGATTATATACACACATACGTACGGAGGGACTGGATTATATACACACATACGTACGGAGGGGCTGGATTATATACACACATACGTACGGAGGGGCTGGATTATATACACACATACGTACGGAGGGGCTGGATTATATACACACATACGTACGGAGGGGCTGGATTATATACACACATACGCATGAAGGGGCCGGTTTATATACACACATACGTATGAAGGGGCCGGTTTAAATACACACATACGTATGAAGGGACCGGTTTATATACACACATACTTATGAAGGGATCGGTTTATATACACACACATTATATGAAGGGATCGGTTTATATACACACATTATATGAAGGGATCGGTTTATATACACACACATTATATGAAGGGATTGGTTTTTTTATACACACACATAAGTACGGAGGGACCGGATTATATACACATACATACGTACGCACGTACGTACATACGCACGTACGTAAGAAGGGACCGGTTTATACACACAAACATACGTACGAAGGGACCGGTTTACACACACATACGTACGAAGGGACCGGTTTACACACACATACGTACGAAGGGACCGGTTTACACACACATACGTACGAAGGGACCGGTTTACACACACATACGTACGAAGGGACCGGTTTACACACACATACGTACGAAGGGACCGGTTTACACACCCATACGTACGAAGGGACCGGTTTACACACCCATAAGTACGAAGGGACCGGTTTACACACCCATACGTACGAAGGGACCGGTTTACACACACATACGTACGAAGGGACCGGTTTACACACACATACGTACGAAGGGACCGGTTTACACACACATACGTACGAAGGGACCGGTTTACACACCCATACGTACGAAGGGACCGGTTTACACACACATACGTACGAACGAACGGACCGGTTTATACACACACACATACGTACGAAGGGACCGGTTTATGTACACACATATGTACAGAGGGACCGTTTTATATACCCACATACATACGGAGGGACCGGTTTAAATACCCACATACGTACGGAGGGACCGGTTTAAATACCCACATACGTACGGAGGGACCGGTTTAAATACCCACATACGTACGGAGGGACCGGTTTAAATACCCATATACGTACAGAGGGACCGTTTTATATACCCACATACGTACGGAGGGACCAGTTTAAATACCCACATACGTACAGAGGGACCGGTTTAAATACCCATATACGTACAGAGGGACCGGTTTAAATACCCACATACGTACAGAGGGACCGGTTTAAATACCCACATACGTACAGAGGGACCGGTTTAAATACCCACATACGTACAGAGGGACTGGTTTAAATACCCACATACGTACAGAGGGACCGGAGATAGTATTATATGAGGAGATATTAATATAGGAGGAGATATTATTATTATTATATGAGGAGTTATTATTATTATTATTATTATTATTATATGAGGATATATACTATATGAGATATCATTATAGGAGATATTATTATTATATAAGGAGATATTATTATAGGAGATATTATTATTATATGAGGAGATATTATTATTATTATATGAGGAGATATTATATGAGATATTATTATTATATAGGGAGATATATTAAAGAGGGAGATATATGAGGAGAAATTATATGATTAGATATTATCATAATATGAGGAGATATCATATGAGGAGATATTATTATTATTATATGAGGAGATATTATTATTAATTATTATATGAGGAGATATTATATGAGGAGTTATTATTATTATATGAGGAGATATTATTATTATATGAGATAATAATAATAATATCTCCTCATATAATA
>OW240918.1:58906305-58956558 GCA_933207985.1 Pelobates cultripes | reverse complement strand
ACACACACACACACACACACACAGACTGCTGAGTCCATGCACACACACACACACAGACTGCTGAGTCCATACACACACACACACACACACACAGACTGCTGAGTCCATGCACACACACACACACAGAGACTGCTGAGTCCATACACACATACACACACAGGCTGCTATGTCCATACACACACACACAGACTGCTGAATCCATACACACACACACTGCTATGTCCATACACACACACATACACACAGACTGCTGAGTCCATGCGCACACACACACACACACACACACACATCAAGCCTACCTCTCACTGGAGGCTGTTGCTGGGGGTCAGGCAGCCATCTTCTGCAGCAGCAAGGTCTGCTGCTTTACGGCGGGGGCGGGGCTTATGTGCGTGAGGCGGGGCTTGGTTTGGGGGTGGGGCCTGTGCCGGGGAGCCTGTCAGTGCTCTCTCCGGCCCCAGCATCTCTGCACAAACAGCACCCAGCGCTCCAGCTCCTCTGGCCAGACTGCCCTGCATTCCCTCAGGTTGTTACACACTGTTACAGCCCGAGGGAATATAATTTAAGAACTTGGCCAGCAAGTTGCCAGCATTTGGGGGGCACAGCATGATGTAGGTGGGGCCATGGCCCCCTCTGCCCCCCCTTAGTGACGCCACTGGTCCATGGGGTCTTAGATTTTTGAGTTCAGCTCATGAAAAATGGGGCAAAAACAAAAGTGATACAAAAAAGTGGAAAGCGCATTAAGGCTGAACTTGATGGATGCAAGTCTCTTTTCAGCTATGTAAATATATAACTATGTAACTATGTAATAGCACTCTTATATGAAGTGTAATAAATAAATATTATATATACACTTAGAGAAAAACTTGTTCCAGGTAATGTATCTACAAAATAAATGCTCACATAGGGCAGTGCAATCTGCACAATATCCAAATTATACAATTCACAAAATTTGGCACTTAGTCCTACTCAAATTTTCATGAGCCTGTACAGAACTGGCTCAGGTATACAGGCACGTGTAGGATATAGGAATCCTTGGATTTCAAATAGATGTGTTTCTCCCCAATGTATGTATAATGGAGCTAAATAGCAGCAATTAGAGATAAAAATGTAAACTTATTAAACAAATTATAAAAATCCTTACATATAAAAACAATATGTGCATCCAGGTTCTTTGTCTTAATAAGTTCAGCACAACGCGTTTCGGCTAGATGCCTTCATCAGGTTAATGTTCTATCTTACAAAACAAATGGTATGCACAAATAGTGATACAAATAGATTGCTCTAAAACACCCGTGTGGGATCCCCTATACCAACACTGTTAAATACATGGCTCTAAAACACGTTCTGTATGTATTTAACAATGTTCTATCTTAGTTTATGTTTCCTTTTATGTCCGAAATTTGGCACCGAAAATATTGGCGTGACCCGCCCCGTACTTTCCGGCGGTGTAATATGTTCATTTCCATTTCGTTCCTGTTAGACAGTAGGACTCCCTTAATCCCTCTGGCTGCCATCTTGGAACTCCCGGAAATGAATCATCCTAACCCGGAAATCCTCTTTTTGGCCATATTTACCCGGGGAAAATGTGGAAAATTCACATATATACAGGTTGCCTGTGACACATGAACATGGATGTGAAGCTGTTCAATTTTTTCTAAATCAATATAATAACTTCAGCACCAGATGGATTTCATTTTAGAGAGAATAAATCTGATTTTAAGAAATAATTTATTTTTGGTTTGAAGGTGATTTTTATTTACAAAAGAAAGTCACGACTATGGGTACCAAGTTTGCACCCTGTTTTGCCAATCTGTTTTAGTCATATTGGGAAGATTCTTTTGTATATTCAGGGCATGACTGGGTGTCAAACGTGGTCCTCATAGATGGACCAAGGTCTATTTTGTAACCTTGAACCCTTTGCAGTATCCACATATCCGAAGAGGTTTCGGCACAATTCTGGGAGATAAAAGGGAAATACGGCCTGCAGTATTGGGACACACGGGTGAATGAGTGAATTCTTTGCTTACCTGATGAGAAGTGGGCTCTCACTCATTCGCACATTCCACAGCCTCTGTCCGAACCTCGGAATGGTTGCCTGTTACCCACTACCGGGTAGAACAGTTGAGGTTCGGTGGAGCAGGGGGCCTGAAGGCCAGAACTGGATGGTGGCACGACCCCGTTGTCAACCAGCCCTGCCAAAAAAACCCTAGAGGGGGTTGCCTCTGAACACCACAAAATCCCCCAAAAACACAAAATCCAATTAAGTTCCTTGAGGAAGGCTTCTGCGAACAGTTTGCCTTGTGCCTGGGGTACGAGCTCTTTCGCACCCATATTCAAGTTTCCATCAATACGGAGGAATGCTGCTTTGCGCCTTTCCAGTGAGAGTGCCACATTAAAGGAACACTATAGTCACCTAAATTACTTTAGCTAAATAAAGCAGTTTTAGTGTATAGATCATTCCCCTGCAATTTCACTGCTCAATTCACTGTCATTTAGGAGTTAAATCACTTTGTTTCTGTTTATGCAGCCCTAGCCACACCTCCCCTGGCTATGATTGACAGAGCCTGCATGAAAAAAAAAACTGATTTCACTTTCAAACAGATGTAATTTACCTTAAATAATTGTATCTCAATCTCTAAATTGAACTTTAATAAAATACAGGAGGCTCTTGCAGGGTCTAGCAAGCTATTAACATAGCAGGGATAAGAAAATCTTAATTAAACAGAACTTGCAATAAAGAAAGCCTAAATAGGGCTCTCTTTACAGGAAGTGTTTATGGAAGGCTGTGCAAGTCACATGCAGGGAGGTGTGACTAGGGTTCATAAACAAAGGGATTTAACTCCTAAATGGCAGAGGATTGAGCAGTGAGGCTGCAGGGGCATGTTCTATACAGTAAACTGCTTCATTAAGCTAAAGTTGTTCAGGTGACTATAGTGTCCCTTTAATGTTTCTGATTAAGCAGAATATCGTGAGCACATTCCTGAACATTGTTGGCTTTGAAGGAGTTAGCTCTCACGAATGCGTCATCAACAAATATATAATCTTCCAGAGGGGCCCGATGGAGTCCAGTAGTTTATCCATGGCTCCCCTGAAAACTTAATCCATGACTTTACAGGGGTCAGGTCCACCCCGTGCCATATAGGTCATCGTGGGTTGGTTGAACTCAGGCGTCTGAGCCCCCTTATCTGGTAGGGAAAGGTGTGAGTATTCATATATTAATCGGTGGTGGACCTCTTTCTCAAGAGATTTACGGAGCCATAATTGCATGAACTTAGACAAGTGATCCGGGAGTGACCAATCCCTGGAACAAGGGTGTTGGATGGTGCTCGGTTCAAACATTTTCTCGTCTGTCGGATCTAGAATCCTGTCTGCATCAGTGGGGGATCTGCGTCCATGGGACCGCTGCCTTCTTCCATCTGGGGCCCACCAAGGAAAGTCTCATGCACAAAGGCGGAGCTAGACTTAGTCTCGAAACCCCAATCATTGTTGTCAGAATCCGATACGTCCATCTGCCATTTGTCTAGGATGCATAAGGAGTGTGGCTTGGTCCTCTTCTGAGAAAGGGTCATGATGTGGGCCCAGGGCAGCAGCCAAGTTTGTCTCACTGCATTTGGTGGGAACATTCCCTCTTAATTTAATGGATCAAGTGCCCTCACCCATCCAGTGGCACCTCCCAGGGTGGCAATGACCTTTAGTGTCTGAGACTGAGGCATCAGAGTCTGACTCGCAGTGGAAAAACCTGGATGTAGAGGATTTAGTGTGTTCAGGCCCTAAATGTCAGCACACTAGAGAGTGCCTTCTCGACAGCCACAGCAGCCGATGTGTTCATCGTATTTTGAAAGTCTACAGGGGTAGTCTGGAAGTCTTCCATCATGGCAGGAAAAATATTGGGGCTGACCCAAAGCAGTATTGTAATACTTGCACAATGAGGGAAATGTCAAGCTTGGGGTCAACATAAGCTAAGATGACCAAACCACAGTTGGTTTATTGAATAGATCATAAATAGGGACCCCACCAGGATACAACAATAGTGGTCAAAATAACTGGGACTCACCCAGTGACAGAGGATGGAAAGACAGGCCTTAACTCAGCAATACTAGTATAATGGGGGCTCACACCAGGTGCACAGGATATGGAACCCTAAAGTGCAGGCCACAGCAGTAAAGCAGGCAAAATGCACTGACCTGAATTGCCCCAGCCAGTAGCAGGAATGAGTGCAGCACACTGTCCCTTATTTGCAGGTGATCCAGGCTGAGCAGTAGCTTATTCAGGAGGAAGCAGCCCTGTATGGAGCCCAGCTAACACAATTCAGTGTGAGGGGAGAAACAGGGCTCTGTCCACAGTACTTGGGCATGGTGAAACCAAGATGGCAGCTTGGATCTCACAAGAAGCGAGGAACCACAGGCTGGCAAGAGATGGCCAGGTGGATGCAGCACAGGGAGAACCCAGTGGGTGAGGGGGGAAACCTTTGAGAAAGCCGTAAAAACAATACTGCAAAAATAAAAACCCCACAGAGTAACCCATCCAGTATACTGCTTACTTTGATTAGATTGTATTGCTGCTATCATTGTCATTTTTATTACCAGGATGTCCCTGAGGATGTCCTTAAAGGACAAAATACGTAGGACCTGGTACTATATTGTCTTATGATTTTATACTTGTTTTATAATAAAGCAGAATTTTATTCATCTACCCTGAGTCCCATCTCATCATATCGGAAAGCAAGAGGAGTGGATTTGACTCATCCATCTTCATCACAGGAGGCACCCTTGGGCGATACTTTTTCATTCTTCTTGTGAGTGTTACTCAACATAGCGCATTTACATTTATTTTACAGTGTTGCACTATTATTTGTTTTTTTCTTATGTTGTAGATCTGCAGCTGTATCCTCTCTTGTTTATATGCATATATGATATGTGTCCCTGAAACCATGGTGGATATGTAAACCCTAACTATAATGGCTGAAGAACAGATTTCTAAGACCGAGATGAGAAACTTTGCATTGTTAAAATTGAAAAAAAAAGTGTTATTATTTACTGCAGTACTCAATGGGAGTTGTTTGCTAAACATCAAATTGTTGTGGGTTTAATATTAAATTGATATATGTTGGCAAAACGCTTGAGTATATTAGCCAAACATTTGCAATATAGTTCTAACTTCACTATAGTTTGGCTTTAGTAAATGAACCCCAATGACTTTGCAACTAACTCCTCAGTTTAATTGTTTTATATTTGTGTACGGCACATTTCGAGGACGTAAGAAACAATAATAAAGAAGCAACAGTAGTAAGAGCAAAGTCAGTTGAGGTGTGCCGAAACTGACGTGAGGTTAGACCTGTAAAAGAGGTCCCACCTAGGTGATATGAGAATAAATAGAGGGTGCGGTGGGAGGGTCACTTCCGAGATCGTCGAAAACAGGTAAGCAGGGGCTCACTGGGTTTAAGCAGGGTTCCATGTACCTCCCACAATTACAGGCCAAGCCTGTGTCCGGCACATTTCGAGGACGTAAGGAACAATAATAAAGAAGCAATAGTAGTAAGAGCAAAGTCAGTTGAGGTGTGCCGAAACTGACGTGAGGTTAGACCTGTAAAAGAGGGCAAAAATATAAGAAGCGATTCTTACAAGTCAGATACATTTATTCAGCAGCCAATCCTATTTCTTTCTCAGGATTGGGGATGTATTTGTTGTATGCGGATGATTTCCCCCGACCCATATTTTAATGATGTGAGTTGGTACGTGATTACCGGAGGCAGCTGTGGCTGCTCCAATGCGGAATAAATGGCCCAAGAAGAAATGAGGGTTATGTCCTAGTCGGAGTGATATTGTACGAATGTAAAGCATAAAACATTTATTGGTTAGGGGTTTCCCTTGAAAAGCTACTAGTGGGGAATCAGGGATGGAAGTGAGTTGAGATTCCAATAGATTATCCAAAATGGGGATAGGACCTGATTTGGTAGAGGTAGGATAATATTTCATCTCTACTGGAGGACCAGTATGGCTCATTTTGGTATGAGTAATAGACAAATGTGTATGCCTGTGAAGTAAGGTTTGATAGTATTGAAAACTAATTTAGGAGAAAAGTGGCAAAAGTTGCAAATGCGACCATAGTTACAAATAGAAACATTTATCACACAATAAACACGAACAAACCTTTAAACAACTTATACGCTCTTGGAATAGACTTTCTTAAATTAAGGTATAAACCAGCCTGTGCGAGCGACCTACTATGGAGCAACAGAGTATGTAACGCATAATTAGGACTGTAAAGCTTGGAGGCTCCTTGGGCTGCGAGTTTGTTGATGGATGACATCCGAAAAAAAAAATTCCTGCAAATTAGAGTGTGGGAGAGCGTCAGCTGCGTTATCCTGAATACCCGGAACGTGAACATAAGTTATGCAGAATTGAAGATTTGCCGCTAGCCAGGTAAGACTCCTTACCAAGTTCATAATCGAGAGGGACTGAAAGCGGCCTTTGTTAATAATATTACATGTCGCCAAGATATTAGAAAAGCATCTGACCGACTGCCCTCTCCATTCTTTGCCCCATATATGTGTAGCTGCTACGATTGGGTAGATTCAAATAGTGCTGAGGTGGTATTGAAATTTACTGGCAAGGTAGACTCAATTGGCCAAGAGACGTGTACCCATTTGTAACCAAAATTCGCTGCATAATCTACGGCACCTGATGCGTCAGTCCGGGCCACAGGAGAATCGTCAGAAACAGGGGGAACAAGTAGTTACCTTCCATTCCAAGAGGACAGGAACAGACGCCACCTTCTTAATATCAGCTCTAGCTGGTTTGTCTAAGAGAGCTGTGGAGTCGTCAACAGGGAGACCATGCAAGAGAGAGAGGATTCTGGAAATTAAAGACTTACCTTGTGGAATTATTCTCCCTACAAAATTGAGTGAACCGGGTAGTGACTGTAGCTGATTCCTAGTGCAAGTGTCTTGTGACGCACAGATGTTGATGTAAAAAATAATTCTATCTACTTACACTTGTGGCAAGTTGGCCTGCATAGAAATAGAACTAAGTGTAAACCCCGGGAATGTGATCTCTGTGTATTGTCCGTGCTACGGGTACTCCTAATCTTTGAACAGTGTGAACATGTGATTCAGGCTGTGTGGCGTGCTTTGGTGTGGTTCGATGGTGAGGAAGTTGTCTAAGTAATGTAAGGCTACTGGACATCTGCATATGTTCCGTAGGAGCCAGGTTTAAGGTTTTGGCGAAGATATTGCATAACTTGGGCTACATATGGAGCTGAATGTTGGTCTGGTAACGAAATAGTGGCTGTCTTCCCACTTAACTCCATCTAGATACCAGATTGACTGCAGAATGGGTAGTAATTTACACGTGTTAGTAAAGTCTGATTTACATAACCAGGCAGCCTTCCCGGAATGAATGATTGCTTGTATGGCCTTGTCAATTCTGGCGAACTGAAGGAAACCTTATGACAGGGACAGTGTATTTAAGCTAGGAGAAGTGCATGAGTGAGGTGCAGAAAAATCTAATAATAAGTCTCTTTAAAATGTAAAATTCCCTGAGGTGATTCCTAAGGGTTTCCAGGAGGTAAAAATGTAGTGTTGTGAAAGGCCCTATCAAGAAACCGTTGGTGATTTCATTAAGTAAGAGTTTTGTACTCTGATGGGAACTGTGATTGCTGACTGTAGGATGGGTGTTCCAAAATACCTATGTGGAGTGACACAAACCCTGTGTAAAACCTGTTAGTAGACGTGAGAAATTCTACTGGATATAAAGAAGGATGAGTAGACAGGTAGCATGTAGATTAGGAAAGTTCATTGGGGTGGAAGATTTTAGGGTACCGCCTGTAGGGGCACATTGTTTTTGGCGTGTGCACTGAAACAAAGTGAGCCCACGTGAAGAAGCCTACCAGCACTATAACTACAACCACCGGAATTGAAATTATTGCAGACTTGTGCTTCACCTAGATAACAAATTGGCCTGCCTTCTTTGTCTTAACAAAATCCCTCTGGGATGTGTTGGACTGATAATCAGCGTTGGCTTACTGGTAGAGGGAATAGCTACGTTTCAAGGATGAAATTTGATTGTATGGGCTGTTGCTGAGCTTATGGCGCAGGAAGGTGTTTTGAGACCCGAAAAATGCCTTAGAAACCATTCTGTGTGTAACTGACCCCAGTCGGTGTTTGTATAGTACTCTCTGTGAGCCTGAACTGAAATGGGTGCTGGTAACTGACAGAATGTCTCCTAGTATAAAAGCGTTAGACATGCTAAGGAAGTGCGGCAGATGACTTGGTTAGTAAGGTACCGTATAGATCTGCAGTGACTCAGCTTACTAGAGTAGTGCCCACAGGCGAAATTGTATTAACTAACTTATGTTGGTGACAGGTGACAACCTGACTACTTGCCAAGTGGCTTTGAGAGGCTCTACCTGTGATTTGGCTTGTGGGGCCTTTGTGCTACTGAGGTGGGTGGCGGGGTGTTGGCCTCTAGGTGACATGTAAAAGATTGTAAAATCGATTGGCCGTGATGGGTGAGGCCCTAACTATGACTTGATGCAATGCTATAACTATGCGTTGGGCCGATGGGGCTCGAACCTCTGAACAGAAGGCTGATTGTATGCCTTGCGGGACCACTTGACTTATAGGCGAGGAGGCCTACGGGACCATACCTAAATTGGCCAGAGCTTAAACCTTGTCCTAACCCCAACTGGTTTTATTTCGTTAACGTACCTGCTGATTGTCTTGTATAACATATACTGTAGTGGAAAGAATGATCTGTATCCTGCTAACAGGTTTGAGCTTTTGGTGTTTAGCGGCCTTGTAAAAAGTGTGTAAAGTGTATAATTGCGCACAACCCCCTACCTACTGACTGACGCCATAACTACCGACATTACATTGACGACACCAAAACTACTGTACGACATTATAATTGTAACACCATAACCATTACCAATTGATATTGCAACTATACCACCATGATTATCTAACTGTACAATAATTACTAACCGTACCATAACTACTGACGGCAGAGACGAACTGTTGAAACGTTATGCGATCTGTTGGTTTACGTTTGGTTATTGTGTAGATTATTGAATGAAATTAAACATAGTTGCATTCATAATTGTATGGTCTGTGGAGGTTTTGATTTTGTTTTATACGTGGGCAACGTCGTAATTTTGTGCAACGTATGAGGATCCTGTGCGGCTTATCCTGGTAGGGTGATAACTTGAAACTTCTGTGACTTATTTATTTATAATACATGTTACCAGAAGGAAATACATGAAATTTAGGTAGGAATTTCCGAGGCCTTAGCAATCAGTAACAGTAATTGTACGATCTTTAACAAGAGGGAAAAACGTACTTAATTGTCATCTTATTTATATACAGCCTAGTGTAATTAGGAACATGAGATGCTGGAGACAGAAGTAGTGCATAATATAAACCTATTAGCACACTTATATACCAATAAAATGCTTTAGCTATGGTTTAAGAAAAAATACACAGTGAAAGTATGACCTTAATTGCCATAAGACATCCTGATTAGGATATTGCTGTTTGTTTTTTAATTAAGACATAAATACCACAAAACGGATGACTTAAAGAAAGACTAGGTAATTTAAACTAAATGCAACATACAATGCTGTAAAAAAAAAAAAAGGTTTCATAATGCTGTATAAACAGAATGAACTTGAACTGCTAGGTATGAGGCAGTTTATACAAATAAACAAAGGTTTGTGCGAAAGTGTGACTATGTGTATACTAATGGAAAAAAAACGGATAATGCAAGAAAGTTTAACCGAAACGCCAGTTAGCAATGCACAAGACAGAATCTCAGCATAATCTTACCCTGATTAGCATACTTATATAGTTATAAAACACATTAGCTATGCTTTGAGGAGAAATACTTTAATAAAATTATACCTTAACTGCCGTCAGGACATACTGATTTCATATATTTTAGAGAGTAGAAAAACAAGGACGTTTTTTAAAGAGTGACATAATAAATGCGTTGACATTGAAAGCTGTTAAATTGAATGAAAAGCTTTACCAGTGCTTTTTCAACCGGAGTTTAACTTCTACTGCAAAGCCAGCAAGTTAAAATAAAAAGACCGTTTATAACTGCCATATGAAAGTAACGAACAGAGTTGCTGTTGTATGTTTTAACATAGACAAGAAATAAAAATAAAAAGGACGTTTTAATGAACTTGTTAAACTAAACCAAATTTAACATGGAATGCCGTTTAAATTTGAATGTAAAATGCTTTCATGATGCTGTAGTACCGAAATGAAATTGTACTGCTAGGTATGAGTGAATTGACAGCGTGGAAAATAAACTAAAGTGTGCATGAAACGAATCGATAGTCTAAACGAACAGAGCATATGAAAGTTCATACTGAAACAAGCTGCAGTTTATACGAATGAAGGGAAGTTTGTACGAAAGTGTGTTTGACATGAACAGCTGCTATGTGTATACTGATGGGTAAACATAAGGGTTTATGCGCACGGATAACTTTAGACGAACGCCGGCTAGCATGAATTGTAGCGGTATGTGGATAAAAGATTAACATGAGCGATTTAGCCGAATTAAATATTTTAAACAAACATGTGAGTTTGATGACAAGTATGGGGTGCGTACGAAATTATAGAGTATAACTTACGGTTAGCCGTTCGTATGCTGGCTTCCCTTGTTATACTCATGAACTCAGTAAGCAGAGAAAGTTTTTTGCAAACGGACTGCCAGCGGCCGGGAAAATGACGTCAGGGTCCTGTGAACCGGAAGTAAACAGAATCACTTCCGAGATCATCGACGACAGGTAAGCAGGGGCTAACTGGATTTAAGTAGGGTTCCATGTACCTCCCACAATTACAGGCCAAGCCTTCTATATATATAAAACAGTTATATATATAGATATATTTATGTAATCTGTGTGTATACTGTAATATTTAACTCCTTAGTGTTACAAATTTCATAGTCAATGCAATTTTTTCTGAACAATATTTTTCACTAAAATGTATATGAGTTTTTGCTTTAGTTTTTTTTTTTTGCTTCTTCCTATAAGTATATCTGTTTTCCATTTACATGTCAGCCATGTGCTGAGTTATAAATATATATATATATATATATATATATATATATATAGTTCAAGTAGAGATTGTAGCCATATAAGTCCAGTGATGTAGATGTAAAAAACAGATACAATTTGTATATTCTAATACCTTTTTTATTGGACTAACAGAATATTTTAATGACAAACGTTCGGGAGAACCTCCCTTTCTCAAGTCTGAAGCATTTCTGAGCAAGAAGACACATAGAATTTGAGTTGTTATACAGGGGTTAAAACGACATGAGTTTAGATAAGACAGGTTTAATAGAACTCAGAAACCTTTCTTGCAGTGTGTCGTAAATATTTTATGCGAAGATCACAGAGTGAGGGGGGAGAGAGAGAGAAAAAAACAAGCGAACAGTGCAGAAGATGATGCTAGAAGGGGGGAGTATTCCAGCACCATGTTATCTGTCCTGATGAAAGCTCTGTGTTGGAGCTGAAACGTTGATATTTTATAGGTAATAAATAAAAGCTACATTTTACAACTTCAACAAAAGTCCCAGGAGTGAGATTGTTTCTACACCTATTTCTACTTTTGCTACAACCAGCACCAGGCATTACAATATATAATATATATTTATAATAATATATAATATATATATATTATATTACCTACGGGGGGCTCTCTACCGTGTGCAAATGTCTGTTTAATACAGCACTGCACATGAATTCATTGTATATAGAAACATAGAAACATAGAATGTGACGGCACATAAGAACCATTCGAATTTTCTAAATACTTTCATTAGTCCCTTGCCTTATCTAATATCTAGGATAGCCTTATGCCTATCCCACGCATGCTTAAACTCCTTTACTGTGTTAACCTTTGTAAATATGCAAAGTACTGTCTGAGCAGGTGCTGCATAGAATTATGAGTAAAGCTAACTCAGTCACAGCTATAGACTTTGCTTCTAATTAACCTCGAATTCCTTTTCTTTCACAGCTTGTGGTGTCTCATTTGGTGTTAATGTAAAAGGATATAATGTCATTTAATATATGTTTCACTACGTTGAGAATACGTATCTTAAGGTCTTTTATGGTGTACAGTTACCTGCTTTATAAGATTTTTGTTCAGAGAGCACAAAACTTCAACCACAAATCTTTTAGAGACGTTATTGTTACTTAACAATAGGTGGGAAAGCACTAAAGAGTATGACTATTTAGTAACATGTCCCTTGTCCTTCAATGCAGGTATACAGTCAGTTACTGTGGTACTGGCTCCATTGTAGTAATGCAAGAAAAATCTTTTCTTAAAACAAGACAGAAAATTCTAAGGTAAAATTAAGTAGCATGAAATATGTGTTGTAAATGTGATATACTTTTAAGCAGTTACTTGTATTCAAGTATAACCAACTATTTAAGAGTGAACAAACACAGTTCCAACATTATATCGCTCCTTTCCCATAGAGATCTACCTTGGTTATGCACACCCACTCGTCCCTCACCCTAATCAGCATTTTTTTAAGGTCGAGCTTTCTCATCTGTGTCAAACCAATTATTCAGCTTTTTCTCTGAAGGGGCAATAAAATTGGCTAGAATATTTCTGCCAATCACACTGCTCTATTCATTTCCTTTACATTTAACAGACCGGTAGAGCAAGCTATATTGAAAAAGAGCTTGTTTAACTTAGAAATCGTAGGAGCTCTAACACAGCCCCGTGCTAATGCATATGGACTGGTTAATGTGTACACATTCATCTAACTGACAAGAGTCAGTAAAAGATTACACATGATGAGCAATCAGGGATCACGAGACACAAGTTAATTACAGCAGCATTTATCATAGATGTTTATTATGTAATCACCTGAAGTGATATAACACATATGACCTCTGAGGACAATGTTTGAGAGACTGCACTAAAATTAGAAACACATAATCTATATATATTTATTATGTTCATATTTAACAATTTATAATTCTACCATCAGTTATTGTATAGTTTTATAGTTATTGTATAGTTTTTATTGTATAGTTTTTATATATAGTTTTATATACATTTCAAATCGCATTCCCAACAATATTAAAGGAACAATCCAAACACATAATAAAGCACTTCAGCTTGCTGAAGTACTTTATGTGTCTGGAGTCTTCTGTTATATAACAGTTTATAAAAGTGTCATTTTTCAATACAAATTTGCACTTTTGGAGACAGAAATGCCTCATTGGCTGTCTGTTTGATTGTCATCTGCTTGTGTAAGATTCATGAAGGGGTTAGGTTAGAGCAGGGCCGTTTGAAGGAATTTGGGGGCCCCAAGCAAAATGGACATGGAGGCCCCCCCAAACCCCCCTCCCTGCACGCACACAAAGCTTACAGGAACCACAGCATAGCCATACAGTTTAAGTTCACCCACACTTTATATAAATAAAAAAGGTTTACAGTGCAAATACTGCTGTTGCATATACTGTGCATAAATAAAAAAAATGTTTACAGTGCAAATACTGCTGTTGCATATAATGTGCATAAAATTTGAACTTTTTCAACAATTGAACATTTGCAAAAAGCACCACTGTACCATAAAATCAAATCTACATTAAAAAAGTGCACAATAAGTAAATCCAACATACTTAAAACACACACACTAACAGACACACACACACACTCACTAACAGACACACACACTAACAGACACACACACACTACCAGACAAACACACTCACATTAACAGACACACACACACACACTTACTAACAGACACACACACTCTCACTAACAGACAGACACACACTAACAGACAAACACACACTCACTAACAGACAGACACACACTAACAGACACACACTCACTCACTAAGAGATACACACACTAACAGACACACACAGACACACACTAACAGACACACACAGACACTCACATTAACACACTTTTTACATTTTTTTATTTAACCCCCCCCCCCCAGCCTCCTTACCTATGGTAATGCTGGTGGGGGGGTTCTCCCCCCCCCCAACATTTCCAAAGGTAAGGAGGCTGGTAGTGGGGCTGCTGGTAGTGGGGCTGTTGGGCGGTCAGTCGGGCGGCGCTGGCGAGGGAGCATTTTCCCCACATCATATTCTGGCTCCCGCCATCACTCTGTGGCGTGCGAGGGAGCTGAGCAGAGCGCTCAGGGGAAAGTGCTCACTCGCCAGCGCCGCCCGACCAACCGGATTGTTAGTTAGCCGCAATGCTATCAAGACATTTTTTTTTGCTGCCCCCTGGAAAGTGCCGCCCAAGGCAAATGCCTTGTTTCCCTCACGGCTAATACATTCCTGGTTGTTGTCTTGGGGCCCAGGCCAGCTCGGGGGCCCCAAGCAATTGCCTTGTTGCGACAGGCCTGGGATAGAGTGCACCTGCCTTCACCCCATCTCAGTAAGCAGTATTACAGCTGATTTAGAAGTATACGAAAGCCACAATAAGGTGTGTGCATGTACTTGTGTCTTTTTAATAAGAGACCTTTTATTGGTGAATTGCTGGCACAGTGTCACGGTAGTTTACCCCTACACGCAGGATTTAGTCCAACAATCGACAGATAGAGCGGTCTGTGTCCGCCTGCATTTGGGAGCTGCACGCGGCGGGAAGTGAGGACCTCGGCCGGCCCCCGGGTAAGGTAAGTACTGCTACAGTACCCCCCCTGAAGACACGCCCACCGGGCGGGGAGGACCAGGCCTGGCAGGAAAATGAGAATTGAAGGAACACACAAGGCGAGGAGCATGAACAGCGTCAGTGGAAAGCCAACTGCGTTCCTCAGGCCCATAACCCTTCCAATGCACCAGGTACTGGAGTCGACCCCTGAGAAAACGAAAGTCAAGTACAGCAGCCACTTCGAACTCCTCATGACCCTCCACAGAAACAGGAGGAGGAGGAGGAAGATGCTGGGTATAGCGGTTACACAGGAGGGGCTTCAACAAGGAGGTGTGAAAGACGTTAGGAATACGCAGGTTCTTAGGAAGATCCAAGGCATACAAAACAGGATTAACTTTATGCAAAATACGGAAAGGACCTATAAAACGGGGGGCCAACTTCATAGAAGGCACACGAAGGCGGATATTGCGAGTGGAAAGCCAAACCATGTTCCCCACGAAATAGGACGGAGCCGCCCTGCGATGTTTGTCAGCTTGAACCTTTTGGCGAGCAGCGAAGTCCACCAAAGAACGCTGAACCTGCTCCAAAATATTGTACGTAAACCAGCCAAATGTTCATCCAGAGCTGGCATGCCATGTAAGGAGAATGCAGCTGGAAGAACTTCAGGATGCCAGCCATAAACAGCGTAGAAAGGGCTTTTACCGGAAGATTCATGAGTAGCGTTATTACAAGCAAATTCAGCCCAAGGAAGCAGGTCAGCCCAATTGTTCTGATGGTGGGATACGAAATAACGAAGATACTGTTCTAGGGACTGGTTGGCACGTTCAGCAGCTCCATTAGACTGGGGGTGGTAAGCGGAGGAAAACGAGAGGGAAATACCCATCTCTGAACAAAAAGCTCTCCAGAATTTGGAAATAAATTGGCTACCCCTATCGGATACAATTGATACAGGAATGCCATGCAACCGAAACACCTCCCTAGCGAAGATAGAAGCAAGTTCCCTGGATGAGGGCAATTTGACAAGAGACACAAAATGAGCCATCTTAGAAAATCGATCCACTATTATCAGGATGACTGTTTTGCCATTCGAAGGAGGCAATTCAACAATGAAATCCATGGATAGATTGGACCAAGGCCTCTCAGGTATGGGCAACGGGTGCAACAACCCACAAGGAACTCTATGAGAAGACTTCATACTGGCACAAGTAGTACATGCCCGAACGTAATCGGTGATATCCTTGCGTAAGGAAGCCCACCAAAATTATCTAGAAACTGCTGTTAAGGTTTTAAAAACACCAGGATGTCCAGCAGTTTTGGCGTCATGATATAACGACATAATGTCCCGTCTTTAGGGAACATCAACAAACAGTTTATCAATAGGTTTCTCACTGGGTGCCATGTTTTGTTTAGCCTGTATAATTTGTAAAAGTGAAGAAGAAATAGATAGAACCGTAGTAGCTATTATTCTGCCCAGGGGAATGACAGGGGTATTATCAAACTCTTGTTTGTCGGTAGTTTCAAATTGTCTAGACAGAGCGTCAGCTTTAGTGTTACGATCACCTGGTCTGAAGGTGATGATATAATTGAAATGAGATAAGAAGAGTGACCACCTTGCCTGCCTAGAAGACAATCTTTTGGCTTCACTAAGGTAGGAAAGGTTTTTGTGATCCGTAAAAATGAGGATGGGGTCCTTAGTACCTTCTAAAAGATGTCTCCACTCCTTGAGTGCTAAAACAATAGCAAGGAGTTCTCGATTACCTATGTCATAGTTCTTTTCGGCTTTGGACATCTGTTTGGAAAAGAAGCCACAAGGATGTAATGGCTTATCAGGTGATTCTCTTTGAGATAAGACAGCACCTACCCCAATGTCCGAAGCATCAACTTCAAGAATATAAGGCAAAGAAGGGACAGGATGCTGTAAAATAGGAGCAGAGGCAAACGTGGTTTTAAGAAATCCAAAGGCCTCAAGCGCCTCTGGGGACCAGACACGAGTATTGCCATCCTTTTTAGTCATGCGTGTTATAGGCGCTACAATAGAAGAAAACCCTTTAATAAAGCGTCTATAATAATTAGAAAACCTAAGAAAACGCTGAATGGCTTTCAGTCCCTGAGGTAAAGGCCATTCCATGACAGCAGAAAGCTTCTGGGGATCCATACGAAACCCTTTAGCAGAAATTATATAACCTAAAAACTGTACTTCGGATTGGTCAAATAAACATTTTTCTAGTTTACAATAAAGACCATTAACAAGAAGGGTTTTCAAGACTGTTTTAACATGCATGTGATGGGTATGTAAATCTGTTGAATATATTAATTTGTCGTCCAAGTACACTATTACAAATGAGTGAATGAACTCTCGTCAGACGTCATTAATAAATTCTTGAAACACTGCAGGGGCGTTACAAAGACCGAATGGCATCACAGTATACTCGTAATGACCACTCCTAGTATTGAATGCAGTTTTCCACTCATGACCCTTTTTTATACGTATGAGATTGTATGCACCTCTAAGGTCCAATTTAGTAAACACAGTAGCTTGTTTAAGCCTGTCGAATAATTCCGTGATTAATGGTATAGGGTAAGCATTTTTTATAGTGATTTTATTTAGGCCCCTATAATCAATACAAGGTCTCAAATCGCCCTCCTTCTTCTATACAAAGAAGAACCCTGCCCCTGCCGGAGAAGAGGATCTCCTTATAAATCCCTTTTGCAGAGATTCTTTAATATATTCCTCCATGACAAGATTGTCTTGTGGAGACAAACGGATACACCCTGCCTTTGGGAGGTATATTGCCAGGCAATAAAACAATAGCACTATCGTAGGGTCGGTAACTTTTCAGCCTCCCTCTTATCGAAGACAGACTTAAGACACATGTACTGAGGAGGTATAATAGTAGACAAAGGAGGAGTAGTAGGAACATTAATAGAATTCAAAGGGGTGATTTTAATCATACAAGACTCTTGGCAGGTTTCACTCCAAGATACTATTTGTCCTGATTCCCAGTCAAAAATGGGATTGTGAGAATGTAACCATGGGTACCCTAACACAATGTGGGAAGAAGGAGAGGTGATGACCTGAAACCGAATGGTTTCTGAGTGTAACATCCCTGTATACATATGCAACGGTTCAGTTTCATGTGTGATAACTGGGGAGCATAATGGTCTACCATCTATGGCCTCAACGGCCATGGGTGTCTTCTTCTCTCTAATGGGTACTTTGTTTTACCTAACAAATCTAGTGTCTATAAAATTCTCAGCTGCCCCGGAATCAACCAGGGCTAGTATGTTTCTTGCTATGCAATTATTCTCCAGATGCAGAGAAACAGGGAGAAGTAGTCAATAAAGAGGCAATTTAGATATCACTTAGATATCACACCCAAGGCCAGTCCCCTATATGGCCTTAAGTGCGATAGTTTTCCGGAAGCACAGGACATTCTTTTAGCATATGAGTATAGGCAATGTCCCTCCTTTCTCCTATACAATTTTTCAGCATCAGAGAGTTTGGCAACCCCTAATTGCATGGGTTCCTCCTCTGATACCTTGAAACTCTCAGGATTAGCAACTCTAGGAGTATTTAGTGTAACAAAACATCTATTCCTATTCTTAGTATATAGTCTGTCACGAATCCTATTGTCTATATCAATGAGATAGTCGATAAGTTCCTCTAATGGGATAGGAAGTTCCCTAGCTGCTACCTCATCCAATATAGTATCAGATAGTCCTTCCACGAATGCTGTAGTTAGCCTATTGTTGGTCCAATCTACCTGCAAAGCAAGGATATGAAACTAAATAGCATAATCAGCAACAGACCTAGAACCCTGTTTAATTCTCATTAATGCCCTGGCGGCATTCTTTGACCTTTTAGTTGTGTCAAAGGTTCTACGAAAAGCCGTAAGGAAGCTATCGAAATTATGCACCATAGGTCCATTAGCCTCCCATATAGGATTTGCCCACTCAAGTGCTTTATCAGTTAGTTGGTGCATAAAGAATCCCACTTTAGACCTGTCAGTGGGAAAGGAACGTGGATACATCTCAAAGTGGAATTCCAATTGATTAATGAATCCCCTGCAAGACTTAGCATCCCCTCCATACCTGGGTGGAGGGGTTAAATGTGCACAAGCATTAGGCATGGTGGATACATCTGGGACAAGGGGTGCAGGAGGAGTTGGTACTGTTACCGGAGTAGTTCTAGATAAGAGTGTCTGGAGGGCCTGAGCTATCTGATCCATACGGTGATCCTGCTCTGTAAATCTAGCCTCATGAGAAGCCAATTGCTGACTTAAATCTGCGGGGTCCATGGCCCTATCGTAATGTCATGGTAGTTTACCCCTACACACAGGATTTAGTCCAACAATCGACAGATAGAGCAGATACAGCTTACCGGACCTTAGAATGGCCGGACTCGCCGTAAAGCAGAGAATAGACAGAGTCAAGAACAAGCCGAGGTCAAGGGAACAAAGAGACAGTGAGAACAAAAACTAGCCAAGGTCTGGTACACAGTAGTCAGTAAGCTGGCAAACAAGACAAAACAGGGATAGAGAGATAAACGGAGTCAGATACAAAGCCACGGTCAAGCACGAAAATCACAATCACGATAGGGCAGAGAGTTAAGGGAGAGGTAAGTACAAATACTCTAAACTTTACTTTGATTGGCCCCTGTCATATCCACGCCGCCAAAATGTGAGTGTCTGGGGAATGTGGTATGACAGGGGCCAATGGGAGCACATTTCATTTTTTGGCTCCCAGTGCCCCTTTAAGAGCGTGCCCGAGATGCGCGGCACGCTCTTTGAGCTAGGCAGAACACGTGACCGCATCTCGCGGTCCGTGCCCGCCTGCATTTGGGAGCTGCGCACGGCGGGATGTAAGGACCTAGGCCGGGTAAGGTAAGTACCGCTACACACAGACTGAAAATCTGTGCCATGGATACAGGGGAGGGCTTGCAAAGGACACAGACAATAAGTGTGCAGCTTTTTTTAAAGCAGTTTTTTTCCTCAGGATATATCCAGGGATGTTTTAGCCGCGAGGCAAACAAGGCATTTGCCTTGGGCGGCATTTACCAGGGGGCGGCAAAAAAAGCCGCCCCTAAACGCCTAGGGAAAATGCCTTGTTACCCTTGCGGCTAACTGACATGCTGGGCGGTCGGGCGGCGCTGGCGAGGGAGCACTTCCCCCTAAGCGATCTGCTTAGCTCCCTCAGATTGAGGCTGGGAGCCGGAATATGACGTCATATTCTGGCTCCCAGCCTCACTCTGCAGGCGGCGCGCGAGGGAGCTGAGCAGAGAGCTCAGGGGAAAGTGCTCCCTCGCCAGCGCCACCCGACTGCCCAGCAGCCAAGCAGCCACTGGACCACCAGGAAATGGGAGAACCCCCCCTCCCCCCCAGCATTTCCAAAGGTAAGGAGGCTGGAGGGCTTAAATAAAAAAAAAAAGTGAGTGTCTGTTAGTGTGTGTGTGTGTGTGTGTCTGACTGTATGTGTCTGTCTGACTGTGTGTGTGTGTCTGTCTGACTGTGTGTGTTTGTCTGTTAGTGTGTGTGTGTGTCTGACTGTGTGTGTCTTTTAGTGTGTGTGTCTGACTGTGTGTGTCTGTCTGACTGTGTGTGTGTTAGTGTGTGTGTCTGTGTATGTGTCTGTTAGTGAGTGTGTGTCTGACTGTGTGTGTGTGTGGCTGACTGTGTGTTAGTGTGTGTGTCTGACTGTGTGTGTGTCTGACTGTGTGTGTCTGTGTGTGTCTGACTGAGTGTGTGTTTCTCTTAGCTACTGTATGTGTATCTGTCAGTGAATGCGTGTGTGTGTGTGTGTGTGTATTTAGAAGGCGGGGAAGGGGGGATTGGTGGGGGTGGCGCGCGCCCGCGTGCGGGGGTGGGGGAGTCTGAGTTTTGTCCTGCCTAGGGCAGCACAAAACCAAGATACACCACTGGATATATCTACTAAATAGTGAAAAAATATAAAAGCAAACAATGGAGGGTTCTTTCTATAATAAAAATAATTAAAATATGTTTGAAAGTAAGATACACAGAGATTCATTTGAATGTCACCTTTATTACTTCAACAAAACCTATTTTTTGTCCTTGGTAGGGAGATGCAGGATCTTCTGTTTTCTCATGGCATTAATTTTGCCATCACTGCTACCTGCTGTGGGAGATTTATCAAAATAGCAGTCGGTGAGGGGCGAGCCTGATTGCTATGCCAAGCAGCTGCATCAACCCGGAGCTCCTGATCAAAAACAGACTTTAAGCCATTATTCTTGTAAGATTGCAGAGCTACCCAGGCTTACTACTCGACACTAACCTCAGCGCTCCTGTGGGAACACGAATCAAGGACCCACAGACGCTATAGACTAAGTCGTGGCTTGTGGACTGCTTTGCAGCCTAGGTGGCGGCCTATCTCTTTGCACATTGCTCCCTCAAATCGGAGCCTGCAACAACCACCAAACACCTGGTTTCCCCCCCCCTGCCGATGAGGGATATCCTGGCACAAACAGTGTACTCACCTCTGATATCGGAGACTGCAGCGCAACCAACAGAGCAAACACTATAGACGCCAGCACAAAATGGCGGATGCCACTCCATCTGTGGCTGCTAAGCTTACTGCAGACATACCGACGCTTGAGCAGCGACTGGAGGACCTCTTTGATACCTTTTGGCAGTAGATGCAGAACAGAAGGGCCCAAACTCAGAGGGAGCAGCAGAAGCATGCTGAGCGGAGTCACTCTCTTCCTGACACCCTGTGACCTGTGGCTGGTGGGAGACGGACACCGGAGCGGTGGGAACTGCACAGGGGCCCTTGAGAAGGCCTGGGGCCGGCGAAGCCAGCGGAGTGCCCAACACTGGACTTCCAGGACAATGTCATCAGCTGACATGCTAGTTAGCAGGGGTATAGGGACATTGGGGTAGGAGGGACACACTCCCAACATTACACCTGCTCCTCTCACATACTACTCTTAACATCAGGGAGACGTAGCCATGATCCCCACCACTAGTAACAAGCAACATTACCGCAGTAACTACTAACTGATATGCATGAGTTTATATACAGTATGTTTATGCTTTAAATTTGCTTTCTGGGTGGCCATTGGTGGAATTACTCCTTTATTTCTCTGAATATTATGAATATATTTAGCTGCACGCTCCTAACTGTACGCCTTATGACTATACTACACATCAGCAATGCCAATGTAGAACTTTTCTTGCCATATGAAACTGCAAGCTGCTTAGTAAATGCTCCATCAGGAGATAAGGGGGATGACAGAGTCCTACGATGTCCGGTCATATAATTGGTTTATTACCATAACTAGTTAGCATGCTCTGGTTATAGCGGCATAGCAAACGTGTTTGATCTACCATGTTCAGCCTAATCCTTAACACTGGGTTGTATTCCTACATTATGTTATTTACACACTCCATGCTCTTTGTGGCCTAGCCCGCCCAACACAATGGTGTGCTCTGTTTCTTCAACCGTGGAATTTTCCATGCTGGTAGCCCCGAGTACACCAAATCCCTACACATTCGACTAGCTTGTTTTCTTTGCTATACTTCTTTAAAAAATTAGGCAGTCCTACACGAGAGTTTATATTTAGGTGAATGATCACTACAACACTGCAATGTTTATGCATTAAATGACTCCTTATTTTCATTTCTGTACTGTGATTTCAATGCCTTAATCTGTACCTTACTACTTAGTAAAAAATAGTGCCGTTAACTAATGCCACAACACTGTTTACTCTGTATTTTCTCATTAGCTTGGACATGCTTTTGTGGCAACTCAAGCTTGAAAAAAATAAATTGCAATCTGTAATATTCTATAGCAAATTGTGAAATATGAAATCACCTTAGGAACCAATACATTTTATAACATGACAAGAGGCTTCGTATTTGCTTAAGTCTCTCTTTGCTAGAACTCCACAGCAGCACAACCAATCAGAAAAAAGTTAGGTACTATAAAACTCCCCTCCCCATACATCATTTCCTCTTTCTTTGCTGCTCCGCATCAGTACAGGTCAGAGTACCACTGCCTCCTGCTTATATTAGTTGGGGGCTGTGTGATTTTATTATATTTACAGTTTTGACATAGTTAATTATTTGGGGACTGGTTTGTATGAGTAGCTTTATGCTTCTCTGCCTTATTCTCTCTGGGGTTGTAGAGAAAAGCATCCTCCCTGGGGTGCTTTTCCTTTTATCTCTCCCCTTTAATCTCCTTCTACTATTATTGACTGGTTTTCTGAGCTCAAAGGGTATTGTGCCGCTCGGGGGTTTCAGGCCTGCTCTGCCTCCTCCGATCCCCCTGACCCCCAGGACCACGGAGTACATCTCTAGCGGCCCCATGTGCCTTTTCCTCCTCCAGTCGTGGGGTGCTCGCGATCGAGCGCTATACCCGCCGACCAGAGCTTCTACACGTGTGTCCGCCAGGTGGAGGAGGGTGCACCAACGCCTGTTAGATTAGTGCCGGGAAGCCGATCGAGGGTTGCTTCCCCGGCGGGGAGCCAAGGACTTATACAAACCGCGGCCTGAGGCCTCTCAATTATCTAGCGGTCTGGGAACTATCCATTTTTTACAGTGCATTTAACACTCAGTTTATCCCAGCATATTTAGGGGTCATGCAGGAGGTTATTCATTACTGGATTGTTAAGGTGTCTCACACAGGTTCTGCACCAACATTTTCTATTGTTTCAATGGGATCTAACACTGCATATTTCACATATACTATATCTGAGGTTTTCATCTGGGTTTTAACACAAGGTGCCCCAAGAAGCCTATTTGAATGATAAGGAGCGCCCCCCTAATAGTGACCCTTTATGCCAATTTAGACACCACTTATAAATGACCTGGCCTGCCATGTCTGTGCCGCATTGACTGGCCTGCCATGTCTGTGCCCCTTGGACTGGCCTGCTTTGTCTGTGCCCTCTGACCAGCCCACTTTGACTGTGCTTATAAAATCATCCTATTCTGTCTCTGCCCTCTGACTGGCCTGCCCTGACAGTGCCCTATTGATAAGCCAAGGTTTGTCCGTTCCTAGATCCTTTCCTGCCGCAGGCCTAGGAAATTCTACGGGGAAATTTTATGCTGGGTGTCCACCCTGATCACACCATAGACACTCGGAATTGTGTTCACATAACATTGCTCCCATAATGGCTGGGGAGACACCTGTAAGGCTTTTGACACTGCAATCTTTAAGTTTGGATTCCAATATTGTTGAATGGGTAAGGCAGTGGCTGAGTGACAGGCAACAGAGGGTTGTAGTTAATGGAATATATTCGAAGCTTGGACTTGTCACCAGTGGGGTACCTCAGGGATCTGTAATTGGACCCATTCTCTTTAATATTTCTATTAGTGATATTGCAGAAGGTCTTGATGGTAAGGTAGGTCTTTTTGCTGATGATACTAAGATATGTAACAGGGTTGATGTTCCAGGAGGGATAAGCCAAATGTCAAATGATTTAGGTAAACTAGAAAAATGGTCAGAATTGTGGCAACTGACATTTAATGTGGATAAGTGCAAGATAATGCATCTTGGACGCAAAAACCCAAGGGCAGAGTACAGAATATTTGATAGAGTCCTAACCTCAACATCTGAGGAAAGGGATTTATGGGTGATTATTTCTGATGACTTAAAGGTAGGCAGACAATGCAATAGAGCAGCAGGAAATGCTAGCAGAATGCTTGGTTGCATAGGGAGAGGTATTAGCAGTAGAAAGAGGGAAGTGCTCATGCCATTGTACAGAACACTGGTGAGACCTCACTTGGAGTATTGTACGCAGTACTGGAGACCATATCTTCAGAAGGATATTTATACTTTAGAGAGAGTTCAGAGAAGGGCTACTAAACTGGTTCATGGATTGCAGGATAAAATTTACCAGGAAAGGTTAAATGATTTTAACATGTATAGTTTGGTAGGAAAGACGAGATGGGGGGATATGTTAGAAACGTTTAAATACATAAAGGGAATCAACACAGTAAAGAAGGAGACTATATTTAAAAGAAGAAAAACTACCACAACAAGAGGATACAGTCTTAAATTAGAGGGGCAAAGGTTTAAAAATAATATCAGGAAGTATTACTTTACTGGTAGGGTAGTGGATGCATGGAATAGCCTTCCAGCTGAAGTGGTAGAGGTTAACACAGTAAACAAGTTTAAGCAGTGGTGTACATACCACGGTCGCAGGGGTCGCAGATGCGTCTGGGACCGGCACTCCAGGGGGCCTGGCCGCCCTGCGACCGGTTCCCCGCCATCACCATTTGCGGCCCCGGCATGCGCGGCAAACCGCCGGGGCTGCCGCCCAAGGGGTCCATTGGGTGGCTCATGCTGTCAGGGCCACCCGATGAATATGGATTGTAAGGGGGCTCGATCTGGGCTGGACGCTTTAACAGCACGACCAGGCCCCCTGTGATTACATCACACAGGGCTGGGAGTAAGTGACTGCACGTCACTCCTCCCAGCTAACACACGGATCAGTTTCACACCGGGGCCCCATGGATTGTGTGTACACCACTGAGTTTAAGCATGCGTGGGATAGGCATAAGGCCATCCTAACTATAAGATAAGGCCGGGGACTAATGAAAGTATTTAGAAAATTGGGCAGACTAGATGCGCTGAATGGTTCTTATCTGCCGTCCCATTCTATGTTTCTATGTTTCTGCAATTTCTACCACCAGGGTCACGCTACGGTCAGATGATGGACGCTCCAACCCAGGAACGCCCCATTGATCGGCCTGCTATGTCTGTGCCAATTGGATTGGCCTGATATGTCTGTGCCCCTTCGATAGGCCGATTTCTACCTGGACTCAAACCCCATCTGGCTGCAGGCCTGGGGGAATATTACTGGGGAGTCCCCCCTATACGCACTATAGACACTGAGGTGTGTGTGTGCATGTAGCAGGGCTACCATACTTCAGGGGGTGCCACCGGTCATTTCTACCCGTACCGTTAAGACACCATCCGTTATGGACACCCGACCCGGGAGAGCCTAGAGGCTAGGATTAATGCGGTTGAGGCGTACCCCCTGGGCGAATTTCGTGAGGAAACACATACAGTACCCAATGCTCAGACACCCACACAAGAAGACAGGATTTCATTGCCATTAAAATCCTAATCCCTAACTGCTAGTCCTATGTCCTTTTATTTCTAGGTGGTTTTATCTTGGTCACGCTAGTTCTTGACTATTTCTGCTGGTTTTTCCATATAATTTTGCTTTTCCTGTTGGTTATATTTCCGTCCCTTACGTATTCTTTCTCTATCTGAACTTTATTTTAGTTCTGTCGCCTTTTCTTTCTTTCATATCTTCCGTTTCCTCCCGCTGGGACGTCGAGAGGCCTGACATGACCTCTTCCGATCTCCCAGGCTCTCGCGGATTGCAAAGAACGTCTCCAGCTTTCCTCAGGCTACTGCCAGTCATCCTGGAGCCCGCATGGGGTCCGGGCGATCCGTTGGTAGGTTCGTCAGTTTTTCCAGATGTTACTCGACTCTACCTCCCTTTCTGTTATTAAAGATGGGCACGGCCCGAGGTTGAAAACTACTCCGTCTGCCATTAGTCTGGTTTATTCCCAGTTGACCCCACCTCTCAAGGAGTGATTCAGAGAGCGATCTCGTGGTTAGAGAGGCACCCTTCTCAGTCCTACGCTGATATTATTTAGGGGTGAACCCTGCATTCGGTCAGCCTGAGTCTGATATGCACTCTAGTTTGGATGGTAAGAGGGTGCAGCCCTCCATAACCTCGGCCTGAGACTGATATTAATCTACACGAGTAGAGAGCGAGCGCCTCCCATATACTGAACCGGACACTGATTTGTTATTAGAGGGCGCGACCCTCCCTCATCCTGATATGGATGCAGATGACAGGTTTTTGGGTATGGCCCACTCTCTTGGAAGGAGCCGGACACAGATGTAGACACTAATTTAGTTACTAGCGGGTACGGCCTGCTCAGTCTATAAGCCTGATGCTGACACGGAGTTTGATCACATTATTAAAGAGTGCGGCTCTCTCATACACTCAACGCACTACTGTGCCTCCCCTTTGTTCCTCACACAGGCTTGTGCACCGATGACTCCTACATTCTACTCAATATGGAGGTACGTGCCACATACTGTGTTTATCGCTGATGCTTCAGCTCTTGTAACATAGGTTATAGTACCTCACCGGTATGCAGGGGTGACGATGCTTCATAATGACCATATAAGAGGAGAGAACCTCTCCATTAGGTCGAACAACCGTGCTAGTGATTTTGCTAGAGAGGGCTACCTGATCATGCATGGTATTAACGTTTAGACTGGATTTCTCTATTTCATCTCCTATAATGGACCTACTGGATCTGTGCCACTGTATCCCACTCAGGAGATACTCACTAAGGTATTACTGGGGGAGATCCCCACCTTATTTACACGTGGCTTTACCCTGAGACTTTATGGGACAGTGTAGGGGCTGTTTTGAGCTGACTATATTGGGTACAGCTCCCAGGATTGGCCCACTTTGTTGGTGACCCTTGACCTCCCTATTGGATGTACTCCTGGAGATTGTACGGCTAACTATTACAAGAATGTAGGTTTTAGCATAATCTGCGCTATATAAAGAAGCAATCGCACTCTGTTAGGTTATACAGGTCATTGCGAACACACGGCTCAGACATTTTTTTCCCATGTCAAGGTGACAGGAGATTCTGAGGCCTTCATAGAGCAAACGTGCACTGTCTTACTCGGGTAACAAGGCTGGGGAAGTCCCACAACCGCTCTGTGGAGGCACCGTATACATGGATCTCATGGAAAGACCGGAATTCCCGGTCGACTTTGGGTTCCCTGGTCATTATCAGTCTTGGGACAGATGACAAGACTACCTCTACTCCTCTGAGAACATATCTGGAGAACATGATTCGGCTATGGAGAGCCCTCCTTCTATCCACTACCTTGGCATACAGACCATGAGTTCCTCCACAGATGTGACAGGTCTGGATGTACAAACGGTTATCAGATTATTTCACCAGGGCCGACTCGTTTTTTTCGCCAGCTTGCCTACTCTTCGAATCACTGTTGAATCCTTTGCGGCCCACCATGCAACTATAGCACGCGTCGACTCCTCTTTGTTTATGCAGGTTCCAATTACTCTGGGGTCTGGACCACTTATCACTCCTCGACGAGGATACATTTGGATGGTAACCTCAACCTCTATTTATGTTCCCCTCATTTTTAGGTAGCTCCAGGATTCACAATTCCCCAGAGTAGTCAATCACCGTTTCGCTACACAAGTTCAGTGTTGGGACTATGATTGGACGTCCCTTGGGAGTACCTCATTCTACCACAGTTGCGGGTTACGCAGTCCATTTGGAGTACTGGAGACACTCTTACCTGCATGATAGGTTCATTCTCCAATGAGACCACTCACCGGGTAGGTCATGTGGGAAAGATAAGCCTCTATTCGGTTCGGTTACGAATTGGTGGTAGACTCAGACGCATTACCTGAGGTCGGAATTTTGTCTTCAAGGCCACATCACCTGGTGATTCTGGCACGATTGAAGAAGCCATCTTCCACATCAAAGGTCGAGACCTGGTGGCAGTTTTTTCTCACGATCCTAAATCCACGGATAACCTTTGGTGTTTTACACCTACAGGAAAATGGCTAATAGGTCAGCTTTGCAGTTTATGGACGTCTACTAGGAAACAGGTCGTAACCCCACGTACAGTGGATCTAACAGCGGATGGAGTTTTCCCATATTTTGGGGTACATCGACAGTTGGCATCTTCATTGATGCATCTACTGTCACTTCTCGCAGTTGGAGGATCCATTGGGGATTGCTCTAGTTATCTCCCGGAAAAGGTACCAGTGAAACAAACAGCTTGGATTTGTTGACTGAGCGTTAAAACAGCAAATACGAAGCCTTCTGTCATGTTATAAAATTGTAGATTATGCTAGCTTTAGTGTACCTATAATCTTAACTTTATTAATGACAGGAGGCGAGTATTTCCCGCCCATTCTTAACCCTCCCTTATTTAATTTTAATAGTTTGGGTTCATCAGGTACGTATGTAACTCTTGTTGTTGTTTCTGCTACTTGTCACTTGTTCTTATGTCTAAATTTTCATAAGTAGGATAATTGTTGTTGTCATGCAAATCTCCTTTTATCAAAAAAACTGGAAAGAGCATTAACTTGCAAACTTTCACGCAAAACTGTCAATTTTTTTATCACCATAATTTATCACACAGTTTATCGAACAGATCTCTTTTTATTGATATCACCAGCTACAGCCATCTGTTATGCACAGAGTATGTGGATAACAGTGTGCAATTGCAGCGTTCTTAAGGCAAGTCACGAGCACTCCAAGATGACACAGAGAACGTTCACAGATAAGAGCAACAGGTTATGCCAGTAATTAGACCATTGCAGCTAGATATTCTATTGAAAAAATAAATATTTCTGTTAGCAGTCATTTCGCTTATGTTTGAAACAGGAGAAATCTGAAAATTTTAATTATTAGTTAAAATCTAGATTGTAATCTCTTTCAAGCAGGGGCCTCATGAACCTACTGTTCCTGTAATGTAAATATTTAGTATTTGTCTCTTTCTAATGTGTTGGCACTATATAAATGACAATACTAATTGTGACGGACCGCCATCACTGAGTGCCATACACACATGCACTGAGGCTTGCCATACCCACATACCCACATGCACTGAGGCTTGGCCTCAGTGTTTTCCAGTCCTCCTGTGGGGGGGGTCGCCCTACATGCTCCTAACAGATCTATAATCACTGGCCGGAGAAGATTCAGGAGCTTCCTGCCTGCAGCCGGACTGTCAGCAAGGCAGTCAGCGGCTGCAGGGGCTCCCTACCCAGGAGCTACGAGTCCAGGTTCGTCGTTGTCTAAAGAGTGCTCTCTCCTGGAGATATCCACTGGAGAGAGAGAGAGAGAGGCAAGCCACAGCAGAATCCCGGAAACTATGAGTCGGCTCCACAGTCGTAGAGTTCCACTGGCCATCTGGATGTCCGTACCGGCCAATAGAAGTCCGTGACGGCTACCATTCAATCTGGTTTTGTGCCCTTTCTTCCGATTGGCTGGCGAAATGCCTCCCCGAATGCTAATTGGGGCAATTTGGTTTTGCACCCTTTTCCCCGATTGGCTGGCGGAACACCTCCCCTCCCTGAGCACCGACTGGTGAAATTTGGTTTCGAGCCTATCTCCTGAGTGGCCGCCGCTTGGTTTAGGAGCAAAGTTTGAATTCACGGGCCTAAACCAAGTGATTCAGTGGAACTGTTTTCGTGGATGTACAGAGCTCCAAGCCCAGACTTTAAACAATGATATCTCGGGCTCTGTACATTCGATAGCTCCACTATTTGCAGGGATCCTAGCTGGGACCCGGGGCTATCCAGAGATGTATGTTCCCTATGTGTGCCCCATTTAATTCCTGGGGTGCAGAGCCCCCTAAGTTCCCCAATGTATGTAATGTGTCTTACTGTTTCTAATGGTTGTGCTGTTGGTATCTCCCAGAGCGGGAGATGGATATCTCTAAGCCATCCCCCTCAATTGACTTGAATGGAGATCCCCTGCTGGGGTTTTTGTATAAATGAAGCCTGTACCAATAAAGCAATGTCAGTGTTGTACTCCCAGAGCTGTGTCTCGTCCAGTTACTGGAGGGAATGGAGGTCTGTTTTTTTTCCTTCTCTTTCCAGAGTGGCTGAAGAAAGGAATTAGCCAAGTTAACCGCTACAATTGGTGGCAAGAGGTGAGATGTACACTCCCCAGCCAAACGGAACCAGCACATTTTCGAGGACACCCCCTACCAGAAAGGGGGATATGGAAGGCACGTATCATCGGACAGCATCCCTCTTCAATGCAAGAATCCAGCAGCAGCTACAAGATGGTCTGCGCTGTAGTGATAACCCTACCAACCACCAACCAGAGCCGATGGGAACAACTAGAGCTGCGGAGGCCATTCCTGGGAGACCAGCCATTAGAGGAATGGGTAATAGAACTGGAGACGCTTGTCATGACTGAAGAGTGGTTGGATGAATTATACGGGGCCTTACAGTAGAATGCATGAAGAAGTAAGCAGAAGTATAGATCAGGGTGTTGCAGTGGATGTGATCTATTTGGATTTTGCCAAGACATTTGATACAGTTCCACACAATCGATTGGTGTTCAAACTCAAGGAAATCAGTCTAGGTGAAAATGCTTGTTCTTGGGTAGAACATTGGCTTAAAAATAGAGTACAAAGAGTTGTCATTAATGGTAAATTTTTAAGTTGGACAGAGGTGGCAAGTGGTGTCCCTCAGGGTTCTGTTCTGGGACCCCTTCTATTTAACATATTTGATCTTGAAAAAAGCATAGAAAGTCATGTTTCAGTGTTTGTAGATGACACAAAACTCTGTAAAATAATACAATGTGAGCAAGATATTACTTTGCTGCAGAGGGACTTAGATAGACTGGGGGACTGAGCACTCAAAAGGCAGATGAAATTAATGTTGAAAAATGCAAAGTTATGCACTTCGGCGTAAAGAATACACAAGCAACGTATACCCTTAATGGGAGCGAATTAGGGATAACAACACAAGAAAAGGACTTGGGAATTGTTATAGACAACAAACTATGCAACAATGTGCAATGTCAATCAGCAGTAGCTAAGGCCAGTAAGGTATTGTCAGGCATGAAAAAGGGCATTCATTCTCGGGATGAGAATATCATTTTGCCTCTTTATAAATCACTGGTAAGACCACATATTGAATATGCCGTGCAATTTTGGGCACCTGTTCTATAGAAGGACATTATGGCACTAGAAAAAGTGCAGAGGCGGGCTACAAAATTATTAAAAGGAATGGAACATATCAGCTATGTAGAAAGGTTAACAAATTTAAACCTATTTAGTTTAGAAAAACGCTGCATGAGAGGGGATATAAATCTAGGCATATCCATTAGTGTAAAGCGGTCGAATATTTTATTCCATGTACATGTGGCGGAAATGCACTCAAGCCTTCGTCCTAGAATCCTGGGTGCAATAACTGGATAAGCCCCAGTACCAAAGGGACCAAATTTCAAATTTGAATGTAGAAATGAATCCAGGCACTCCGAGATATTCCACAAAATAGGCAATTTTATTGGACCCAAGCACCAAAAAACATCATTTTGACCCCTTGACAAGCTTGCCAAAGTCCAGTTCGGGCAACATTTGAAGTTAGTAGGCAGAACGGACAACATTTATTTTTCTTTGTTTGGCTTTATCTAATTTGATAGGCATGTCAGTGCATACTGTTTAAATTTGTGTTGGACAATTATCATTTAGGCTTGTGCTATCATATATGTATTTATGCTTTTCAAGTTGCCACAACTATTGCACATTGCAACATTTACTAGCTACTTTTCTGTTAAATTTTCTAGCAATTTTCTAGCAATTTATCAACAATCATAGCTCTATCTTTATAGCTAGACATTTATACTTTTCTTTAAGTCTGTCTACGGTGACATTTTCATTAATGTCAATCAGTTTAATACTTTTTTAATTTCATGTATTATCTCTCCTCTATTTCTCTATTTACTTTTGGGTTTCTTAGAGTAATCTTCTCTTTATATATCAACTATTGTATTTTCATGATTAAAAGTTATGTTTTAACCATTCTTACTTAGGACACAGTTTCTTTCCTCTTTTTTCAAATTTGACATTGTATGCTCTATTCCTTCCAGAACTACAAATCCTGCGTAGGAGTATGTCCTTTGTCCCAACACCGTAATTTGACAAATTCAGCTGGACAAAGGACATGCACCTTTTCTCAAGGAAACTGGCTCTTCACAAATTTCATTACATTAAGAATTAAAAAAAAGTAAAAAAATCTAGGCCTTGAATCTGAGGACATAGCCCTACTTGACACTCTTGATGTAGAGGGTCTATATAGTTCCATTCCACATCAAGTGGGACTTACTCATGTAAGATCTTTTTTGGAAACCCTTTATCCATCGTTGGCTACACACAACAACTTTGTCAGTAGATTGCTTCATTTTATACTGACAGCTAATTACTTTCTCTGTATGGGAAAGTATTACCACCAGGTGAGAAGAACGGCTATGGGGACGGCTTGTGTCCCCTAATATGCCAACCTCCACCTCAAGTTCACTTTTGAAATAGGAGACAAACAGATTAACTTCCTGGATGTTACCATCAGCATAGAAAGAGATGGCAAACTGGCCAGGACTCTCTTTCGCAAGCCAACTAAGATGTATTCGAAATTTTGACGCAGGATGGTTTACTGTCAAAAATATCTCCACCAGGATAACCACCTTACTAAAGTAATCTCGCCACATGTATCTATTTCAGCTAGACGTGGGTGTAACCTCAAAAACATCCTGGTCCCAAGTCACCTCATGACATCCCCCGCTAAAACATGCTGGCTAAAGTCTCCGCATGTTGGTACATACCAATGCGGGAGGTGTAAAGCCTGCAAATACGTACGTAAAATATCCAAAGAATTCTTAAACTCAACAAATACTGAGCGTTTCTTTACTGATCCGTTCTTTAATTGTCAAACTACCGGTATAGTTTACCTACTGACTTGTAGCTGCCAAAAACATTATGTAGGGAAGACATGTCATGGCTTTAAAAAGCGCATACTTGAACATGTCAACTCAGTCAACCCCTTTAGACATACTAACACATCAATTTCTAGACATCTTAAACTACATCACAAGGGCTCCTCAGAAGACGTAAGATTTAGCATGATTGAAAAGGTGATCTTGGGACCCAGAAAAGGTTTCATTGAAAATAAGCTCTTACAGAGAGAGAGCTTTTGGATATACAAACTAAAAACTTTATTTCCATTTGGTTTAAATGAGGGCTTCTCTAAAGCCTCGCTCATTTCTGAACTAGTATCTAGTATTTTTTGGTAGGAATGTATATAAGACATAGCTGTAGCATCACATATTAACTTTAGGACTAAATTTTGTCCAATCACATATATATATATATATATATATATATTATCTTTTATTATTTAAAAGTCTGTTCCCCAGTTAAATGTTCCATATCCTCTCTTGTTTGTAAAATCCTTCATGAACTGTCACTAAACAGAACACACTAGTACATACCTTTAGAGACATAGCAAAATGATGGTAATAAAGAAGGAAGTATAGAAACGAAAAAATATAATAAATAAAATAAATATACATTTAATTAAAGTGTTCCCAGGTGTACCTCACTAACACCTAATATAGTGAATACCAGGAAAAAAGGCGGGAAAAGACACACAAAAAAAACGTACAATAATAATATAGCACAACCTGGAAAAATAGATCTGGGTTGAATGGATCCTATTGAGGATATAGTGAATCTACAATAATGATAAAAACAAATCATAGTGTAACACAGTTAAAAGATAATTAGAAATTGTGATGTGGTAGCAAACTCACAACCATATGTGGAATACTGGATACATACCCCTACCCATTTCTACAAAAGAACTTTGTAAATTTATAAAGTGATACATATAGATTGATTAATATGCCTTGCACAATATATCCATATGAGCATTGGTCACTCGTCACACCAAGTGGCCCTGCAGCCCTGTCGACCCCTGCGACTGGGGCCCCCAAGCATTTTAGTGCGGCCCCGACCGCACGGAAGAACCGCCTGGGCCGCATTGAAGGAGCCTATCGGGTGGCCAATGCTCTTGGGGCCACCCGATAGCAATGGATTTCCTGTGGCCTGGTCAGCGCTGCAGCGCTTTAAGAGTGTGACAGGGCCCCAGTGATGATGTCAGAGCTGAGAGGAAGCCGTCACTTCCTCCCAGCCAACAGAACACTGTGCAGGAGGAGAGGAGGAAGTCAGAGTGGGAGCTCTGACTCTCATCAGCATGAGGCAGCCCTTGGACTCCAGGGAAGTCACTATTTTTAACAGTGGGTGTGTGTCTGTATGTCTGCGTGTGTGTGAGTGTGTGGCTGTATGTCTATGTGTGTGTTTGTGTGTATGTGTGTGTGTGTCTGTATGTCTGCATGTGTATCTCTTAGTCTGTGTATCTGTCTACATGTGTGTCTGTATATCTGTTTGTCTGCATGGGTATCTGTTTGTCTGTATGTGTATCTGAATGTTTGCCATTAAGTGTGTCTGTGTATCTGCATGCGTAACTATATGTGTATCTGTCTGTATGTGTATCTGTTTGTCTGCATATGTATCTGTATGTGTGTCACTGTTTATATCTGTATGAGTGCCATTATGTGTATGTGCATCTGCAGGTGTGTCTGTCTGTATGTGTGTGTCTGTGTATCCACATGTGTACAGTGTGTGTCTGTGTATTTGCATGTGTGTTGGTGTTTGTATCTGTAGAAGTGTCATTCTGTGTATCTGAATGTGTGTCATTCTGTGTGTCTGTGTATTAACATGTGTGTCCGTGTATGTATCTGTATGTGGGGGGGAGGGGGAAAATGCATGGGGGGGCCCCAGGTCATTTTTCGCACCAGGGCCCTGTGGTTTCTAGTTACGCCTCTGCATTTGAGCCCTCATGAGACTTTACAATATGATGGTACACACACAAGATATGAATCATGATTATGTATGTACTTACTCAAGTAGACTTTCCAGTGTTAATAAATGATAAAGTAAAAATCAAATATGTCTATACTGACATCTACATGATCAGATGCGACAGGTGAGCTCAGTATCCATCTGGGTCTCTCTCAATATTCACCCTGTTTATCGTCTGACAGGTCAAGGCTTAGTACACACTTGTACATAGCACCCCTCACACACACACTGCACTCACACACTACACCCCTCACCTCTCACACATACACTGGATTCTTTACACACAAAGAATCCCTTACACACACACACTGGACCACTTACACACACACACATGACCCCCCCTCCACACACTCTCTGCAAACCCCAGGTAAGTTGTCAAACTGTTATTAAATGGTTTGACTACTTACTTTGGGAGGGCATCATGGCACTCCTGGCACCATAACCACTACAGAGAGCTGTAGTTGTTATTGTGCCTGGATTGTTCCTTTAAAAACAATCTACTAGTGCCCCACCCGAGATTAGGTTATGGATCCGCCCCTGAATGAGACCCATGTAGGCCCCACCTCTTAACTTGCAGGACTTAAAGGATCTGCTGCTAATATCTTGGTGCCAGATTCCACTGGACAGGTTCAGGGGTCTTGTGGAGTCCATGCCTCAATGCAATAGATCTGTTGTGGCAGCACAAGGGGGACCTACATGATATTAGGCACGTGGTTTTAATGTTGTGGTTTCAGTGTTTTTGAAAGAACAGAAATATTCCTTCAGTCTGATTGCTACAGCTAACTAATTAAGGTGAAAAAGAACTATTCTGAGGTTCTTACAGTTCAACTGTATGAAATATAATTGCCAGGTCTATCTACTACATAGAAAGCCACTCCTATGTCAATTTCGTGTTTGCATGCGAGTGTGAAATGGCGCGGTTAGTGCTTCCGGGCTCGGCGCCAGGAAGACGTCATGACGTAGCCGTTTGGCTAAGGAAAGATGATGTAAACAAAAACGTCATCACGTAACGTAACCGGAAGTCGCAGAGTGATGACGAAAACGGAAGACACACAGGACACCGGAGAAAGGGCGCTGAAATTTGAAGGTATAAAGGAGCAAATAGAGAGATGAGAAACAGACCACTTGAGAAAGGCTGTGAGTGCCGAAACGCGTCGTGGTATACACAAAGGACATTTTACCTGTATTTACTATTAATTTTTAATTTTGTGAAGTATTTTAATAATAAATCAATTTGGATTCGATTTCTGCATCCTGGAGTAATTTTAGAGGATACTATCAGCGCGGATCCACAAGGTGTGATACAGGACGTCCAGAATAGAGATTTCTCATCTCCATACAAGCCCTAAGTCTGAGTCAGCTTTTAAAGTGACTCAGAAATATGTGAGTTTAACCAGTCACATACAACATTTTGCACATATTTTAAACAGTATTATACTATGTTTCTGTGTTTTATGTTTTTTTAGATATTCCAACAAACAAAGTTCTGGTAAAATATTGTATTTGCATGATTTGAGTGCTCTCACCACCATTTTATATTTTGCACTTTATTGACATTTGGTGTGTTGGAGTGGTTCACACTAGGTGATAGTAGCACCACAATTATACTTTGTTCCTTAACATATTTTTTATATACTGTATTGTACAACACTCCATTTTGGGATTAAGTATATATTATTATCACTATGTCAATTTTCAATTTGTGAAAGTATATGTAAACTATTCTAAAATTTCCTGTAAATTAGAATGTGTGTAATTTGGTTTGTGCTTCTATATAATTAAGTGTGAGTGTGCAGGTGTAATTTAGTGTGCTTTAGAGTGTAACTTAGTGTATGTGGCGAATTTGATATGGTTGCATGTGTTTCAGAGATGGCGTTTTTGATATGGGTGTGTGTGTTTCAGAGATAGAGTTTGGGTTTTTAACCCAAACAAATTGCTACAGTCCCCACTATGATTGTGTCTGTGACCTGGAATCTCTGCAGAGATTCAAATATTTACAACAAATGTTTGGATGATGATAATGAGATTTTGTCTTTTTCCATATCCTGAGAGTGGTGAAGGTATGAGGAGATAAAATAGGATAGGACATTTGTATGCGGCTGAATATTTTGTTAATATACTGTTAATCTAATTTTCCAAATATTCTTAATTTTGGTATACATGAAAATATTGGCCTGTTTTATGTTTCCAATAACTGAAGCATTCATGCGAAAAAACATGCGAGCTATGCATAAGGGTATGAAAATATAGCTGAGAAACCACTTCATACCTGAATGAACTGGTCAGCTGTTATTAATACTGTTCAAACAACGTACCATATTTAACAAAAAAGCTAATGTTAGAAATATCAAAGAGAGAACAGACATGCAACAGGCAAGTATGGAAAGAATAGAAGGGACCAGTAAAAAAGGAGAGTATGAAGACTGAAAATATCATATGTAAGAGCAAATGTTGAGACGTGGGAAAAATATATATATTGGTGGATACTGAAGTTAGAGTCTTGAAGAACTTATATTTCTTTACACCGGGTTGTTTCAACACAAGTATTCTCAGACTGCATTTCTTCTTAAATTAAAGAAGCTTTGATGAAGGAACTTTAAATCACGGTGATCTTTGCCAAATCGTTTAAAGAAATGTTGTTAAACAACTGCTGGTACTTCAGACTTTTCAAAATACAGTACTAATGCTTGCACATAGTCACATACTGGAAGGACATATGAGAGCTGAGAAAACTAAACGGAGAGTCCTTAGAAGGATCTACTTGCCAGGAGTACTTGTGCAACACATAATTATTGCTCCCCATTAGGGATTTGTACATGTGAAAAATGTTTTTTTAATTTCATTTTGATAATTTTCTAATTTTTGGTTTTGCAAAATTTGAAAATATCAATTCAGATGAACTTCAACCAAAAATGTATTCAAATTCCAAAATTTGGATGCCCCTTAACCCCCTGTGGGGGAATGAATGAAGGTGACAGTATCAAAGTTCCAAATTACCAATTTGGAGAGTCATCTGCTAAAGTGTTGAAAGATGAAAATGAAGAAAAGCCATTCTCCCTAACTTGCTATCCTTATATTTGATTGAAATTTACAAGTATAACACATAAGAGAGTGATCTGCTAAACACACCCTAATTTGGTATCCTTAAATATGTCAAGCCCATGTAAAGTTACAGATTTTTTAGGAAGTGATTGACTAAACAGCTGAATGATTTAATTTAAGAAAAGCCATTTTCTAAATCTTTCATTTGTTTAGTAGATTACTTCAAGTATCATGACCACTAGTGCCCTCTGTAGTGGTTATGGTACCAGGCATACCTTGGCTTTGTTCCCACAATGGTTTGCCCCCTTACCTGGGTTCCCGCTAAGCTCCAATGTTCCCTAGTTTTCTGCAGTGACCTGCATAAGCTGGAAGCTGCAAGGGTCATCATTCATTTGCTGAGAGCACCAGTTGACTGCAGTGACTGGCATTCTGTGCAGTGAAAACTGCGCAGGACTGACCACAGCCAGCTCAGTTCCCGGTTAGCTAAGACAACTTTTTGATGCTGATGGAGATGGGATAAAGAGGGGTAAATCTCTGCATGCACATACTCCAGGCATCATGACCACTTCAAATCACTTACGTGGTCATGGTGTTTGGAATAACTCTTTAATTATGGTAATACCACTTAAGGATAGCAAACTATGGAGATATCTAATAAACACCCTAAAGATCAAAATTACAGGGACACTATACTCATTAAAACAACTATTAGCTGTTCTAGCAGCTTATTGTAGTTGTTCTGGGGAGTAGAGTCAGGTCCTGCAGGTTTTTTTGCTGTTAACAAAAAATTTTAAAGTGAAAAGGCAGTGTTTACATTGCAGTCTAGGCATACCTCCACTGGCCACTCCTCAGAAGGCTACTAAAGGTGTTTCCTAGTGTATCTACCCTCTCCATGGAGACACCATACTTTTATTTTTGTTATGGATCCATTCGTTTTCATTTCTCTTTCAGTTATTTCAGAAATTCTGATGCTTCCAAACTGCCGAACTGACCGACATTCGTACAAAATTAAATTCAGAACAAAACAAATTGCACACATTTACTCCAAGTCTATAGTCTAAATGCCACAGTTCCAGCAAAAGATTTCCAAAGCCCAATAAGTGTCTTTACCCAAATCTGGTGTATTGTTTGAGAGAATTACTATAGACTTGTTTAGTAATGTCTGCAGGAGGGCACCAGTATACACTTGTCCTCGACTATGCAACTTGGTACCCTGACACAATTCCCCTATGTAACAGCTTTGCATAGCACCCATAGCAAAAGAGCTCATCTTAACAGACAAATGTATCTGTTTCAGTTTTATGGTTACAAAGGAATTGTACAAAATCAGGGGTATAAATCAGCTAAGGACCTCAGTATATCACCCACAAATGGATGGGTTTAGTTGAAAGGTTCAATAAACCACTAATAAACATGTGTTACGAAAGACAGTTCAGGTTAGGGTCAACAAAAGTTCCCTAGGCCTCCACAGGTTATTCCCCTTTTGAATTAATATATGATCAACATCCTCCAGGGCTACTTGCTATAGCCAAAAAGACTCTAGCATAATATAATTGAGTATATATCACAGATGAAAGCTGTCTGTATGGAAGCTGTATTTCTCATAGTGTTCCAGGGTTAAGCTCATGAAGCTCAGGAACACAGTTATAACCATAATAATTGGGGTCATGGTGTTTAAGCCTGTAACCAGAGTATAAGTGCTGGTAGAAATTGCATTCTTAGCTGCCTGGCATGGCCTATTTCAGTGGTTCCCAACCCAGTCCTCAAGGCACCCTGACCAGTCCAGTGTTTAGGGATTACCCAGTTGTGTCTAAGGTGTTTTTACAAAGAAGAAAAAAAACACCTTACACACAACTTGGTAATCCTTAAATCCTGGACTGGTCGGGGTGCCTTGAAGACTGGGTTGGGAACCACTGGCCTATTTAATATAATTGAGAAGATGGGAGATGTTAATTCAGAGTAAACCAGCCTGGAAAAAGAAGGCCTAGACAAATCTACCACATTAACCTGTTAAAACCCTGGAAGGATAGGGAAATCTGCGGAACCCTTTGTCACTGAACTGAAGATGAACATATCTGAAACCCTATCTGTGCATCGGAAACAAGAGGTTAAGAACTTTTATTCAGAGAAATAGGAAAGTATTTTCCATAATAATCAAGCCAGGTAAAAAGGTCTCCCCCAAGTCCTACAGAGTCCCTGAGGCCAGGAGAGATAAGATTAAACTGGAGATAGAAAAAAAAGTTGAAACTTGCAGTCGCACAGCGGGTGGAATAGTCTGATAGTATTGGTCCTAAAACCTGATGGGTTCTCTAAGAACCTGCAATGATTTTCACAAGCTGAATTGTATTTCAAAGTTTGGCACATACCCGATGTCAAAGCATTGGTAAAATAATTGAAGGGCTAGGAAAAGCACAATATTGCCCGTCAACCTGCCTTTTTGCAAAGCCTGGTGGCATGCTTGTATCATTTATAGGGTGCTATTGACATGTCTGAGCAAAAAACAGTGTGTAAGAGAATAATAAGAATGGAAAACAGCTCAAATAGCTTACCATTTAGTGGGTCCCTGTTCAGTTTTCAAGCTGGTATTAGCTCATCCTATCCTATTAGAGATACATCCAGCACCCTGGAAGTAGTGAATCCAGAAAGTTTTCAGACCCCTTAATTTTTTATATTTTTTATTGTGCAGCCTTTTTTTCTCACATCAACCTACACTCAAAACCCCATAATGACAAAGCAAAAAAAACAACCATTGCAAATATCACATTGACGTACGTATGCAGGCTCTTAACTCAGTTGTTAGTTGAAGCACCTTTGGCAATGATTACAGCCACAAAATGTTATGGGTATGATGTGACAAGCTTTGCATAACTGGATTTAGGTAGTTTTTCACTAGTCTGTTGCCATTCATCTCTGCAGATCCTCTCAAGCTATATTAGTTTGAACGGGCCGTCGGTGGATAGGTATGTTTAAGTCTATCCAAATATGTTTGGGTTCAAGTCCCATATCTGGCCTGGCCACTTAACTGTCACTGAGTAGTCCCTAAGTCACTCTTGTATTGTCTTGGCTGTTTGCAAAAGTTATTGTCCTGTTAGTGACCCACTCTGGATCAGTTCCTTCAGGCATGACATTTTGAATTGAGGCCAATAAGTTCAAATCTTTCTTTCATTAGAGCAGAGAATGTTGTCGTTTCTTACAATCCGAGAGTACACTTTGAATGTTGTCGTTTCTTACAGTCTGAGAGTACATTTTGGTGCTATTTTGCAAATTACAAGAAGGCTTTCATTTGACTTGCTGTGAGGAGAGGCTTTAATCTGGCCACTCTACCATTAAACCCAGATTGGTGGAGTGTTGCCATGATAGTTGTCCTTCCCCAAGGAACTCCCATCACCATACATGATACTGGAGTTCGCCCAGAGTGACCATCAGGTTCTTATTCATGTCTCTTACAGAGGCTCTTCTGCCATGATTGCTCAGCTTGGCAGGGCGGCCAGCTCTAGGAAGAGTCCTGGTTGTACTAAACCTCCTCTATATAAGAACTATGGAGGCCACTGCTCCTTGACACAATCCTGTCTCTAAGCTCTGCAGGCAGTTCCTTTGACCCTTTTGTGCTATGATATGCATTTAGAAATGTGAGACTATGTAGACAAGTGTGTGCTTTTTCAAATCATGTCCAATCACTTGAATTTGCCACAGATGGACATCGTGCAGAAACATTTCAAAGATGATCCAGAGAAATGGGATGCTTCTGAGCTAAATTTCGAGTGTCACAACAAAAGGTATAAATACTTATACCAGGGCTTAACATTTGTAGTCTTATTCTACCAACCAGGCCTTAAAAGTTACTCACCACTATAAGCCATAGTACAAGAGAAGTTGCCTAAAAGTAGTCCCTTTTAAATAGGCTTGTGATGAATCACCTGTACCAAGAGTGGTATGTCCGTCCGAAGTTACCCCGATTCCTGCAAGGTTTCAGTGATTATAGCGCTGTTTCTCCCACATACCCAAACAATAGCCAAGATTAGATGAAGGGTACAAAAGTAACTGGCTTTATTAGGCCAAGTCACCTGGCTATATACACGACCCTCGGCATGGGATCTCTATTCACAAAGCAGTAAACCCGCCCAGGCATCTCTATGTCTGGGAGACAAGTGAGTTTGCCTTTGCTTAAACTAATTATCTCCCAGGCACTCAAGCTAAAATATTTAAACCCCCAAAACACAATGAAAACAGGCAGGAACCCCCATATATTTTATATCCCAGATGACCTAGATCTGAGAGCCCAAGTTGTCCAAATAGCGCTCAGATCCATGCAGTGTTGCAAAGTTTTGAGTGACTGCACACGTGGGCAAAGCCCAAAATAGTTCCACGGGAATTGTCCTTCTGGTCAGTCAACTGTCAGGGGCTCTTTGTGACAAACTTATGCAGGCTCCTGATTGTTCAACAAAGTCTGGGGTACTTTCCTTACAATTGCCGCTCTCCTGGCTGGTTGGTAAAGGGGCTAATATGCGGGGTAAAGTTGACCAGGTAAGTGAGGGTGAGGTGGATGAAACTAGTTCAAGAGAGTTCACTCTCTTGTTGGCAGCGTTCAGGGGGAACAAAATGGTAATTTACCAGGTAGCATGTGTTCGGTAAAAGGAAAGTACCGAACCAGGGGAAATACAGTCAATTCGGTGTAAAGTCATAGAGTCATAGAATTAGTGAGTTCTTCACATGGCTATTTTTAAGTAGGAGTTCAAAACAAGGAGTTCCCTTATAGAACTGCAAAAATGTGGACAGAGGTTAGTATCTTTTGTTATTGTCAAAAACTAATACCCAAACACGCAAAGCTCTTTCCCTATACACAAACAAAGATGTATTACCAAGCCTTAGGATGGCAGGACTTAACATAGATAGGTGTACAGAAAAAGGTAGAGAATAGTCAGACAGGCCAAGGTCAGGATAAGAGATTGAAGGATAAACAAAGCCAAGGGTCTAGGATACTAGAATAATGGTTAATTTAGTTACACTGCCAAAGTCAGATATTAGAAAAGTCAAATCTATAGGAATGCACTATTGGGCTACAAAGACCATGATAGGGCAAGGAAGTGATGTCAATGTGAGGTTTAAATAGGCTTAGGTGTGTGTTGATGGGCTAGTGAACCAATTAGGGTAGTTAGAGAGGAAGTATAATTGAAGTGCATATTATTTTCCCTTTAAGGAACCAAGGAAATACAAGGCGCTTGCCCCCTAGCTTTAATTGTGTGCATGTGTGTATGTGTGTGCACCCACAATGACGGCTGAAAGTTGGGACACCCCAGGACAGGAGATCAGACGTCTGCAGAGACAGTGGGATCGGAGAACCAACGGCCGAGAGGAGGTATGACAGTTATTCTGTAAATCTTCTTACCTTAAAATGGATAATGGGCAATTTTTTTCTCCTGTCTGCGGAGATAGTTGTGGGACGGGATCCCTTAATTTCCACACTGATTGACTGCAATTACTCACATGGAGTTGCTTAAAAGTAGTCTCTTTTATGTAGGAGTTGAAAAACAGGAGTTTAAACCAACAAGATAATTTATTTTACTGTCCTGTACTTGTTGTTTTTAGTAACTATGGAAATGGAAGTTAGCAAGATTTAAGGTATGACTCAGTGCACTCAGTGCATCTTGCTACATGTATGCATGCTAACTGAGCAGAGTGTAGTGGGGCCTATAGTGTAGAGGGAGGAGATAAAACAACAAGGGAACAGGCATGTAGCTGGCTAACAGTTTCACATGGTAGCAGGGGGGAGGTGGGAAACATTAAGCTATTCTTGACTTTGTGCAACAGATTTGACTGTTTGAGTGAAGATGTTGGGAGCATCGGTTTAGGAGTAGCGATACTGGAATCAGCTGTTCTTTCTAACAGCCAAGGGAACAGCCCTGCCAGTACGAGAAGGGATGAGAGTGAAAGAAAGGCTAGACCGGTCAGAGGACTCTATTATTGAGAGAGTAGATAGGGTAATCTGCCTCTCTGCTTATAACAAGCAGACAGTTTGCTGTCTCCCAGGTGCTCTGGTACAGCATGTTGCTGACAAAGTGGACTTGGGTTACCCGGAGGTCATGGGCTATATTGGTACCAATGACAAAGTCAGAGGAAAATGTAGGGTCGTAAAGAATAAGCTCAGGGAATTAGGAAGTAAAGTGAATAAAAGGACCTCCAACGTATCACTTTTAGAAATATTAACTGTGCCACACGCTACAGTAGAAAGGCTGGGGTACAAACTGTAGCAGAACCCCTCTGGCTGTCCAGCATATTTCCTTCGTATTTCTTATTTGAACATAAAAGATTTCCATATGAACTTATTATAGAGACTTTCCTGTGGATGTATGATACCTTAATAGCATTCGTCTGGTTGTTCGATAAAAAAGCCATACAAATCTTCATTGAATAGCTGCATTCACCATCCGAACCAAAGTACCGAAGAACCGGACCACCCTGATTAGAAGTGTGACTGTAATTAACCTACCTGTTCGCCCATTACATTCCCTTGGTTAAAAAGCACGAATGCTTTGTTGTAATCCCTGGGTAGCCGCCATTTCGGCAGCCGAACACATGGCGGCGGCCATTTTAACACACAAACAGCGATGTTTGTTCGTCGAGTGTCTGGAACTCAAATCGGACACTCGACTACCCGACCACCGCTAAGACCTCCAGGGCTCCAGAAACTACCGATTGAAACTCTCAAACGGCCCGCCGTTCGGTAGGATGAATCCCACGAACCAGGGGATTCATCCGAATGCCAGCTCAACCCTGGATGGCATATATGTTTGGGACTTTCAACGCACGAACAAAGACCGGTGTGGTCTGTCAAATCTTTACTTCCACATAACTCCCGAACCCCTGGTCCGATCTGGGTAATTTTTGAATATGTTGCTCACTCAGATCAGGGCTACCAGGGGATACCATAGGGTGTGTACCTAGTATATTTGGGGTACATCTAAGAATTGGGGGAAAATGTGTACATTTTAATTATGTTATCTGTTAAGCTGAGGGGAGGAGATGTGTGGGAGTTAACGTCTATTTGATTGGGTACTGTAATAATTATTGTGGGTGTCTCCCTTGCAGGGGAGAACCGCATAAAAGCAGGTTATGTGAAATAAAGCCTCAGTTCTACTCCTGATACTGTGTGTCGTCCAGTTATTGGGAAAGGTGATGGGATATTACTGGATTGTTTTGCTGATTGTACTTGCTACTCTATTGGTTTTACTACTTGTTCCTGAGCCTTTCTGGGATTACCAGCGGAAAAAGGCTGTGGGAAATCAGCTCTCCGCTACACAAACGGTAATTGGTGAGTGGCTAATGTCATGGCATAAGAAGGAAGGTTTTTGCTTTTTTAAAGCACTGGGCTAATTTTGCACTTGGGTACAATCTTTATAGCCTTGATGGATTGCACCTTAATAGAAGAGGGTCTGTTGTGCTGACTGGCACGATGGCTAGTAGCAAGGGGGGAGGGGCACAGAGATCTTCAAAATGGAAATAAGAGAGGAAGGTCAGCACAAGAGGGATGGAGATGGGGACAATAAAAATTCATATAATGTAAGAGAGACTCATGATAATAATTATTATATTTATATAGTACCAACAAATTCCATAGTGCTATACAATGGGTGGACAAACAAACATGTATTTGTAACCAGACAAGTTTGATGCACAGGAACAGAGAGATAGAGGGCCGTGCTCAATGAGCTTACATGCTAGAGAAAGTGGGGTAAGTGACACAAAAGGTAAGGGAAGTATTAGGGAAGTAGATTGGTAAAATAGTGTTCACTGAAGACTTAGTAGACTTTTTGATTTTTAAATAACAGTTGCAGGAGAGGATATATAATAATATATGTATGCTTACTAATGCATGGAGTTTAAGTAGCAAAATGGGGGAACTAGAGGTAATGTCATATAACATGACATAATATGCATAACGGAATCATGGTGGGATGAAACATATGACTGGGCACTGTGGAGTACTGCATTCATAAGGGTTGCAGCAGTGACCGGGTCCTTCACTATAGGGGGCCAGCCACCCTGTGGACCCCTGCAACCATGGTGCCCGCCGACCATGTGGTGCGGCCCCTGCCCGCGCAGTTCTACAGCCGGGGCTGGGTGTTGAGGGGCCCATTGGGTGGCCCATGCTGTTAGGACCACCCAATGGAAAAGTATTTCCAGGGGCCAGGACAGCACTGAGGTGCTTTAACAGTGCGACCAGGCCCCCTGTGATGTGATCTGAGGGCTGGGAGGAAGTGACTGCCGGTCACTTCCTCCCAGCTTACACAGAGCACTGAAAGGGAGGAGAAGAAGATAAGGGAGTCAAAGTGGGAGCTCAGACTCCCATGAGCTCGGGTCAGCCACTTGTACACAGGGGAGTCACCCTCCTGCACCTAAAAGATAGGAAACAGGAGGGTGACTAAAATAAATTTAAATTTTGCATGTATGTGACTGTACGTGTCTTAGTGTATGTGTGTCTGCCTGTATGTGTTTCTGTGTATTTGTCAGTGTATGCCCCTATGCATCTGTATGAGTGTCATTCTGTGTATGAAAACAATAAAGCCTCATACAATCGCCAACTGTTTCTTACACTTGCCCTAAAAAATAGCGACAATAGCTATCACATACTCATACTGCTGCTTCACGGCAGCCTACCTAATGGTTAGCCCTGACAACCCCCACTCTCCAGAAATAACATCGTGAACCCCATCAAAATCACCCAGACTAAAAACAAAAACCGGCAAAGAGAAACGCTCAACGCGTGTTTCGGCGTACTTACACGCCTTTATCAAGAGCCAATCTTCATTTTACTAACGGTCATGTATTATGATCTGTTAGTAATGCTATTTTTTATTTGTGAAGGGTACAAATATTATTATTATTATTATTATTATTATTACTATTGAACCTACAAGGACATCTTAATAATATTTTGTACTATATAAACTAAACTAATCCAGTTTACATATCTCAGTTCTATTATAACTGGAGGGAACTGAAATAGCTTACATATAAAATTACTGTTGCCTTTTTATTGCTACAAGAGTTCCACTGATACAAGAGTATCCATCCAGAGACTATTACCGTATATACTCGAGTATAAGCCGACCCGAATATAAGCCGAGGTCCCTAATTTTACCCCAAAAAACTGGAAAATGTATTGACTCGAGTATAAGACTAGGGTGGGAAATGCAGCAGCTACTGGTAAATTTCTAAATAAAATTAGATCCTAAAAAAATTATATTAATTGAATATTTATTTACAGTGTGTGTATATGATGAATGCAGTGTGTGTGTATGAATGCAGTGTGTGTGTATGAATGCAGTGTCTGTATGAATGCAGTGTTTGTGTATAAATGCAGTGTTTGTGTATGAATGCAGTGTCTGTATGAGTGCAGTGTGTGTATGAGTGCAGTGTGTGTGTATGAATGCAGTGTGTGTATGAGTGCAGTGTGTGTATATGAGTGCAGTGTGTGTATGAGTGCAGTGTGTGTGTGTGTTTGTGTTGCAGAGCCTTGGTGGGGGGGTGGGCATTTTTATAAAAAAAAAAAATATTATTTTAATTTTTTTTTTGTTATATTATTTTTTTTATTATTATTATTATTTTTTTATTATTATTTATGTATTATCAATTTATTTATTTTGTTGTCCCCCCTCCCTGCTTGATACATGGCAGGGAGGGGGGCTCTCCTTCCCTGGTGGTCCAGTGGCATTGGCAGTTCAGTGGGGGGAGGAGGGGGGCTGGCAGAGCTGTTACCTCTCCTGCAGCTCTTCTCTCAGCTCACACTGTAAGTCTCGCGAGAGCCGCACTATGACCCCGCGGCTCTCGCGAGACTTACACTGGGAGCTGACCGAGGTGCTGACCGGACCGGCGCGGAGGAGGAGAGAGCTGACAGGAGCTGCAGGAGAGGTAAGTAACAGCTCTGCCAGCCCCCAGTCTGTATTATGGCAATGTAAATTGCCATAATACAGACACTGACTCGAGTATAAGCCGAGTTGGGGTTTTTCAGCACAAAAAATGTGCTGAAAAAGTCGGCTTATACTCGAGTATATAACTTATTGGACTCAAACAAATAATATATTTGAACTATCCGCAGCAAGTTGGATATTATCATTTCATTTGGATTAGCTACATTCATTGTGATGTTTAATTATATTTATATGTTTTGCTGAGTATTACATAATACCAAATTCTAATTCTTTTAAAAAGTTTTAACTATTTAATGCAAGCATATTGCATGGTATTTTCTCTATTTTACAGTGTATAAGGCTAAATATTTAAAGGTGTACACTATTGACTACTCCTGGATATTTATTAGATTTTATCTAATATTCCCCTCTCTTTTTTACATACATACAGACATACATTCATACATAATAACATACATACATACATAATAACACACATACTGACAGACATGCATACATACATACAGAATAACATAAATCATAGGCGGGCGCACGGGGTGTGCCGGGTGTGCCTGGGCACACCCTAATCCCCGCGCCACGCCTATGGATTGAGACCGGCAGGCTTCCCGGTCGGCTCATGCAGAGCCAGCGCCATCCGAGTGCCGGCTCTGCTCTAAGCCTCCCTCACCGACCCACATGCAGGGAGGGAGGCAGGAGAGGACCCGGGGAGATAAAGCCAGCAGCTTCGCTGGGTTCCTCTCGCGAGATCTGAGCGTTGCCGCGACCAAATTAGTGGTCTCTTCTCCCCCGCCCCACCCTTAGTGGTCTCTCCTCCCCTGCCTCCCTTAGTGATCCCTCCTCACCTCCCCTGCCTCCCTCCTCTGCCCTCCCCCTCACAAATCACCCAAACATACAGCCAGGACCGGTGCAAGGATTTTTGCCGCCCTAGGCAAATAAAAATTTGCCGCCCCCCCCCCAATGTCCTGCCCACCATGTAACATCACAATGCCCCGCCCATATGGGCCAACGCCAGTCTTCACAAAGTGACTTTTATCTGAAAAGACAGTGTGTTTACATTAAAAAGCCTAGCACAGGCTATAGACATCAGAACCACTACATTATGCTGTAGTGCTTCTGGTGACTATAGTATCCATTTAATGTGAGATTAGTGCCACTAATAATATATTGGATTGCCTACTTACCACCAGATGAGGACAAGAGGCTGATGATGGGCTCAGTCTGGCTCCACAGGTCTGGTGTAGAAGAGGCTCTCTGGAGTCTGTTTTTAACAGTGCTCACAACAATTAACGAACAGGAAGCAGCTCCATTTTTTAGGGCCCCTTACACAGCTCAAGGTCTGGCCGTGACCATGAGTATGCCTACAATGCCCACCCATAAATACCTACATGGCCCACCCATGAGTTCTCTCACAGGAAGTGTAGTGTATGTGTGTAGGGGATGTTTTATGTGTTATTGTAGAGGATGCAATGTGTGTGTGTTCTTATAGAATGTAGTGTATAGGGATACCAATTTGTATAAGGGATGTAGTGTGTTTATAGGGGATGCAGTGTGTGTTTGCGTGTAAGGAATGCATTGTATGTTTCTGTGTGTGTAAGGGGTGCAAGGTGTGTTTCTGTGTATGTAATTGAATGCAGTGTGTGTCTGTAAGGGGTGCATTGATTGTGTAAGAGATGCATTTTGTTTCTGTGTGTAAGAGAATGAGTGTTTGTGTGAACGTAAGGGATGCATTGTGTGTTTCGGGTGTGTCTGTGTGTAAGTAGGAATGCATTGTATGTTTCTGTGTGTGTGTGTGGGGGGGGGGGAATGCATTGTGTTTGTGTGTAGTGTAAAAGAGAGGGTTTGTGGGGTAGGATAGGGACTGAGAGGGGAACAGCTCTTTATTTTTTTAAAAAATTTCATAGTGCTCTCCCCTCCTGTCAATTATTGATTTCCCCTTCCCTCCTGTCCCTCCATGTTCTACCCCTTCTGTCCCTTAGTGCTCTCCCTTGGCCCCCTGTCCCTCTGCAGTCCCCCCTTGGTGGTCTTCTCACTCCCCCTCTCTCCCTTAGTGGTCCTCCATCCCTTCCCTTAGTGGTCCTCCCTCTCCCAAACCCCTTAGTAGACCTTCCCCTCCTCCCCCCACCTCCTTAGTGGTAATCTCCCCCCCCCCAGTGGTCATTACCCTCT
>OW240918.1:58892262-58904930 GCA_933207985.1 Pelobates cultripes | reverse complement strand
ATGGAAATACATTTCCAGGGGGCCCGGTCAGCGCTGCGGTGCTTTAACAGCACGACTGGGCCCACTTTGATGACATCAGAGCGCAGGGAGGAAGTGACTGTCCCGATCACTTCCTCCCTTTAATCACAGAGCCCGCATAGGAACTCTGGCTCCCATCAGCCTGAGCCACTGGACCCCAGGGAAAGTACCTTAAAAGGTAGGAAATAGGAGGGTGACATTTTGCATGTGTCTCTGTGTGTATGTGTGTGTGTCTGTATGTACGTATCTCTGTGTGCATGTGTCTATGTGTATCTGTATGTATGTGTGTCTGTATGTATGTGTGTGTCTGTATGTATGTGTGTGTCTGTGTGTGTGTCTATATGTATGTGTATGTGTGTTTGTATGTCTACATGTATGTGTGTGTGTCTGTCTATATGTGTATCGGTTTCTCTGCATGTGTGTGGGGGCGGGGACGTGTGGGGTAGATGTATTGGACAGGGAAATGTGGGGGTGGGTAGACTTAAGGGGGGGCCAGGGCAATTTTCGCACCGAGGCCCTGTGATTTCTAGTTACGCTTTTGTATTGAACTGGAGTCCATTGCTCAAGATTCCTCAGGAACGGTGCTAGAAGCTGGTGTATGGCTATGCATCTCATTTGCAGAAGGTCATAACATCAAAAGGGTGCTCTACTATCTGCTAAAGATACTTAAGGAGTCATTAAGGAGTTGAATAATTTTGAAACTGGAGAAATAATTATAAGTTGCATTTTCTGTTGAATTTAGAGAAAACACTTGAAGCATGTGTTGTGTTGAGCTATTTCAATTGCTTCTTTGATTTGTTCATTGCAAACAGCTGAAAGTCTGTACATTTTGATAATAAACCTTATTTTCAATGGGGTTGAATCATTTTGATTACATCTGTAAGTATCTGTGTTTGTGAACACTGTTTTAGAGGTGTGATGTGTTTGGTATGCAGTTTGACATATCACTTTAAATGTGATATTTTCTTTTCTCACTCTTAAACACAAGTATTTTAAGAACATTAACTGAAGGCACTTTATAAAATATAATATTTTGTATATTATAGGTTTTTAAATAGAGTGGTAAAATAAGGGCACCATCTATTTATCTAGACTGGTATATGAGTTAAAAGGCTTAAGCTTTTATAATAGTGTTTATTTGGACTTCATAACACTGTTTCTATCTACTTATATTCATTATTAAATAGAGTGTAGAAGAGTGTGTGTTAGAGCCTGAAGTGGGAGTTTTGAAGGATGTATTGGGTAAATAAGGGGCTGAGGGAAAAGTTGCAAAGAAAAAAAAACAACTCATTTTTAATAAAACAAAAAAAATTGATCCACAAGACCAGGCAACATTCTTCCACTGCTCCATTGTCCAGTTCTAATGCTCATGTCACCCATGAGGAAGCATTCGGCAGTGGACAGAGGCACTCTGACTGGTCTGCAGCTTCGCAGCCCCACATGCAGCAAACTAAAACGTAATGTGTGTTCCGACACTTTTCTATCGTGTAATACACAATATATATAGGGAATCAGCTGTGACCTAAACCAGGAAATAAACCGTGTAATACAATTTACATATAAAATTTCGAGACAATTTGGATTGCACTTACAAAATTTCTGTTATAGCGTCCAAAGAATGCTTCCCCTGAAACTTGGGGGGCCGATATCCTTCTGGATTTCTCCACTTGGTTTGTTGCAAAGGCTTTTTAGCTTTGTAGAGACAGGGGCGTAGGGCGTAATGACACATCCTGCAATTGTGGTGTGAGCATGGTCAAATTACTGCTAACACCAGGGAGTCCGAAGTATCTTTGGATACCTTGGTGTCCCCTCTGTCTGCTGGGGTCATTTTCATTGGACACAGACTTTTAGATGAGCTCTGTGCAGCTCTGGAAGTCAGCGTTAACTCATTCATAAAACTGTGGCTGAGCGCCATGGTTTTTGTGGGGTGCAGGCAGCTTTGGAAACTTTGTGGAAACCCTTCATGGTCTGAAAAGACCTGGCAGGGTCACCCTGCGTATTCCAGCCAATATGGACCAGTGCTGGGCTTTGCCAAAGTGTCATATGAAAAAAATGTGGCTGATCAGTGTATATGTAAAAATATAGGGATAAGTAAATAAAATATTAAACGTAGAAAGTGACAGTTTCCTGTTAACTGTGTATAATGTAATTATAAAATATAATCTCTCTGACAATACACTGGGGATAATTCTGACAGCCTTTTAAAGTTTCAGAAGAAAGGAATTGAAATCTCCATATTACTGTAAATCTTTTTTATTTTCTTAGCGTAAAAGATGAACTGACTGGCTACGTATGTAGGTTTCCTATTTGGCAGAATTTGTTAATTTAATTATAGGAAGTGAGTTGGATTAACGAGTTCATATATCCTATTTAGGCAGCTGGTAAAATCTCTTTTTTGCAAAACCTAATGTATGAGCAACCCTTCCAACCCCCTTCCCTTGCAATCTTCTCAACAATAAAAACGTATTCTTTTTAACCAATCTTTTTTCGTGTGGCTACATTTATAACTGATGGACCCATATATGTTTGGTACACATTGCCATGGGATAATGGATATTTTCCTTTGCTCCTGCATGATAAAGGCCGTTCCTAAAATTGTTATTTTGCCTTAACCCCTTAAGGACCAAACTTCTGGAATAAAAGGGAATCATGACATGTCACACATGTCATGTGTCCTTAAGGGGTTAAGGCCCAAGCTCTCTCCATCCATTAGGAATTAAAGCATTTTCTAGCAGTTTAACACAGAGGGTCCCGGACCACTTGCTGCACAGCCCGCATTGAAGGAGTGGTTAAGAAAGAGATCATACACTTCCTTGTAACCATACCAATTCATACCAGCAATGGGAGCTGTGGTAGGCTGAAAGCAGTTAACTAACACTCTCAGCCAATCATAGCCACCCACTGCTGCTCAGGCTAATGCTTTCTCATTAGCCCAAACTACCATTGGTGGCAAAAGGCCTCAGTATGATTGTAACCTCTCTAACAGCTGTCAGTAGTCATATCTTTTCTCTGGCACGGTTTGGTTGGTGTAATGTAACCCTTAGAATCGTAGATACGTTTTTATTTTTTATTATAAGCGATTCACGCCATACAGAATGTGCTACAATTACAGATACTTACATATTCTGTATGTGTGTGCGTGTGTTTATGTATGTATGTGTATAAATGTACAGTATCTCACAAAAGTGAGTATACCCCTTACATTTTTGTAAATATTTTATTATATCTTTTCTTGTAACACTGAAGAAATGACACTCTGCTACAATGTAAAATAGTAACTGTACAGCCTGTATTACAGTGTAAATTTGCTGTCCTCTCAAAATAACACACAGCCATTAATGTCTAAACTGTTGGGCACAGGGACACAAAGGGAATAAACCAATAAGAAGAGTAATTAACTGTACGACACTCCCATAACACACTTACAATCCCTCCCCTCTGCCTGTGAGATAATTAAGGCAGATAATGCATTAACTTAAAGGAACGCTATAGTCACCTAAATTACTTTAGCTAAATAAAGCAGTTTTAGTGTATAGATCATTCCCCTGCAATTTCACTGCTCAATTCACTGTCATTTAGGAGTTAAATCACTTTGTTTCTGTTTATGCAGCCCTAGCCACACCTCCCATGGCTATGATTGACAGAGCCTGCATGAAAAAAAAAAACTGGTTTCACTTTCAAACAGATGTAATTTACCTTAAATAATTGTATCTCAATCTCTAAATTGAACTTTAATCACATACAGGAGGCTCTTGCAGGGTCTAGCAAGCTATTAACATAGCAGGGGATAAGAAAATCTTAATTAAACAGAACTTGCAATAAAGAAAGCCTAAATAGGGCTCTCTTTACAGGAAGTGTTTATGGAAGGCTGTGCAAGTCACATGCAGGGAGGTGTGACTAGGGTTCATAAACAAAGGGATTTAACTCCTAAATGGCAGAGGATTGAGCAGTGAGGCTGCAGGGGCATGTTCTATACACCAAAACTGCTTCATTAAGATAAAGTTGTTTAGGTGACTATAGTGTCCCTTTAATTATCTCCAGGTAGAAAAACACACATTTTTACAAAGTCTAATAAGTACCCCAAAACACAACACATCCCCTGATAGCCCTGATCTGGGTGAACAACACATCCAAAAATCACCCAGGTCAGAGCAGGGGTTCAGGAAATTCCTGGAAGTCTATTTTTGACCGACCGCACGCATGGTTTCATGCCCAAAACAGTTCCAGAGAATTAGGCTGTGCGGCCGGTCTATTTCAAACCGTCGAAGTACCGTTCGAATTACCGAGCGTAATGGTGAATGAACATAGTCAATGGGTGTCCCTTGTTCATGGGCTTCGACTCACCGAACGCCGTTCAACTCCCGTTTAAATAGTCGAAGTTCCCTGGGAGGTTGTGCCATCACATGTCTGATTTGAGTTCCATGAACTCGACGACAAAACACTGCTGAACACGTTCGACCAAATAAGATGGGCGCTGCCATGTGTTCGAATGTTGAATGGCGGCCACTTTGACATTTCGACTGTAGCTGAAGTGCCACTTCAAAAGTTCGAATCTGTTCCAGTTAGATGTCCAAGAGGCAGAAACAGTATCTTCAACCCCCAGTTCACGACAGGGCCATAGTCACAGGGTAGGAGGCTGGCAAACAGGCCCCTCCAAAAACCAGTGGCGAGGTCACTTTCGCCACATGGAGCTATTTATTAAATAGCGGAAAGACGCAAATTAAGAAAAGGACTTTAATTTTAATATTTCAGCTGTCTGATTGGAAGCTCCCAAATGTGGTATTCTTGTGGGATTGCCATGTGTAGGAATACCAAATTAGTGATATAACATCTTATTTAAACCACTGAGAGATATGGCATTGGTTGCGGCATTCCATATGACCAAATGAAAATACTGAATCAGAAATAATGGCTGACTTTCGATCTAAAAAAAAAATCAACTAAATGGGCTAAATTTAATTAGGATAAAACTACTTTTTTGTTTGAATTTATTTATACAAATTGAAAACTTCCGCCATGCACAAGTCTAGAAATTTCTGGTGGTAACGGTTACAAACCACAAGGAAAAAACAAGGTGTTGGTTACATGCAACTGTTGGAACCACAAATAAAGATTATGACAAAAACTAGTATGAATCTGACCTAGGCAGACACCGATTGAATGAAAACTGTCATTCTTCACCTGGCCCTCCGCTCCCCTGCTGCAATCTTAACATCTGTAACACCCACCTACGGACTGTGCCTCTCTTCTGGGCTTTGTTGATTTGCCCTGCTTAGGGACACTTCCTCCATGACGCTGACATGCTGGCCTCTTTTTCAACATGCTGGCATCTGAATGGAGTGGTCACATCACTCTGTTCCTATACTGTCTAGCCAGCACTTTTATTGTCGGCTTGGGAGTATCAAAGCAGTTGCTATAGATGGGGTGCAGAGGGAAGTCCTCTGGGAGGTCTTTTCTACTCTCTCTGGCTCTCAGTTCCACGGCATTGAGTGTCTGCCGAAGAACTGATAGTCAGATGGGGAAAAAAAAACAATTTTTAAATAGTTTTTTTCTCTAAATCTATACATTTTCCTACCAAAACTGCTAGCACAATGTGCTTTGTGTTCCACATTACTGCATCCCATATCAACCATGTGCTTCATGTCATCCCCCCATTACACCCAGTATGATGAGGGGTGCAGCATGATTTCTTTGTCTTTATTAAAAAGTGGAACATAGCTAGCAGGTACTTTATAATGTATAGATGGAATTTTAAGTGCTTTTAAAAGAGCTAACGTTCTTTATTTCATAAGAGGCTCCCGTTAAGGATGCCCAGTGTCCTAAACCGGGTGCATTCTCCTAGAACTCTGTGAGTGTTGTGTATGTGTGTGTGGTGTGGATGTACGGTGGGTGAACGTTGTATGTGTCTGAGAATGTGTATAGTGGCTGAGTGTTGTGTATGTCATGGGCGACTATTGTGTGTGCGCATGAAGGAAGCTGAGAGCTGTATGTGTGGGGTAGTCTAAGTGTGCCTGTGCGTGTGACTAATGTTTGTGTCCGAGTATGTGTGTGTGTGTGTGTTTGTCTTCCTCTTGCTTATATTCCCCTGGTGGTCAGTGGAGAGCCTTCCCTGGTGATCCAGTGAGGAGCTTTATATTTAACTGTAAGAGCTCATTTATGGTCTTGGCACACAGTTAATGACTCAGAGCACTGGCTGCTGTGCTCAGGGTCATTGAGAAGCACCAAGAGACTGTGAGGAAGCGCTTAAAGTGGCCTGCTCTCAATATTGGTGCAGAACACAACACTCCCTTAATTAGGTGTGGGGGCACAAAGCCAATCAGGAGGACAAGGAGGGCCCACTCACAGCCAGAGCTGGAGTTCCAGCCCCTGACATGGGCATGGGACCTAGGGTAGTCTTATAGGTCCTAGGTGTACAAAAAACTAAATTGTAGAGTAGTGATATGCTTACATCAGGGAGTACCTAGAGCAAACCAAAGGGGTAACCAATGGAGAGCAATATTCCCTGCCTTCTAGATGTGATTCATCATTATTAATACTATTCATATGGTTATGTTGGTGATCACAGTGAAGGAATGCTAAAGTTGTTGGAGATATACAGCCATAGCACAAAATATACACCAAAGAAAAGACATCTTCCAATTATCGAAGGTTTAGTGTTTTTTGTATCTTCACATATACAGAACTATCTTGACACTTTACTATACTTCTGTCCTTCTGTGTAGGACAAATCAAGGGCATGATCAGGATATTGTTTAGAAAGACTTTCTTAATCACTTTATACATAGTTAAAAAAACTGCTGGATAGGTGTAGGGGTCCTGTAGAGCCCCAATGTGGCGAAGAACAATGAAGAGAGAGACAGCAAAAAAGGACAAATGATGACCCATTACATTAGTATATAGAGTACATATCAGTGAGTGTATAATCAACACCATTGATAGTTCCTGGAGACATTAAAACAGTCACAAGGCTGACTGTTTGATAAATATCACCAGAACCCAGAGATTATGTAGCTTTCAAATTAAATTTAAATGTAGGGTGAGGGTTCAATCTGTCTCTGCAGCACTTTTCCCATTGTTGCGAGTGGGAATCATGGCTCCAGCTTAAAATAGAAGGTGCATCCTGTGAGTGGAACTCACACTAATCTTTGGCAGGCCATAGCATGTATGGTGCAGCCATGAGTTCAGGGGCCCCTCAGTGTTTAATTCACAGTGTGACTTCACTTGTGTGCACTACAACAACCAGCCTATTGAACATGGCAGATCAAAACACACACACACACACACACACACATCTATCTGCCTATCGATGTATGTATGTATCTGTTTTATGTCTATTTCTTACTCTTATGTGTCTGTCTGTGTCCCTTCCTTTGTATTGATGCATTGGTGTATAATCATGCTCTGTAAATGATATATTGCACACAGCTTCATGCTCCTCTTGTGATAAAGTCTGGCAGTGTGTGCTGCTCTGCCATAGGTTCTGTGTCTGTGTGTGTGTCTGTGTGTGTGTGTGTGTCTACTGATGATGCGATTCCTGGGCTGAGCTTTCCAGAGGAAGCAGTGCTCGGCGCTGCTATACTGCTTTGCCGCCACTAGAAGGCGCTCTAAGCGATCAATAGGGGAGTCTCTTCCCTGCTTCACTGCAGCCGGAAAGGAGACAGATAAAGATTTTTTTTATTATTATTATAACCTATATTTCTCTACTGAAAATAAAAAAATATATATTTTTTAAACTCCTGACGCAAGAAATAAATCATGTCTTACCAAGGGAAGAAGAGCATCCCTCACATCACGGTAAGCAGCCCAATGCTGGGGGTAGGCTGGGATTTCAGCACCAGGCTCTGTCCTTTGTCATCAGTGCATTGATGGACAGCGCTGGCTGAGAGGGGGAGGGGGAGGGGGGGGGGGCTGGCTGCTCAGATTGGGTGCTGTCACCCCAGGGGGTCAGTGAGGGGGGCAGGCGGGGGAGTCACTGGGCTGGGGGCTTTGTGTTCATTACTGTATCTCCTAACAGCCAGGTGCTGCCACCTCCCCACCCATTAAACCCAGCAGGATGAGGGGTGCAGCAAGATCTCTTTGTATTTATTATAAAATGGGACATGGCTGGCAGGTGCTGTATCTATTGTGGAAAACTGGGATGTTTGGAGAATGTGTTGTCTTTATTTACCAAACAGTGCAATGGGTGCTGAGAATCAATTAGAAGGATTTCCAAGACTGGCCTTAGATTGGCTACTGTTTATAATGTAACCATTTCACTTCTGGAGGAATTGACAGCTCTGCAGGACACAAACCGTGATACATTTTTGTTTTTTTACTATCACTGTATCTATTTTGGAATGCATTGGGAGTGTGAAGAGCTGTTCTCAGGCAGTGCTAAAAGTGGAGCAGTCACCATGGGAACCAGTGGAATGTTCCTGCTGGTCACCCCACTTTTAGAACTTGTCCCCTTTTATTGCTCATTATAATGACCTCCCAATGTTTTTGCCGCTTTAATTTAACCACCATGTGACCTGTAACATTATACCCTGTATTATGGAATGTGATATTCATCTTCCCTCATTATTGTGTGCAATTATTATGATGCATTCCAGGGTATCTCCTATAGACAGAGCACAGGCGCCATGACAGAGACAACACCCCCTGATCTATTATTAGAGCAGCCTCATAGTAAGACATTGAGCTGGGCATCGGAGGGAAATGTGGACAATGAGTGCAATATTCATTTGTAATGCAAATACAAGACAGCCTTTTGATTGCATTCATTCCCAGCTATACAGTACATATCACAGCACCCCTGCTCTAGAGCTGCTTATAAAACCTACTGATGTGAAAGAAGCATGTTCTAATAGCCAGCAGAAAGCCTGAATCTCATAATAAAAAGATCATGTCTTGCCTCCCTTAGATCTGTTATAGAAGAACATTGAGAGTGTCTTATGTAATAAGTGCTGGAACACTGTAAAAGTATACAGTACTTTATTCATGAAATTCCAGCCCCTTTAAACCTTGCTAATTTTTATACCATTAAAATAATTACATTGTTTGTATATACAAAATTATTATTATTTTATTATATACACATACACACACACACACACACACACGTATAGGCACATGATGCACACCATTGTAATATATTCCTTCCGTGATATAGAGAGAACATATTTACAATATTCATACAGAAACAACTGGGGCTTATTTACTAAGCTGTGAATTTATACCACTTTTGCAAAATAAAAAAAATAATGGAAAAACAGCAGTAAGTAATATTATTCTAGATTTTGTTATCGCGTTGTCAGTTCGAAGTACTTCTCCGTGAATAATCTCCTTTGATTCCATGTTATTTATTTTCCTTGTTATAGTGCAAACCGTGCAAATGAACAGAACAGATGGCACAGGGAGACATGTCGACCCCCACCCTCCCCCCTCCCTGTCTCTCCGCATGCCCAAAGCTTGTGCCCCCAGGAATGAAAGCATAAGCTGTGATACACCTGCAGATTATGTCTTTAGCAGACATCTCTCAATGATCTTGCAGATCTTTTCATGTAATGTTTATGTCTCACACTGCTAATTGGTCGGTTTACCATTCACGTACCATCAGGTGAATAGACTGCTCAACAAAGTTTCTCTCCACGAATACTCAATGAATTGACATATATCACCAATTGAATCTGTCCAGTATCCCACTTCTGTGTCTTTTAAAACAGTTTAATACACTTGTTCTGTAACTCTGGCAGTGGTATTTTTAGTCATCTAATAGATTGTTAAAAAAAAAAAAAAGATGCATAATGACTGTGGGGTCCTTTATCATTGCACACAGGGAATATTTAATATACAGGATGCTGTGTTCCTTCTCTGTGACTAAAAGATATTCTAATCTATCAGATTCACATGCTCAGAATGGGTAGGATGCTGCTGGGATGGGCGTAGAATAATGGGTTTACGCAGTAATCATTCAAAGATATACAGCAAACTAAAAGATAAGTCGCTCATAGCTAAACAAGGTTCTAGTTGATTTAGTGTTTCAGTAGATAATAAGATTACCCGGTGTGTTAATAATGCACATGCCGAGCTAGGGGTTGATCGAAGGCATTTATGTTTAGACAGATAGAGCTGTGATATTTAATCTGTGCAAAATATCAGCCATTTTCACTTGATTCAATTTTACAATGAATTATTTGTAGAGTTATCATCATTATTGGTATTTGTATAGTGCCAACTAATTCTGCAGCGCTTTACAATATTATGAAAGGTTAACAAAAGAAGCACAAGTAATTCATAAGGATACCACAAGTGTGTTTAAAATGACAGGTTTAAAAAAAAAAAAAAAAAAAAGCTCTTAAAGAGCCTTTAATAAGTTTAGATCAGTTACATTACTGACATTACAGACTTATCGGGAGCCGGTAAATATTTATTCAAATAATATTGATTTTTGAAAGAATATTGAAAAATTGTATTATGTTTAGCACTGAAAATATCAGATTTGGTCATTCAGTGCCATTTATCAAGCACATAATCTTTGATAAATGACCTTGCAGCCAACGGACACATAAAAAAAAAAAAAAAAGACTTTGGGGTTAACATTGCCTCCACATTAGTATAAGGGAGGTTTATTTACTTTTCTTATAACCCCTTAAGGACATGTCATGATTCCCTTTTATTCCAGAAGTTTGGTCCTTAAGGGGTTAAAGGGATGTACAGGTCACTATTTATACTATTTCATTATTAAAAAAAAAAAAAAAGGAGGGGGGCGTTCTCGTGCCCCTTGCCCTCACAGTGGGGGCATTTATATAAATATGGGAATTAAACACTAAATGGGAGCAAGCTATTATCCTCCCCATTCCCCACTTATAAGCGGAAGGTGGAGGTAAAATTTCAATAATCCTCTCTCCCAATTTTGCAGTGCAGTTTTTTTTTTTTTTTGCTTCTAAAATACTACTATATAGGATATTATCACTTAAGTTTCTGGAACTTGTAGTTCACATCAAGTCAAGTCACAAAGTTATTTTCATGTGACACTCAGTATGGAAACTATTCTCCTGGTAACCTGGCAAGGTGGCTCAGTCACATGTGGGAGGAAAGGGACATTGTGCAGCGTCATTGCCTGTTCAAATGCATTTGATATTTATTTCAGAACTTTTCAGCTCATATAAGCACTACAGCCCATTGCTCATCTAATGGACAGACGTGACAAGGATGCAGGGAGGACACACTCCTTTTAAAGGAAGGCTCATCACTAACTATAAATAAATAACTTATGGTTTGCTCCAACTACCATGACCACTTTATTGATTTAAAGTGGGCATGGTGCATGCAGTTTGTATGTGCAGTGTTTTACTATAAAACACTGCACTTGCAGAGTATAACCTGTGCTGCTTAAGGTGTGATTACACCTCTTGCAGCGTCATTGAGATGTCATCTAGAACTCTGGGCTGGCTGATGTCAATTATGTTCAAATTTCATTGCACAGACTGTCAGTCATTGGCTAAGAGCGGCAGCAGAGGAGGTGGCGATGAGTGCTTGGTGAACCCTTAGCAAGTTGTCAAACTGTGAAAAAGTCCTTCAAACTGGAGGAAGAAAAATGTATATTTTCTTATATGTATATATAAAAGCGTATCAATTAAACTGTTAATAGCGCCAGACTGATTCCTCTTCCTCATCTGTCACTAGTCTAATACTATCCTTACCTTTTTGTGTAATTTTACCCCACTCCCTCTAGCATGTAAGCGCATTGAACAGGGCCCTCAACCCCTCTGTTCCTGTGTGTCCAACTTGTCTGGTTACAACTACATGTCTGTTCGTCCACCCATTGTAAAGCGCTACGGAATTTGTCAGCGCTATATAAATAATAACATAATAATAATAATAATATTTTATGTACTTATGCATTTCTATACCCATACCAGTGATGTATTTTGGACTTGTGCTGCCCTAAGCATCATAACACTCGGGCACACCCCCAATATAATTTGCCCCACCCCTTCCTGTCAAGGCTGCACCTCTTCCTGTTTAAGACCAACATGCACATTGACTGACTGACACACACACACAATCACTGATAGACTTTCACTGAGACACACCATGATACTGACACACTAACACACATTGTCCCACACACTCACAAATTTTATATATATATATATATATATATATATATATATATATATATATATATATATATATACACACACACACACACACACACACACACACACGGCTTGACAAATTTGTTTGGAATCTAGGAGCCAGCTAAAAAAGTTAGGAGCCAGTTTTTTTTTTGTTTTTTTTTAAGGGACACTATGGTCACCAGAACCACAACAGATTAATGTAGTTGTTCTGGTGCCTATAGCCTGTCCCTGTAGCCTTTTCAATGTAAACGCTGCCTTTTCAGGGAAAAGGCAGTGTTTACATTGCTGCCTACTAAGACCTCTAGTGACAGTCACTCAGACGGCCACTAGAGAGTCCTGTGTCAGTACTCTGCATGGAGGCACTGAATGTTACCCACAGAGAACATGTGTAATATCCTCGCATTGGCTTAGCTTAGATCATTAAGAGCTGAGAAGAAAGAGCTCAGAGGACAGTGCTCCCTCACCACCCGCCGTAATATGTGCAGCTTTCACCTCCGGGTGGGCCTTGAGTTTGCCAGCTCTTGG
>OW240918.1:58799068-58892162 GCA_933207985.1 Pelobates cultripes | reverse complement strand
CATCATCATCCTCATCTGCTTGTAAGTAGGCAATCTAGTATATTATTAGTGACACTAATCTATAATTTACCTCGCATTAAAGGGACACTATAGCTTAATGAAGTGGTTCTGGTGTCTATAGCTGGTCCCTGCAGGCTTTTTAATGTAAACACACACTGTGTGCAGCACTGGCGTTAGTTCATATGGCAGATCATATGGGTGGGGCATTTTGATGTGACATGTGGGGGCAGCAAATTTTTATTTTGTCTAGGGTGGCAAAAATCCTTGCACCGGCTCTGATCCTGGGCAGGTGCACCAGTCTACTGGTGACCCACAGGAGGGGAGTGCACTGATTGCACTGCACTGCACTCTCCTCCTGCCCAGCCCCGTCTTTACCGCAGTGCAAGTGCCCTCTGCCCCTAATTTACAGTGGCTCACACTCACAACAAGCAGTGCCTGGAGCCATGAAGGAGCGGGTATGGCAAAGAACTACTGATTAGCATAACATCAATATCCGTTATAAAACCAGGAAAAGGTGGGCATGGATGGTGAACTGATTTGGTGGTGCAATGGGCCACTTGACTGGTTTTGCCCCCCAGGCCTAAGGCTGCCAGCCCTCCCCTGGTCACTGGGGAGGTCTTTTTGCGGCCGCTGGCGGACTTGTCCTGGCGGCCGCTGGGGGAGCTGCGCGAGCTGCGCTGGCTCTGCTCCCCAGCACACAGCTGAATGAGACCGGTGCCGGAATATGACGTCATATTCCGGCGCCGGTCTCATTCAGCAGCACGCGAGGGCGGGAGGACAGAGCCAGCGAAGCTCCCCCAGCGGCCGCCAGGACAAGTCCGCCAGCGGCCGCCAAAAGACCTCCCCAGCGGCCGACAGGACATGTCCCCCAGATGCCCCCAGAAGACCTCCCCAGCGGTAAAAGTCCCCCAGCGGCCCCCAGAAGACCTCCCCCTGGCAGGTATAAGTAATGTGTCTGTCTGTGTCATGGTGTCTGTCTGTATGGTGTGTGTGTATGTGTCTGTCTGTCTGTGTCATGGTGTCTGTCTGTATGTATGGTGTGTGTGTGTCTGTCTGTCTGTGTCATGGTGTCTGTCTGTCTGTATGGTGTGTGTGTGTCTGTCTGTCTGTGTCATGGTGTCTGTCTGTATGGTGTGTGGGTGTCTGTCTGTGTCATGGTGTCTGTCTGTATGTATGGTGTGTGTGTGTCTGTCTGTCTGTGTCATGGTGTCTGTCTGTATGGTGTGTGTGTCTGTCTGTCTGTCTGTCCGTCATGGGGTGTGTGTGTCTGTCTGTCCGTCATGGGGTGTGTGTGTCTGTCTGTCATTCATGGGGTGTGTGTGTGTGTGTCTGTCCGTCATGGTGTGTGTGTGTCTGTGTCATGGTCTGTCATGGTGTGTGTGTGTGTGTCTGTCATGGGGTGTGTATCTGTAATGGTATATGTGTGTTTCTGTGTCTGTCATGGTGTAAATGTGTGTTTAAAAATAGTGTTTTTGCTCACCTTTTTTTTTTTCCCACGCAGCGTGCTGGTCTCCCTCGACTGGCCCTGCCTCTATAGCTGAGATCATCAAGCTTGATGATCTCAGCCAATCCAATGCTTTGCCATAGGATTGGCTGCAAAACGCCACTCCAATTAGCATCTCCTCATAGAGATGCATTGAATCAATGTATCTCTATGGGGAACGTTCAGCACCTACAGAGTCTGGAGGCCCTGAATGTAGGTGCACTAACACAGGAAGCACCTCTAGTGACCGACTGAGTGACTGTCACTAGCAGTGTCACTTTGAAGCAATGTAAACACTGCCTTTTGTCTGAAAAGTCAGTGTTTACGTTGAAAAGCCTGTAGGGACATGCTATAGACACCAGTACCACCACATTAAGCTGTGTGTGTGCGTCTGCTAGTGAGTGAGCTTGCTTGCATGCGTGTGCCTGCTAGTGAGTGAGCTTGCTTGCATGCGTGTGCCTGCTAGTGAGTGAGCTTGTGTTTTTATGTCAATGAGCTGATGTATATCAGTAAGATTGTTTGTCTATGAGGCTGTGTATCAATGAGCTTGTGTGTGTCACTGAAATGTCAGTGAAATTTCCTGTGTCTGCATGTGCGTATGCTTACTGTATAATTAAACGTTTTACCCTGAAAAGATCAATATTTTATATTAGAAAAAGCAATATATATATATATATATATATATATATATTACTCAATCATCTGTCCTGACAAGACATAGCCTTACATATTACACGCGACAATATATGGCGCAGTGACTTATGGGGCTGGCACAAATTTTTTTTCCAGGGCTGCTTTGTATCCCCAGTCCGGCCCTGTTCCCATGCCCAAAACAGTTCCAGAGAATTAGGGCTAACGGTCGGTCTCTCTGTCTGGAATACAAAAGTACATACGTCACGTGAACATTAAAAGGCATTGGGCAAGGTCAGGCCCCTCCAAGAACCCTTGACGAGGTTCAGTTTGTCACAGGGCCATATTCACAGGGTAGGAGGCTGGCAAACAGGCCCCTCCAAAAGCCAGTGATGAGGTTACTTTCGTCACAGTCTATATCCTCAGAGGGATTTTACCTCCGCTATTAGGATGAATAGATACAGTTCACACTTATTGTAGAACAAACACAATGTAGCCAACTATTTAAGCAGTTATAACTTAAGATCCCACGTTGATCCCGTGTGTTTTGGCGCTAAATAAACGTGCCTTGTCTTAGGTTAGAAATTTGTAAAATAGATCAATGCATACTTCTAAAATGCTCTATCCTTTAAAGCTGCACATCTCATAAAAATTCAAAATAAATTCAGGCATAATGCAAAAGAAAAAAAAGGAACGCCCTACGTGTTTTGGCGCTAAAAAACTGCTCCTTCATCTGATTGCCCAAGATAAAAGCGCAGTTTTATAGCACCAAAACGTATGTTAGGAGTTCCTGATCCTTACAGAGTGAGATCTTAAGTTACAACTGCTTAAGTAGAATTGGATACATATTGTTTGTTCTACAATAAGTGTAAACTGTGTCTATTGACCCTAATAGCTGAGGTAAAATCCCTCTGAAGATATACACGATTAAAGGGACACTATAGTCACCCAGACCACTTCATCTCATTGATAGTCCTTGGTCCCATACTGTTCTCCATCTATACTGCCTCCCTTGGTAAACTCATTAGCTCCTTTGGCTTCCAATATCATTTCTATGCAGATGACACGCACATCTACCTGTCCTCTCCTGATCTCTCCCCATCCCTCTTGACTAGTGTCTCTGACTGCCTCTCTGCTGTTTCTAACTGCATGGCTGCCCACTTCCTTAAACTAAACTTGACCAAAACTGAAATTCTGGTCTTTCCTCCCTCAAGTGTTGTTACTCCTGTGTCTGTCTCCCTCCAAGTCAACGGTGCTACCATCAGCTCCACCACGCAGGCTCGCTGCCTAGGTGTTCTCTTTGACTCCGACCTCTCCTTCAAGCCTCGTGTTCAATCTATCGCCAAAGTCATTTCCATCTCAAAAACATTGCGCGCATCCGCCCCTACTTAACGCCAGATGCGACTAAGGTGTTGGTCCATTCCACTGTCCTTTCTCGCCTTGACTACTGTAATCCGCTTCTCAGTGGTCTTACGTGCTCCCAACTTGCGCCGTTACAGTCCATAATGAATGCGGCGGCGAGGCTCATCTTCCTGTCCGCCCGCATCTCCCATGCCTCACCCTTCTGTCAGTCCCTACATTGGCTTCCTATAAATTATAGAGCTCAATTTAAAATTCTGGTTCTTGCTTTCAAATCTCTACATAATGCTGCTCCCATCTATCTATCCTCCCTTATACACAAGTATGTCCCGTCTAGGCCCTTACGATCTGCTGAAGACTTACGTCTATCTTCTGTCCGTACTCCCACCTCTGATGCTCGCCTTCAAGATTTTTCGAGGGCTGCACCGTTCCTGTGGAACTCGCTTCCCTCCTCCGTTAGATGCTCACCAAGGCTCCACTCCTTCAAAAAATCATTAAAAACCCACTTCTTCATAAAAGCGTATCAATTAAACTGTTAATAGCTCCTGACCGATTCCTCTTCTGCAACTGTCACTAGTCTAATACCATCCTTACCTTTTTGTGTCATTTTACCCCACTCCCTCTAGCATGTAAGCTCATTGAGCAGGGCCCTCAACCCCTCTGTTCCTGTGTGTCCAACTTGTCTGGTTACAACTACATGTCTGTTCGTCCACCCATTGTAAAGCGCTGCGGAATTTGACGGCGCTCTATAAATATAATAATAAATAATAATATAGTCTGGGTGCAGTGTCCCTTTTTCCCTTAGTCCTGCAATGTAAAACATTGCAGTTTTGGAGTACTAAGACTGCCTCAAGTGACTGTCTATCAGACAGCCACTGGAGGCACATCCTGGATTCTAGCGGACAAGGAGTCCCTTAAAAGAAGCTGGATGTCCTCATGCTCTGCATGAGGACATTCAGCAACCGTGAAATCCCCATAGGAAAGCATTGAGGCAATGCTTTTCTATGGGAAAGACCTAATGCGCTTGTGGCACTTGCACATGCCCATTTGGTCTCCCTGTCGGATGACTTTGGAGGAGGTGGAGCATGACCAAGCTCCAAGGGACATGGGCACAGAAATCGGGTGAGTAAATAAAGGATTTTTAAAACCCTTTATCTGCTACATGGGTGGGCCATTGGGGGTGGGGGACCAGTGGGCATTAAAGTGTTAGGTATACAGATTTGTGTTCCTAACCCTATAGATTCCCTTTAATAATACTGTGATTACCTGAATGTATGCTGATCTTTTTTATGTAAATATTTTTGTAGATATGCCCTCCACACAAAAAACGTCAAAGGATATTTCCAATAGAAGCAGAAATCAGGTGTGATGCTTTTTTCACCACTTTTCACTTTTGCATTTATTTTAATACTGAACTAACTGGTTGTTTTATCTAATCCCTGGATTTTTTTTGGTATTACTATTTATTAGTATGAGGAAACAAAAGTCATTATTTAAAGAATTAACATTTTGAGTTTATACAGCTAGTGACTCTCCAATCAGATCCCTTTCAATGGGGATTGTAACGGACCGTTTTGCACACAAGGGGTAAAAACCGTTTAGGCGATCGGCCCCCTTCCCAGAGATACAGGCACAGCTACTGCAGAACACCAAAACTCACGAACTGGATACAAAATAGCACTCCAACTCCCGAACTGGAACCTCCCAAATAGCTGCTAGCAGACGAACAGGAAAAGCAGCTTACACTCCTGGCAATCAGTCTCTAACAGCATACAGTGAATCCCCCCAAGAACGAGACAAGGCTCTGTGTTGAGGGTCAAGCAGTGGTCTGAGGTGCTGGCACACCCAGCCTGGTTTTTATTACAGTGTTTTCAAATACAGGACCGCCCACAGGGAGGTATAAAACAACCAATCACATCACAGTTACATCCCACATATTCCCTCCCCTTATCCTGAGAGGAAACTCAATTACACATACAGTTAAAACATACTTTCTACCCAACTTTCATAACTCTAAAACCATACATCACATTCACATAAAATTACATATTCACAATCAATCCATTCAGGGGAACAACATATTCAAAAATGGCATGAATCAGACCAGGGGTTCAAAAGTTAGTAAAAAGTCCTTTGTGACTAAATGAAGCATGGCTTTTTGGCCCAAACCAGTTTCAGAGTCTTCTATCCTGGAGATAAGTAATTCAATTATCTCCCAGGACAGACACAAGACTCCATTAAGCACATGGTTGCAAAAGACACAAAACACTTTAAAATACATAGAGTCACATTTTACACATAACACACAGACATTTCACATATCCCCAGATAGCTCAGGTCTGAGCGCACATTATTAAGTGAATGGCGCTCGGACCACACAAATACAGTTTAATCGCCATGGAGCCAAAGTCTTTACAGTCAGTTTCATACGAATGGGCTCCATGGGATTCCTATCTGGGGTATAACACATTCAACCAAAACTACCGAACCCCAGGCAGAAAAGCACGAATTAAGCTTTTCTGCAGGTAAAAAAGATGTCTTTTAACAGGGGACCATAGTCCAAAGGCAGCAGGCGAGCAACCAGGCTTCTCCAATGCAATGTGGCGAGATTGGTCTCGTCACAGGGATTATAACACATACAGTCAGGTCTGGAAATATTTGGACACTGACACAAGTTTTGTGATCTTGGCTGTTTACCAAAATAAATTCAAGTTATAGTTAAATAATGAAATTAAAGTTCAGTCTCTCAGCTCTAATTTGAGGGTATTCACATCCAAATTGCAGGAAGGGTTTATGAATTACATCTCTTATTCTATTAATATATAGCCCCCTCTTTTTTAAGGGACCAAAAGTAATCGGACAATTGACAAAAACTGTTTCATGTTTGGGCTAATCCTTTGTTATTTCGTCATCAATTAAGCAGTTAAAAGATTGGAGTTTTATTCTCTGTTTGGCATTTACAATTGGAAGCTATTGCTGTGAATCCACAACAGGCAGTCAAAGGAGCTCTCAATGCAAGTGAAACAGGCCATCCTTAAGCTGCAAAAAATTAATCAGAGAGATAAAAGAAACATTAGGAATGACAAAACCAACAGTTTGGTTCATTCTGAAAAAAAAGAATGCACTTGTATGCTCTACAACACAAAACAGGCCTTGATGTTCATGAAAAACAACAGTGGTGGATGATCGTAGGATCCATTCCATGGTAAAAAAAAAACCCTTCACATTATCCAGCCAAGTGAAGAGCACTCTCCAGGAGGTCAGCACATCATTATATTAATACAAAAAAAAGCAAGTCATGCTCTCAAACTCCCACTACTGTTGGGTGGCAGCACCAACCATAGTACACATCAGCCCCAATACATACAGTAAAATCCAACGAAAAAAGTTACCTGCGCTCTCTCTCAAATCCCTATGTATATTTAAACAAATTGAGGTTATTTAGTTACTCCAATGACCACGTCAAGGCAAACCTCTCAGGTGGGTCCTACACTAACCATTCACTATGCTTCCTTGAGCTTCTGGCAAATATATCTCTAATGAGACAGAGAGAGCTATTTTTTATATCCACCCCTACATACTTATTAACCCTTAATAGGGAACACATGGGATGGGTGGCAGCATTGCAACATTACCGGAAGCTCAAGGAAGCATAGTGAATGGTTAGTGTAGGACCCACCTGAGAGGTCTGCCTTGATGTGGCAGATGGGCATTCCCTCCAATGGCCATTGGAGTAACTAAATAACCTCCATTTGTTTAAATATACATAGGGATTTGGGAAAGAGTGCAGGTAACTTTTTTTCATTGGTTTTTACATCGTTATCCTAGTCTACTATAAAGGGAGGACGTCACAAGAGCAAATACAGAGGCTTCACCACAAGGGGCAAACCATTTATAAACAGAGCCCAAATTAGACTTTGCAAAAAATCACCTAAATAAGCCAGCTCGGTTCTGGAACTGCATTCTCTGCACAGATGAAACTAAGAATAACCTGTAAGCAACAAAGAATAATGGTTAAAACTATTTGTTATACACACCGACCAGTGGATACACAATTATACTTAACTAAATTGAGAGCAGAATTTCCAGATAAATATATTTAAGGTCAATAATAACCGGAATCTGTAAGAAAAACAATGCAAATACACATAGTGCAATCTGTTTCATATATATCAGATGCCTAAATGGTAAGAATAACACTCACAAAGATAGAGCCATACCAGACTCTAGGGTGCCACTACTGGTTTCGAATATTCATCAGCCAACAAAGGGAATTATTTCCTCAAAAATAGTTTTATTGTTAAAAATATACATTTTAAAATAAAGATAATAAAAGGACTTACTGTATAAAAGCAGTATGCAATACAAATCTCAATTGATGATATACAATTTTTCATTAAAAATAGTCCTTATTAGTAGGCAAATGCGTTTCAGCTATATTTCAGTCTTCCTCAGTGCCAAATAAGTTCCACAAATTAATTTTAGCATTATTGATTTCAGTATATCAGTTATAATTATTTCTAACTGCTTCTGTTATATGTACTTTTTTTTACTTATATCATCTTACAAGCTACTCCTAAGGGTTGATTGGGATTAATGCAGAGACAGATAAAGAAAACAGCCTAAGCAACAGGCAGAAATTGAAATTGAGTTCTTTGAATACAGATGGACACAAAAACCGATAAACAAGCCAGAGTCAAGGAATACAGAATGGAGAATAGTCAGGAATTAGCCGGGGTAAATTTTTGAGAATAACATAAGGATCAATAATGCACTCTTGGATAAGCACAAAGTAATAGAAGAAAACCCACAGCACACCATTTCATGCAAAAATATTTATTCAATTAGATATAATATATCATGTCATAAGTATACAATCAAAAGTGCAATAAAGATAAAGTGCAAAGTATCCACACCTTAATCCACATAAATAAAGTGCAACAAGGTTACCTTTAGAAACTGTCTACTGACTTAGAGCTGGGGACAAAAATATCCCAACGTTTCTGCCACTACCTTGATCACAGGAGTCTGATCACACTGTGATCAAGGTGGTAATTTTGTCTCCAGCCCTAGGTTAGGCCCTAGGTTAGGCCCTGGGTTGTGAAGCCTTAGGCAAAGCTCAAACATGAGGCCCCCACTAACACCTAAAGTTAAAACAAAATAGGGGTTTGCATTGTGTATAAGGTGCTGTAGTTGTATTGGAGGACAATTCATTAAATTCATTGTTCAGAGGCTTGCAGTGTCTTGCCTCCCTGTGCCTCTGCATTGTAAGCTCTCTGACTGTAGTTATGTCATAATTTGCAAACTAAATTAATTTGAAATAAACAAATGTAATTAGCAATTATGCTAATTGTTTATGCATGACTGCGGGGTATGGTTATATAGCCTTGCAGTTGTGTATGCATAAGTGCTGGTGTGTATATTGTCTACCTGTATATGTGCCTGAAAGTGTGTGTCTGACAGAGAGTATAATTGTGCGTGAATGCATGTGTCTGTATGTGTATGGGGTGTGTTGTGTGCATGGTTGCTGCCTGTGACCTTTGTGCCGGTGTGTGTGTATGATGAATGTCTTCAGCTTGTGACTGTGAAAAGCTGAGTAAAGGGGTAACTGTGGCAGAGTGAGTGTGACAGGGAGAGGGGGTGAAAATGATAGGGGGGTGATTGTAACATGGTTGGAGGAAGGAATATGACAGGGCAATGGGAAGTAAGTGTGACAGAATTGGAGGAAGTTAATGTGTCAGGGTGAGTGGGGCATGGGGGGTGTATCACAGGGTTGGGGTGAATGTGCCATGTTTGGAGGAGGCAGTGTGACAGAATTAGGGGAGTGTAACAAGATTAAGGGGGTTAATGTGGCATTATTAAAGGCATTAATGTGAAAGGGTGAATGTGACAGGGTTGGAGAGGAGAGTGTGACAGTTTTGGGCAAGTGTGGCACAGCTGGAAGATAGGATTTAAGGGATTTATGTGGTAGGGTGAGTGGCAGAGTGAAGGAGGTGAGTGGGACAGACTGATAGAGGATGAGTGTGACAGAGTTGGAAGGTGAGTGTGACAGTGCAAGAGAAGGTTAGTGACAGGATTGCGGCAGATGAGTTTTGTATGGTTGGAGGGGCTGAGAGTGTTAGGGGTAGGTTGGGGGAATAGAGGCTGTATTGTGGGAGGTAGCGGCTTTAAAGTGGGCTAATAGGGGCAGTGTTGTGGGGGATTGGGGCTTTATTCTGATGGGCACAGGTGCTGTATTGTGGAGGCTTGATTCTTTAGTGTGGTAGGATAGGGGCAGTATTTTGGGGGATTGGGGCATTAGTAAGGAGATGAGAACAGTATTGGTTAGGGGATTGGTAGAGGCAGTATTGTGGCAGACTGGGACTGTGGTGGGAGTAAATATGAACAGTATTGTAGGGGACTGGGCCTATGGTGGGGGGATAGGAACAGTATTGGGGGCAGAGGAGGTATTATGTGGTGGTTAGTGCAGCATTGATATAGGTTAGGGGAACATTGTAAGGGAGGATAGGGACAATTTTAGGGGGGCGGGGCAGTATTGTGGGTGGTTAGGGTGGCATTGTGTGGGGGATAGGGACATTGTTGGGGGCCAGGGGCAGTATGGTGGGGTTAAAGACAGTATTTGGGGCTAGGGGCAGTATTGTGGGGGATAGGAACAATATGATGAGGCAGGGACAGTATTGTTGGGGGATAGGGACAGTACTATGAGGCAGGGGCAGTATTGTGGGGGGGATAGGGACAGCATTTGGGGTCAGGGGCAGTATTGTGGGGGGATAAGGACTGTATTACGGGGCAGGGGAAGTATTGTGAGGGGAAAGGGACAGTAATATGGGGCAGGGGCAGTATTGTGGATGGTTAGTGTGCATTGTGGAGGAGAAAGTGACAGTATTGAGGGGCAGGGTTCAGTATTGTGGGGAGATAGGAACAGTATTGGGGCAGAGGCAGTATTATGTGGTGGTTAGTGCAGCATTGATGTAGGTTAGGGGAACATTGTAAGGGGGGATAGGGACAATTTTTTGGGGGTAGGGGCAGTATTGTGGGTGGTTAGGGCGGCATTGTGTGGGGGATAGGGACATTTTTGGGGGGCAGGGGTAGTATGGTGGGGTTAAAGACAGTATTTGGGGCTAGGGCACATTCCTGTTCCCAGGTACCACTGCAGGGCGTGCAAGGGCGCTATAAAGGAAGAGAGTGGATGTAGAACGGAACTCCCTCGCTTGCCTCCCTCTTCTGGTGCCCGCCAGAACTGCAGACTACATGGTAAGTCTCGTGATCTCCAGTCAGAGCGTTTGGCATCACTCTGATAGGCTGAAGATTGCAAGACACCTCAGTCTGCATCTCTGCACTCGGCGGAGCTGCAGACAGGAGGCTGACTCTCCCACTCAAGGCATGCTAGAGGGCATGAGCAAGCTGCCGAGACCCCTTCTGATGTCGGGCCCTTGGTCATAGAGCGAAGACCCGACATGTAAGGTGATTTAGACGGCCATGAGGCCCCAGACAGCACGAGGCCTTAGGTGGCCACCTAAATCACCTTATTAGAGAGCCGCCTCTAAACACAAGGTGCTCTAATATGTGGCAAAATGATGCTAGGCAGGAGGAATCCCAATGTGTACCATGATACTAAATGATGAAGGTAATATCAGGGCTGTAGTGTAGGAAGTACCCATGTTAACTCAGTTCCATTACTTAGGCCTAGATTTACTTAGTGACAATCATGTTTACCGGCAGTTTATCTGCTCCCGATAAGCCATTTAACAGTTTGGTTTGATCAAATTACCGCCATTAAAGGTTTATGGGGATCTGAAAATTATCAGTTTGAATTTCGAAACTGATAACTATACTTTTCATAAAAAAAATTGGATGAGGCGATCTAATTCCATATATCGGACATATTATCCCGTTCTTAAACCTCTCTTATGCCCCCAACTGTCAAACCATGGTCAGGGTATGTTTACTAAAGAATGAACAACCAGCAACTGCTTACTATAATAAAAAGCTAGCAACTGGGCAATTATTGCTAATTAAAATACAGGGGATATGTGGCACAGGTCGCCCCCATGCCCTTACAAGTGGGCATCGGGTGGGGCTTAAAATTAAATAATGGGGGGTGGACAGGACACTGTCTACAACTCTGTTCCTACAAGTGGCTAGCAGGCGAGAGCTCTAATTACTAAAAAAATGAGCAGTGAGTGGGGCTATGATTGTGGGGGGAGCCTATATAATAAATTGTGAGGACATTGTGACCCCTCCAGAACCCAAAATGTGGACTATTACATAGTTACATAGTTCAATAGCTGAAAAGAGACTTGCGTCCATCAAGTTCAGCCTTCCTCACATTTGTTTTTTGCTGTTGATTCAAAAGAAGGAAAAAAAACCCAGTTTGAAGCACAATTTTGCAACAAGCTAGGAAAAAAATTCCTTATTGACCCCAGAATGGCAGTCAGATTTATCCTTGGATCAAGCAGTTATTACCCTACATTGAAAGATTATATCCATGAATATTCTGTTTTTGCAAGTATGCATCTAGTAGCTGTTTGAACATCTGTATGGACTCTAATAAAACCACTTCTTCAGGCAGAAAATTCCACATTCTGATTGTTCTTACAGTAAAAAAAACCTTTCCTTTGCCTTAGACAACTATTAATTAAAGTAACACTATAAGGTGAGGAACACAAACATGTATTCCTAACCCTATAATGCTAAACCCACCATTTAGGTGGTTTGCCTCCCCCCTTAGCCACAGTAAACTGGAATTAGAACTCACCCTATTTCCAGCACCACATCGGTCTGCTGGCGCTGGTCCCGGCCCCTTTGTGACATCATCAGAATTGCAGATTTTTTGCCAATCTAATGCTTTTCTATGTGAAGAGCATTGGATTGGCTAAAATTGGCAAGGGGGTAGGACCAAATGCTGTTTTGGCCAATCAGCACCTCCTCATTGAATCAACGCGTCTCTATGAGGAAAATTCAGCGTCCCCATGCAGAGCGTGGGGACGCTGAACGACAGTGCTGCCTACTATGCAGCACAGAGCCAGGAAGCACCTCCAGTGGCCATCTGAGTAGTGGCCACTTGAAGTGTCCCTAGGGGCAATGTAAACACTGCCTTTTCTATGAAAAGGCAGTGTCTGCATGAAAATGCCTGCATTTAATGAGTATACCCACCAGAACAACTACATTAAGCAGTAGTTGTTCTGGTGACTATAGCGTCCCTTTAAATTTAAGAATTAAAGTGTCTCCCACAGCCCCTACCCATAAGCAGCAGGTGGTGTATCTATGTAATAGTAAATGGAGAGGGAGACCTAGTGTCTCTCCCAGATCCTCAGCCATAGTAGGCAAGTAAGGGCTATATTTAAAATAAATGGAGGGACATAGTGCCCCTGAGCCCCCAACTATGGGCGATATGTGAAGGTTAATAATCAGATAAAAAGAGTGAACTATTGTCCCCAGCCATTGGTGTCTGATGCTGACTATTTTTAAAATAGAGAATGGCAGTGGACAAACCCAAGCCAATAGTTACCCAACCAAAATAAAAATGAAAAAATCCTTCTTCCCTCTCACTGTAATAATAGTGAAGGGCCCCAATAAATCCAATATCTGTAAAATAAAATTCTATACTTACCATCAGACATTCTTTTTTTCCCAACCCACAAAAGGTCAAAGAAATATCTGTGAATTTCTGACACTAACTTTAAAACTACAAAAAAAGTCCCAATTCCCCCCAAAAATGAGATGGAAGTAAAAGAATTGCAATGGCTCACATGGAGGGCTCTGTGCAGAATGAGCTTGCAAGGCAGAAAATCAAAGTTCTCTGACAGGCACGTCTCACTTGCCTGACAATTCCCTAAATTGCTAGTTTATAATTACAGATTAGTAAACATGCCCCCACCTGCGACACGGCAAGTGGCGGCATGTAAACTAAATGTGGGTTCAATGTGAGATTTAAAAAAAATAATTTAACGATTAAAAGGTTGAGTCATTAAAAAAGCCAATAAATATGCAGCCAATGCACATTTATGTACTATTTTATTTATCAAGTTCAGCTGCTTGCATTTCAGCTGACCTTAAATTCAGCCAAAATACGATATTAAAAAACTAATAAGTTGAAAAGCAATTGATAATAACGGTCTAGTTTTTGCTGATAGAAATACACTGAGGTCTATATTTGCAGCAGAAACCGGGTTTCAGCAGTTCTTTTTATGAAGGTATAAACATTGCTTAGAGTAAAGAGTATTTAAGGCAAATAATTCCAGGGTTGCTACGTAAAAGGAAACAATGGATTAAAAATGCTTAAGAAAAATAACATTAAAGAAAATATATTTCAATATTCTAAAACTGTAGAGCTTAGTTAAACTGACTATAGATTTATTGAGTCCCATCCCTCAACTGAATTGTGCTCCACCAATAATGAACCTTTCATTTAGGTCTCTGGGGGTCTGCTCTTACCCACCATTATTTCCGACATGCCGCATTTAACATCTAAAAATGTAATTGCTTATAAATAAATCCTACAGCATTACGCAGAATCAAGAAAAAGTTCTTTACTCTTTTTTGGAACTGGAGATGGTTATTATTCAAAAAAACTCTTTTGATTATTTATTTCTTTTAATTCTTTTTGGGTCAGTGAATAAAATGTTTCCCTTTGCTTCCCAATGGCTTTCTGTGTAGACTAGTATTTTATGTAGACATTTTTCTCATCCATTCATTGCTCTGCCTTTAACCCCTTAAGGACCAAACTTCTGGAATAAAAGGGAATCATGACATGTCACACGTCATGTGTCCTTAAGGGGTTAAAGGACCACTATAGTGCCAGGAAAACATGCCCCCATCCTCAGGGGCCTCCTCCCGCCGGGCTCTGGGGGGAGAAAGGGGTTAAACTTGCCTCTTTCTCCAGCGCCGGGCGGGGAGCTCTCCTCCTCCTCTCCTCCCTCTTCTTCCGTCACCGGCTGAATGTGCATGCACGGCATTCACAATGCTTTCCTATGGACGCTGGCGTCTTCTCACTGTGATTTTCACAGTGAGAAGCACGGAAGCCCTCTAGCGGCTGTCAATGAGACAGCCACTAGAGGCTGGATTAACCCTATTATAAACATAGCAGTTTCTCTGAAACTATGTTTACAAAAAAAGGGTTAACCCTAGCTGGACCTGGCACCCAGACCACTTCATTAAGCTGAAGTGGTCTGGGTGCCTATAGTGGTCCTTTAATGCATGAACTGTCCATTGGCAGAAAAACACCTGCACACTTTGGAATCGAAATTATCTTTTGATTCATGCAAGTTGCAACTAATAATTTTTTCAGCTGTGACTCTGCATTCAGTACTTGCTGATAGAGGTTTTTTAATCTTTGGTACCTCTGTGGGTTTTTTTTTATGGTATCACGAGATAGTCATTTGCTACACTTATATACTTGGTGTATTGTGTATTGGAGACTAACAAAACATCAGACGTTTTTTCTATGTTAAATATCAAACTCGTATTCAAATATTTCATTTCCTTATATATTTAACTTGCTTTTATTCTTGCTGTTATGATCAATAGATGCCCTATTAGGTTTTAAAAAAGTAATTAATCCCTTTAGGGAGTAGTCTTGCTTTCAAGTAACTGCTCAAAGCACCTGATTACAGAATCTGTTTGACTTGCGTGATAACTATTCCCAGTGGACTGTTTCTGGGCAACGTGGTTCCCTCAACAAAGCATTGGAAATCTCCTTTCCAATTGTTTAAGTGTGTTGTAGGTAGAGTATGTTTATTTAATAACTTTCTTTCATCATTCTCTCTCGTGATCAGTGCCTTGGCAATTTTGTATGCATGATTAACTACATTGATTCTAATATGTGATATAAATCCACAGAGTAAAATAAAGGCTGTACTTTCTAAGAAAGTTTGAAATAAACAGACATAATGTCTTTAAATATCAATTAACCTTTTATATATGCTCCAATGTAGTTTATTGTCTAATGATTCTGCAGTTTAAAAATCTATGTCTTATTTAAAACCAGTTTTACTTAAAGTGACAAGAAGCCAGTCCTTTTTTTCCAGAGTGAAAACTGCCCATTTTTGGGGGACTTGTCATGTTCTACGGTACAGTGGAGAAACTCTATAAGTCTACTTTCTAGAACCATGACAAACTGTGACATCCTTTTGTCAAAACAATCTGCAAAGAATCCTGTTTGTCTTGAAGGAGGGTAAATGACACAGCATCTCCAGTATCTCTGAAGGAAATGGGTTCCTATAAGTACTGAGGAAAACACAGACTTTGCCACACACTACTGGAACCCATATGTGGGGCATTGACATTGCCAATATTGCCCCGTGTATTCATCGGGCTTCTCCACTGGCAGCAAAAGACTGACTAACAAGCTCTTTTTTGGTTCTAGACACTCATGATCTCAACTAGCTCCATCTAGTTATGTGCCAAGGGATTTGCTAATGTTGATGCTGTTCTTTTATGCAATTTATGTATGTAGCATTGTAATTTATTTTATATTGCTCTTTGGGACATGCTTGATTTTCTCAGTTAAAGGGACATTGTAGGCACCCAGACCACTTCAGCTAATGAAAGTGGTCTGGGTGCTGTATCCCTATTGCACCTAGTGTTGCAATGTAAAATGTTATAATTCCAGAGAACTGCAATGTTTACAGTGCAGCTAAGTCTGCCCTCAGTGGCTGTCTATCTGACACCCACTGGGGATGCTTCCGGGATCGAAATGGACCTTTGGTCCATTTTCTGACACTGGACGTCCTCATGCTCTGAATGAGGACCTCCAATGTCAGATTTTCCCCATAGGAAATATTGAATAATGCTTTCCTATGGGGAGGTCTAATGCACGCGCAGCCATTGCCGCGCATGCGCATTAGGTTTTCCCTGCCAGTTGACGTCGGCAGGGGAGCAACATGGGCAGAACCTGGTGCTGGATTCAGGTAAGTGGCTAAAGGGGTCAGCCCCACAGGAGGGGTGCACCTTTTAAACCAGGCTTCCCCAAACTCCGGCCCTCCAGATGTTGCTGAACTACAACTCCCATGATTCTATGAATGAAATAGGCTGAGAATCATGGGAGTTGTAGTTCAGCAACATCTGGAGGGCCGGAGTTTGGGGAAGCCTGTTTTAAACCTATAGTTCCAGGAAAACGGCTTTATTTTCCTAGCACCATTGGATCTCTTTAATATATTTCTTAAAAGGCAGATGGTGAACAGAGTTTTTTTCTTTTGTGTGCTTTTTAAAAACTTTTATTTCGTTATGTGTTTTTGTATATGACTGAACTAAATAACAAAACGAGTTTAACAACTTACATTTTCATATTGATTACCGCCAAATGTGGGTGGAATTCGGGCAATTCAACCAAATTTGCATCATTTGACCTGAAGCATTCAGTATCAGGTTTAAAATTAGAACTTTTTGCATCTGAACATTGTGCAAAGTATACATTCTGAAAATGTACAAAGCACCGGTTTTAAGCTCAATTGAGACCGAAAGAATCCAGCAGGATGTATATACGCAAATTACCATTCACTTGCATTTTTAACGATTATATTTGCATGTTAGCAGCATCTATTAAATGAAAAGTCCCCCACCTATCTCCTAGGGAGGGGGAAATTGATGGGACACTAGGTCCCCCCTCTTTAATAAGTACCACCAACCTCTGGCCACATTTTCATGTATAGTGACCAGCAAGTGGAAGCAGGGGGGTAAGGTTAGGAGTAGGTTTAGGGGTAGGGTTAGGGTTAGGTTAGGGGTGGGAACAGTTCCTTAAAGGCCCCAGTAATGACTACCTAGTTGCTAGGTTTTAGCTTAAGTGAGCAGCCTCTGGCTGTTTGACCACTATTTAGTAGATATGCCCCCATCTGCCATTTGCAGGTTGGCAACACTTTTGTTTAATATGGAAGTGGGCTAGCAAGCACTAGTCAGCTGTCACATGGTTTACCCTTGCTCAGCCGAATGTTTTTTGCTACCTACCCAATCAAGAAATTTGGACTTTTAAAACAAAACTGTTGATTTGATCTATTATTTTTATTTATAAAGCGCTAACAAAATCCGCAGCGCTGTAAAATGGGGTCAGAGTCTGGATTTTAGCTGTTTGGCAGCTTTTGGTTCAGGTGAAATCTGGAAGAAATTAAGTCTCATTATGAGACTCTTTTGCTAAATCCAGACATTATTACACAGAATCTGCAGTCCGAATGACTCTGTACAGAACCAGGTGGTTTTGCCCCATTCGGTACAGGGCTATTCGGACTTTAGTAAATAATCCTGATAGAAATATGCAAGACTACCAATATGTGCACTTTTTGTAATAGAATGCTATTCTTTCAGAATTGTCTTGACAATTAGTTCGTAAAGTGAAACTTCTCATCTTGATTGTTAGCCCACTGGAGAATGACTCATCCAGACCTACATAACACTCCAGAGAGAAAACAACGTATCCAAGTATCAAGAAAAATGTAACAGATAGGTGCAACCTCCGGTTAAAAGAGAGAGAGAGGGTGCATCCAGAAAGTATTCAGATCCTTTCATTTATTTTATTTATCATTTTCTTTTATGTTGCAGCCTAATGCTACAATTTCTTTGAATTTATTTTTTTCTTAACATCAGTCTAGATTTAATATCCCATAATGATAATGCAAAAAACATATTTTTGACACCAGTGCAAACATTGCAAACAAAAAAAAAATTACACAAGTATTCAGACCCTTAACTCAGTACTAACCACCTTTGGCAGTGATGACAGCCTCAAGTTCTTTTAGGTATGGTTTGCATGCTTCGATTTGGGAAGGTTATGCCATTTATCTTTGAAGATCCTCTAAAGTTCTTTCAGGTAGGATTGGCATTTACTTTTAGGTCTCTTCAGAAATGTTCTTTTGGGTTTAAGTGTGGCTCTGACTGTGCCACTCAAAGATATTCACAGAGTTGTGCTTAAGCTTCTCTTGCATTTTCTTGGCTGTGTGCTTACAGTCATTGTCATATTAGAAGGTGAACCTTGTACCCAGTCTGAGGTCCACAGCACTATGGAACAGGTTTTTATTAAGGATATGGCTGTATTTTCCTCCTTGCGTCTTTTCCTCAACCATGACCACTCTCCCAGTGCCTGCCACTGAAACCACTCCCAAGCATGATCTACTATCACCATTCTTCCCAGTTGAAATGGTTCTGTGCAGGTGATGGGAGGTGCCAAGTTTCCTCCTGTAAGGAAACATACTTTTAATTAACACTCCTGCGTTAGTTTGGCCACATTTTCATGGCTCTGAATCTTAAAACATCCTCAAATAACTCTGCCCTTGTCTCTGATACTAGACACTGTAGCCCTGCCCTGTGGCAACCAAGTAAACTCCCCAGGCCTATATAAGCAACTCCAGTGCCCCTTTGTGGTCTGAGAGCCCTTAAGTGCGATACTTTATTCTTATTTCTGGTTTTCTACTTGGCTTAGTGATTTTTTCCATAGCTTTTTATCGGTATCTCCCTGTGTGAAGATCCCGGCTATGTTACGCCATGATTACCTTGTTACTGTTTTATGTACCAGACCCCAGCTACATTTGACTATGTTTAAAAAAGAGGGAAATTCAGCAATTGTAGGTACTGATATAGTTCAATGAGCCAGCCTAACACCCAAATCTGGATTGTCCATTGAAAGTTTTTTTTGAAAAGGCCAGTTGTTGGTGTAATATTAATATTGTCCTATTTTATAAGTTTTCTACCTTTATTTAATTGTTTTTTTTAATCAATAAAATACTTTTTTTTTTTTTACCTGAGTACCGTGGTATTCAAATCCTGACCTACATATGCTTGGTGGGGATTTATACCACCTATGCCTTCTGAACTAAGCAAACCATATTTAGATCTACCCCATGTAATTAGGTTTTCTTGTTTTTATAAATCTTTATTTTTGTTGTGCACATATAACAATTCTTGGGGTCAAGAAGGAATTTTTTCCTAGTTTGTTGCCTTCTTTTGGATCAACAGCAAAAACATATGTGAGGAAGGCAGAACTTGATGGACGCAAGTCTCTTTTTAGCTGTGTAACTATGTAATTATGTAATACAAGCTTTTCTTGCACGCACAAGTATGACATATAATAGAAAACATAAGCGTGGCTTCTATGAAACTGCACAATTTTTTAGGTTTTTAGTACAATAGTATGCATAAGTGTGAGTCACAAGAGGAGCAGGAAAGATTGTGTAATGCATGGTATCTGACAGTAATTAGGTTTATAATTTATTTTTACACTCTTTTTGTGTCTTATTTCTCTTTCCTACACATACGGAGAGAACCTGCACTACCTTTATATCCTAAAGTGTGGATCATACCACTACACACTATATTCCAGGAGCCAACATAAGAGGCTCCTTAATATATGAGTGTAAAATGTGAAACCTCCTTACTTTTAGAATTTTAAGTGTGAAATACTACACTATATTATTTTATTTGTTCTACTTTTATACACACAGGACAATACTCAAGAACTGTCTGCTGTACCAGTGCTACACTATATCCCCAGTCATGAATCATTTCACCCAAGCAATAAAGTTGGAGCTGAATTGACGCTCCATAAAAGTGTAAGTGCACCTTTTACTTCCCTCATTCCTTATCAAAACATTTTAACATGCTACACTACCAGTTTCCGTATTTTTTTCCCTCCTTTCTTTGCGTATATCTCTTATACCCAGGCGCTACACCAACCCTTGTGCTATATCTGAATGTGACCATGATTACCTTGTTCCTGTCAATGTACCAGACCCCGGCTATTTTTGTCACCTTGAGTTCCAGTTATTATGTACCTGTGGTTATTCTCTATTTTATGGTTATTTTTCTGTTGTTCTCCTCCTGGTCTGAATAAAGTTACAATTAGTCCTATTACTTTCTAATTCTTACTTCATGTTAAGTTCGGCCATTCTAAGGTCATGTAATATATCTTATTATCTCTCCTTGCTTTGCCTTTGCTATGATTGTTGCCTTTTATCTTGCTGAGGATCCTGATGTACCGTGACACCTCAAGACACGATGCTTTGAGTTGAGGTCAAACATCTTCTAGTGAGCAGAGTCTTCTATCTGGCCAGTCTGCCAGCTTGAGTTTTCCAGTGATTGTTGTCCTTACGCAATTTTCCCTGCTGTTTACAAGACCATCTTTTTCTTGGTCAACTCTCTTACCAATGCCATGCTAGTAATATTTGCTAGTTCATAATTTGAATGTTTTCGATGACTTAATGTTGCTGGTAACACTTTACTGTCTGTCTTCTGTAGTCACTATGAGGCTGGAGAGGCAGTATGTAATCTTCTTGTCTGTGCTTACTTTCTCACTCTGTCTGTCTATGCAGCCATTCTTGTCTTTGAGATGTAACAAAGTTTCAAAGTTTCTTTTAAAAAAAAAAAAATCAACCTGTTTAAAGGGACACTGCACGCAGCTAAACAAGTAAAGCTTAAATTAAAACTAATAAGCTCAAAATACCTGTGATTAGTTTCTCAAATTCTGTGTAGTTTTGCTGCAGTGCTGTACAATGTTTTTCTGTTTTCAGCAGTGTAACCCATCCTCCTTAGCCACTCCCTCACACATTTAAACATGTTCCTGATTTCTGAAAAAAACTTACCTTTTGCAGCCAATGAAAATAGAGGCATGTCTTATCTAGTGTAAGAAATGCTCACAGCACAGACTGCACTGCAGCTACAGCCCATATGTGCTCCTCTCTCTCCCTCCTTGTAATGCAAGTAATACATTCTCCTCCAGTCTCTGTCAGCCAGCCTCCCTACCCAGTGTTAACCCCAACCCTGCCAGCCAACCTCCCTACCCAGTGTTAACCCCAACCCTGCCAGCCAACCTCCCTACCCTGTGTTAACCCCAACCCTGCCAGCCAACCTCCCTACCCAGTGTTAATCCCTTCTCTACCAGCCAACCTTTCTACCCAGTGTTAACCATTTCCCTTCCCACCAACCTCACTACTCAGTGTTAAACTCTCCCCTGCCAGTCCCAATTAATCAACCTCCCAAGAAAGAGAGACAGAGAGATACAGACAGAGAGAGAGAGAAACAGACAGACAAACTCATAAACTCATAAATACCTATAGAGCTTTGTGTTATCTCTCTCTCGAATCATATGTTTATTACAAAAAAATATAAAATAAAAGATATAAAATAAATATATAAAAAGCACAACGCGTTTCAACCTATGTAAGGTCTTCCTCAGGTGCAGTATCTTTTATTAAGTTTAAATAAATACTTTTTATACGTGTCCCTTTGGACCCTGGAATTTCTTCTGCTAATATCAAGTTCCTGAGTTCCTGTGGACGTGATTATACCAACCCTATCTCCTGAAGTGAGATGAAATGCTTTATAAGTTTAGAGCCAACTTATAATAGGCTCAAAAAATTGTGAGTTGACAGATTATCTTCACTTATTATAACTGTGTAAATACAGATTACACTATGTGTATGTATATCTATTTTATATAGGTTACAAGATCATTTTATACGAGTACCTGATAGATATAAATAGAGAGAGATATAGATAGATGGCTACAGATAGCTTCCTTCAGACTCTTAAAAGCCTTTTCTGCCTCAGGGCACCATTTAACTATCATACAGAAACAAAGTGATCCAGCGCACAAAAGGAGTGAATTTTTTTACCTTCTGAGATATATATATATATCTCAGAAGGTAAAAAAAAAATTCACTCCTTTTGTGCGCTGGATCACTTTGTTTCTGTATGATAGTTAAATGGTGCCCTGAGGCAGAAAAGGCTTTTAAAAATCTGAAGGAAGCTATCTGTAGCCATCCTTTCTTGGTGACCCCAAATTTTTCCAGGAACTTTATAGTTCAGACAGATGCTTCTGATGTGGGCTTGGGGGCTGTTCTTTCACAGGAATACCAGGGTGAAGAACACCCTGTTTTCTTTTTGAGCAAGAAGTTAAACCCACATGAGAAGAACTACTTTATTGTTGAAAAAGAGTGTCTTGCTATTAAGTGGGCATTAGACTCTCTTAAATACTACCTGCTAGGCAGAAAGTTCAGATTGATAACGGACCATGCACCTCTGACATGGATGTATCAGAACAAAAAAATAATTCCAGAGTAACCAGATGGTTTTTGAGTTTACAATCTTTTAATTTCACTGTCGAACACAGGGCTGGTCTAAAACAAGGTAATGCTGATGGGCTTTCCAGGGTACACTCTCTGATTTCCATGTTCGCTCAAACCCATGGGTATGAGCTGGGGGGAGGATATGTGAGCAAAAAAGTGGAATAGTGGTTGATGGAAGATACATCAGGCCTGATTTGCTAAACAGCAACCTTGGAATTTTAAGTTAAATGCCCCAGGGAGAGATGTTAAGTTTGCAATATAAATTGCTGATGCTCTGCAAAACACGGTATGGGTCCCTGGGGCGGAGTGTTTGGAGAGCAGGGCCAATGCTCCAACAGCACTAGTTGCTGTGTAACAGACCAGAATTTGGATTTGACTTAAGAGTTTACTAACTGGCACTCACCTGTAGCTAGTCAATTAGCAGACAGGCCTTTAAAAGAAGAGATCAGCCTGCTGCAAAGTCAGGGAGAAAAAGCCAGCTAGGAGAGAGAACAACACGTGTGTTTATTGCAAAGCTATTTTCGTTTTTTTTTGTGAAAGTTTGTAAGTTGGAAAGCCACCCAATTACAGATAGTGATTTCTGTCTAGTAAGAGCAAGGAATTTTGTTTTGTTTATTATTATTATTATTTAAAGCAGCTATTTTTCCTATCAAATAAAAAAGGAAAACCGAACTGAATGTGTCCTGGACTTTGTATACCCTAGAAGGCTGTGGTTTATTGTATGATCTGTGACAAAATCCTACCTGTAAAAGTTTGGTTTGTTTATATATATATATATATATATATATATATATAATGTCCCAGGTCCCTGCACTCAATGCTCCCGGTCTTTTAATGCTCCGCTGCTGTCTCCAACCAAATTGTATACGATACCAGTAGAGAGCACTCAGGAATCTTTCAAGGTCAATTTCATCTGTTGCTTTATTGAGAAATTACAAATTCACTCAACGTTCCAGTCGACGTTTCAGTCTGTAAAATAATTTTTTCAAGACCATTATGTATGTGAGATGGATACTTTATATACAAAAAATGCAGTGATCCTATTTGAAGGTGAAAGGTAACAACGGATCAGAGTGATGTCATTAATGACGTAAATATGTCAGAAAGTAATAAAAGATAAATAACTATAAAAATAAAGTATATACAAATGTTTCAACCCTAACCAAAGGAACATATATACATAGTACAAATTGTCATCAGCTAAATATTAACTCAGTTGTATAGCAAAATATTGTCAGTGCAATTTTGAAGTATTATACGATATGGACTACTTCCATCATGGAGTTACGGCAAATAACTGTACTATATTAATGCATTCTGTAAAACATCGCTCAATCATATATTATCTTCTAGGTAAAAAAACAGTATAATGAGTTCTCATTTAAACCAGATGGTGATAATGTTTCCAACGTGTATATCCAGAAAGCCTTACGTCTGAGTAACAGGTTATCACAGTCTCCTCCTCTGGGTGAGATGGGTATGTGATCTATTCCCATAAAGCAAAGTGAGGACAGGCTATGTCCCATCTCAAGAAAATGCCAGTCGACTGTAGTGCTTGCAGTGCCGCTCAGTAGTGCTGAACGTATAGTAGATCTGTGACCCCGCATGCGTTCCCTTAGGTCATTAGATGTCTTGCCCATGTAAGTGAGACCACAGGGGCATATAATTCTATACACAACATGTGTGGTCCTGCACGTAATCCGGTGTTTAATTGTGTACACCTTTCCAGATTTTAAGTGACAGAAGGTTTTACCCGGTATCATAGAATTGCACGCCAAACAGCGAAGACATCCTGCTTTTGTCACTTTCTGTAATGACTGTGTTGTGGAAACTTGATCTGTGTGCATCAAATAGTCTCTCAGATTTTTCCCTTTTCTGTAACTCATAATGGGATGTTTTTAAATACAGGAGGAAGGGATGAGTCATTGTATAGAACGTGCCAATTTTTTTGAATGGTATCTCTGAGTTTTTGGGACTTTGGTGATTGATTCATCTTCCCTCAGGCATTTCATCCAATGTCTTGCTGAATCCTGTTTTCTGCAATTGATTCTATTGCTTTTGTGTATGCAACATTCAAAACTGTTTTTGATTATCCTCTTTGTAGGAATTTTTGGAACATGTCCTGAATCTGTATCTTTGCCAGGCTGTCATCTGAGTTATTGCGCAATACTCTTATGAATTGGGAGATAGGCAGTGACTCTTTTAGTTTTCTAGGATGGAAACTTGTTGAATGCAGAATAGTGTTCCTATCCATTGATTTAGAAAACAAAGTATAGCCCGAGCGATTGCCTGTGATGACAATTTGTAGATCCAGGAAATTGATATTAGTCATACTCGACTGGTAAGTAAATCTCACAGGTGTAGGAAGTGAATTCAGTGTGTGCATCATGTTAACAAATTTTTCCTCTCCACCAGTCCATAGGAAAAGGACGTCACCGGTAAAGCGGAGGTATTGTAACAAATGTTCTCCGTAAGGCCCAAGGATCTGTTGTTGCTCAAAAACAAACATGTATGTGTTTGCATACATGGGGGCCATAGGAGCCCCCATTGAAGTTCCTGTCTGTTGTATATAGAATTTTGTTTCAAATCAAAAATAATTCAACGTGAGGCATAGCTTCAAAGTTCCAATATCTACTCCAGAGGGGGATTCATTCACTCAGTAAAATTCTGTAGAACTTCCTTGATTGCTAGTATACCATCATTGTGTGGGATTATTGTGTATAAGCTAGACACATCAATCGTTGCTAGTAAAATCCCCTCTGCCGGTACTGTGATATTGTTAAGACGTTCAATAACAGCTACACTGTCTTTGACACAGGTAGGTAAAGACAACACTGGAGTTTTAAATATCTTGTCCAGCCATTTAGCGATGGGCTCCAATAAAGCACCAATTTCTGAGACTATAGGTCGTCCCGGGGGGGTGAATGGGGTCCTTATGCACTACTGGAAGTGTGTACAACACCGGACACCTGGGGTGAGTTTTATGTAAGTACTCAAATTCTTGTTGTGTTATATAGTGATTTTTTACCCCTCTCTGTAGTGTTGCAAAAATAGTTTTCCCAAATTCCATGGTTGCATCTATTTCAGAGCATTTGTACACTTTATCATCTGAAAGTTATCTTAAAATCTAATTTCTTTAGTCTTGATATTGCATCAAGACAATAGCCCCACCTTTGTCCGCTGGATGAATAGTGATGGTAGTATCTGCAGCCAAGTTAAGGGCATCCCTTTCAATTTTGGCAATATTGACACCTTTTTTGGTCTTATTGAGGTAACGTCTGCTTTCAGATCTTAGGCTCTGTGAGAACCTTCAAGGAAGCGTTCTTGCTCAGTGGATCAAATAAACTATATAATTTCATAGTTACTTGCTGTTCATTTACAACATTCTCTGGGCGAGATTTAAAGAAGTCAGCCAATCTTAGTTTACGTTGGAATCTATATTGATCGACTTCCCATTTAAATTCATTGATATTAGTAGTGGGAATAAATGACAGTCCTTTTGATAACAATGTGGTTTCAGGTATTATTAATATTTTGCTCTGCTTTCTTTGATGTGTATTCGTCAATACAATTGACCCAGACCTAAGGGAACGCATGCGGGGTCACAGGTCTACTACACGTTAAGCACTACTGAGCGGCAGTGCGAGCACTCCAGTCGCCTGGCATTTCCTTGAGATGGGACATAGCCTGTCCTCACTTAGCTTTATGGGAATAGATCACATACCCATCTCACCCAGAGGAGGAGACCGTGATAACCTGTTACTCAGACGTGAGGCTTTCTGGATATACACGTTGGAAACATTATCAACATCTGGTTTAAATGAGAACTCATTATACTGTTTTTTTTACCTAGAAGATAATATGATTGAGCTATGTTTTACAGAATGCATTAATATAGTATAGTTATTTGCCGTAACTCCATGATGGAAGTAGTCCATATCGTATAATGCTTCAAAATTGCACTGACAATATTTTGCTATACAACTGAGTTAATATTTAGATAATGACGATATGTACTATGTATATATGTTCCTTTGGTTAGGGTTGAAACATTTGTATATACATTATTTTTATAGCTATTTATCTTTTATTACTTTCTGACTTACACCGGTTACACATAGGGTTAACTTCAATTTATTATGTTTTTAATCTTCCAAGATTCTTTTCTTTCAGGAAGTGTTCCGGAGGATTGGAGGAAGGCAGATGTGGTTCCTGTATTCAAAAAGGGTTCAAAATCCTTGCCTGGAAATTATAGACCTGTGAGCTTAACTTCTGTGGCTGGTAAAATATTTGAAAGGTTATTAAGGGATAATATTCAAGAATTCCTTGAGAAGAACATGGTTATCAGCAAAAATCAGCACAGTTTTATGAAGCACAGGTCATGTCAAACTAACTTGATTGCGTTCTACGAAGAAGTAAGTAGAAGTATAGATCAGGGTGTTGCCGTGGATGTGATCTATTTGGATTTTGCCAAGGCATTTGATACAGTTCCACACAATAGATTAGTATTCAAACTCAAGGAAATCGGTCTAGATGAAAATGCTTGTTCTTGGGTAGAACATTGGCTTAAAAACAGAGTACAAAGAGTTGTCATTAATGGTAAATTTTCAAGCTGGACAGAGGTGGCAAGTGGTGTCCTTCAGTGGTCTGTTCTGGGACCTCTTCTATTTAACATGTTTATAAATGATCTTGAAGACAGCATTGAAAGTCATGTTTCAGTGTTTGCAGATGACACAAAACTTTGTAAAATAATACAATGTAAGCAAGATATTACTTTGCTGCAGAGAGATTTAGATAGACTGGGGTACTGGGCACTCAAATGGCAGATGAATTTTAATGTTGAAAAATACAAAGTTATGCACTTTGGCGTAAAGAATACACAAGCAATGTATACCCTTAATGGAAGGGAATTTGGGATAACAACACACGAAAAGGACTTGGGAATTGTTATAGACAACAAACTATGCAACAATGTGCAATGTCAATCAGCAGTGGCCAAGGCCAGTAAGGTATTGTCATGCATGAAAAAGGGCATTAATTCTCGGAATGAGAATATCATTTTGCCTCTTTATAAATCACTTGTAGGACCACATATTGAATATGCTGTGCAATTTTGGGCACCAGTTCTAAAGAAGGATATTATGGCACTAGAAAAAGTGCAGAGGAGGGCTACAAAATTAATAAAAGGAATGGAACATATCAGCTATGAAGAAAGGTTAACAAATTTAAACCTATTTAGTTTAGAAAAACATCGCCTGAGAGGGGATATGATAACATTATACAAATATATTCGGGGCCAATACAAACCATTGTGTGAAAATCTATTCACAAACCGGACTTTACATAGGACACGAGGTCATGCGTTTAGACTGGAATAAAGAAGATTTTGTCTAAGGCAAAGGAAAGTTTTTTTTACTGTAAGAACAATCAGGATGTGGAATTCTCTGCCTGAAGAAGTGGTTTTATCAGAGTCCATACAGATGTTCAAACAGCTACTAGATGCATACTTGCAAAAACAGAATACTCAAGGATATAATCTTTCAATGTAGGGTAATAACTGCTTGATCCAAGGATAAATCTGACTGCCATTCTGGAGTCAAGAAGGTTTTTTTTTTTCCTAGCTTGTTGCAAAATTGAGCTTCAAACTGTTTTTTTTTGCCTTCTTTTGGATCAACAGCAAAAAACAAATGTGAGGAAGGCTGAACTCTTTTCAGCTATGTAACTATGTAACTCTGATCCGTAGTTACCTTTCATTTGTTCACCTTCGAATAGGATCACTGCATATTTTGTATATAAGGTATCCATCTCACATACACAATTGTCTTGAAAAAAGTATTTTACGGACTGAAACATCGTCTGGAACAATGTGTGAATTTGTAATTGCTCAATAAAGCAACAGATGAAATTGACCTTAAAAGACTCCTGAGTGCTCTCTGCTGGTATCATATACAATTTGGTTGCAGACCGCACCGGTGCATTAAAAGACTGGGAGTGCTGGGACCTGGGACGTGTTTTGTTCTACATGTATTTTGATATTAATATATATATTTATTTTTTTTCATTTGATTTTTTTTATGTATTTACATATTTCATATTATATATAATGATAATTTTATATATATTTAATCAACGTAATTCTACGTGTATTTTGATATTAATATATATATAATATTTAAATACACTTAGACTGTGTGTGTGTGTGTGTATGTATATATATATATATATATATTGTGTAAGACCTTGGCCTGTAGTTGTGGGAGGGGCTTGAATTCCCTTAAAAGGGCTGTCAACCCTCTTCCACCTTACCGTGGATAGTCTGGCGAGTCAGCCACTTCCGGTCGGACCGCCATCTTGGTTCTTGCCGATTCTCGAGACCTGTCTGCAGGTACTTCCGGGTTTCCTGCGTATGGGCCTCTTCGCTATCAATGCACTGTTTGCCAGCTTTGTTCGTGAGTTGTAGACGGGTATAGTTGTGCACCGTCGGTGTCATGCCGGAGAGGTGGTTGACTGCCAGAGTACCTGGTGCCGTTGTATGTGCATTTTGAATGTGCTGCAGACCGCTCACGGACTCTCATGTGTCATGGGGGTATGCAGTGTTTCTTGTTGGAGGGCTTCATCCCCGCACTTGACGGTGAGTACTCACGGTTGACGGTGAGTACAGATGGGTACCCGGGTGCACGATCTGTGTCACTTGGTGGCCAGCCCCCTGTGGATGGGGCAGTTACATGCCGGTTTCCCCGGGTCTTTTCCTCCTCCTCCTCCTCCTCCTCCTCCTCCTCCTCCTCCTCCTCTTCCTATGGGGTAGGACATGGGTGATCACTCATAGGGTCGTTACTGGATGCGATCCCTCCAGGGCCAGCGTTGGTCTGGTTCCGGCCATGGTGTGTGGTCTCGCCACAGCTCAGCAGCGGCAGTGTCGGCGGGTTTGCAACGGGCAGCTCGGACCCCTTCACGCACAGCACATGTGCCACATGGGGTTAGTGGTATCAACACTGTCGGGGAGACAACGTTCCACGCTGTTTTATTGCTGAGGTTGTGTTGTGTGGGTATACGTATGGTGGGATGTGGGGCACTGTTGTTGTGACATTGGATATGAGTTGTGTGTGGGTTTTTCCTCCAATGGAGTATGTTTCCCCAACGGGTGCCTCTTGCGACGCCGCCGGGTCAATAGATCGGTCCCCCTCCTCCTAATGCCCCGCATCAGCATGCACGGCCTCTCGCACATAAGCTCCCCCCGTACACACCAGATTATTGTGTACGTTTGGTTACCTGGCAACATGCCGGCTTGTCATACTGTATGGGGGCATTCGGCAGATTCTTACACACGCGGCTCGCTTGAATCACGCTATTCAGGCTGCGTTCGGCAATTTTTGTTTGGTGGTACTAGAGCACTGTTCATCCATTTTCATTCCCCTTTAGTTCGGATTTATTCCTGCATTCGGTTAAACATTTTCAGCTGGTTTAAGTCATTTCACCATCTGGTGGCCTGATTGTGTAATATCTGGTCAAATTATGTGTTTATGTTTGAACTGGTTTTGCTGTCTGTAGTTCGGCTAAATTCTGGCCATTCCTCTCCATGTTTTCCAGCCGTTCGTTTATACGTTTTCTGTTTTTTAGTCATATCGACTCCTGGTGGCCTGATTATGTAATGTCATGTCCCAGGTTTTATGTCTTGTGACCCTATGGTTTAGTGGGTTATTACTGATTCCATCTATAGGAATTTTGTGTCTATTCTGAATATACGGTATTCAGCGGCTTTTTTAATTTATCTGTTCGCTGACATTGTCAAGATATTCCTACAAGTTCATGGCTGGATATTAAGTGTACGTTTTTGTGGCATCGTTGCTCACATACTTGGCCTTCTTAGGTTGATAATGTGGTTTTATGTTGTACTCATTGGAAGTTTATTTATTGGGCATTAACATTTCTCTGTCTTTAGGTGCCTTGATCATACAGGACGGCTGCTTTACATGCTCTGCAATTCCGTCTCCTTTTCATTGCTTATCTAAAGACTCTGGTAGGTTTCCGTTTCTTGTTCGGGTCCACGATCAGGGCCCACTCACATAATCTGTACGTACGGATTCTCCCCTTATCATTTTACTGGGTTGCAGCACGTATCTACTGCCACCCTCTCGCTCCTATATTGTCGCATAGGGAGGGCCTCCCATGTCACTCCCATTCTATCTTATGCTTTAGTTATCACCGAGAGGCCAACACCCCACCACAACGTTCGGTGGCCTCTAAATATCCCCTTGGGCCAACGCTTAGTTATCGCTTCTTACGCCGCTTGGCATTTAGTAGGGACTCATCTGTCATGTTGAGTTAGCTTAATTCTTCAACGCTTGGCTTCTGGATGGCCTGCCAGTACCAGGTCCCTTCTTCTCACTTATAATAATTAGGTTACATATGTATTTTTCTGTTTTATCAAGTTCCGGAAGGACTGGTGGTGCTAGTTCAGGTAAGTTGTCACACGTTTTATTCTGTTTATTCCCGGGCTCATGCAAAATCCATGGGTCCGTATATAGTTTTCCTAATACCTCACTACGCTTACATCACCATCACAGCAGTCTGTCTGGTTATCAGCCAAGGGCTGACCGACGTGTTCCACATGGGTTTAGTACATATTGACGACTGGGAAGCGAGAATGCATTAATTGGCAACCTCTTTAATAGACCTAGAGTTGGTGTGTACAATCCTAGCAGCCTTGCTCATGGGTTGGTTTTTGCATCCCTGGCTACCCCAGTCTCCCCTCTCATGACCTTAAGTCCTGATACCACCACGCAGTTTTGGGGTTCCTACTAAGACTCTGTCCAACAGACTGGCTAGCTTTCCCCAGGACATCAGGCATTGAATACTACTTGCAACTAGGTCTTGCAACCGAAAGGAACTTCATTTCTGCTGGGGTCGATTAATTTTTCCATGAGACTCATCCCACAGGGTTGATTCTTTATTTCCCGTTTCTACTCTTTAGTCCCACGACTCACCACAGACGCTTTACGTATCACGTTAGACACTCATGCAACCTATGATTTACTCATGTGATGCTTTCCTCGAATTCTGGTATGGGCGAGCCATGTTATTCCCTCCTCTCTGACTTTTTCACCCACCCTTTTGAACAGCTGCCGCAGCAAACTCTGGTTTTGCGGCCATTGGAGGGGATGGATGGCATTGGAGGTCATGGCCTACAGACATTAAATCCTGGCCCTGCTTCTCCTCTACTTCAGCCATGTTTGAATGATATCCGATCATGACAGCTGCCTTTACCTGGGGACCTATATGGTCCGGTCACTCGGTCGGAGTTTGTTCAGGTACACCTAGACACATTGGGCTTGTAGGCCACTCTTCTTCTCAGGTCTTCTGGAGACTGTTGACCTCACATGGGTAGCCACTTGTTAACCTTATCGCATGCTGTCACGTGCCGGGTTTCACATACATCACAGCTGGCCACTGGCGGGGATTCGTTTTCGGGCTTTCTACTAGACACTACCCACCACTTCCTGACTGGCTGACCTACCCCGCCATTCAGAGACATGCTCATGGATTATATGTTTGGTTGAATCTTGCGCTTCATGTTTTTCACCTTACACTTCCGGTCGACAATGGGAGGGTCATGCGATAGTGTTCTCATATTTCTCTGTGTCCACAGTGGAGTTTCAAGTTCTTGAAATGTTTGCTACCGAATCTATTTGGAGTTCACTTCTTTTGCCACCTTAACTAAAATTATCATTCAACAGAATTATACTGTACCTTACGGATAGCCAACACCACATGCTCCTACGACACCCCAGCAATACAGAATTCCTTTCATCTTATCTGATTAAGGCCTACTGAAAGGAATTAAAATTCAAGACACATGTACTATATCAAAGGCTACCCATCCACACGGCATATTGCATTCACTATCCAATTTATTAGATTCAGCTTCTTGTGAGCACCTGACCCATACAATAATCAAACAGCCATACATCTAGCAGGCCATGGGTTCTTACATCCCAATGAATTATCGCTAGAAATATAACTACCTGAATACCTGGGTACGACTGATATCCATACACCGTAGATCGTTAGGTCCTATCTCTGCATCAGTCTATATTAGTGATGTCGCGAACACGAAATTTTCGGTTCGCGAACAGCGAACGCGAACTTCCGCAAATGTTCGCGAACCGGCGAACTGGGCGAACCGCCATAGACTTCAATGGGTAGGCGAATTTTAAAACACACAGGGACTCTTTCTGGCCACAATAGTGATGGAAAAGTTGTTTCAAGGGGACTAACACCTGGACTGTGGCATGCCGGAGGGGGATCCATGGCAAAACTCCCATGGTAAATTACACAGTTGATGCAGAGTCTGGTCTTAATCCATAAAGGGCATAAATCACCTAACATTCCTAAATCACAATGGATATGGATTGACACCTGACATATGACATATTGACACCTTGACATATGGATTCACACCTGTCCTCAAAGACCCTGATACACACTGACACAGAGCAGAATAGGGAATGTTCCCCCTACATAGGGTCACTTGGCAGATATGGATTGACACCTATCCTAAGGATCCCTGATAAACACTGACACAGAGCAGAATAGGGACTGTTCCCCCTACATAGGGTCACTTGGCAGATATGGATTGACACCTATCCTCAGGATCCCTGATACACACTGACACCGAGCAGAATAGGGACTGTTCCCCCTACATAGGGTCACTTGGCAGATATGGATTGACACCTATCCTCAGGATCCCTGATACACACTGACACAGAGCAGAATAGGGACTGTTCCCCCTACATAGGGTCACTTGGCAGATATGGATTGACACCTATCCTCAGGATCCCTGATACACACTGACACAGAGCAGAATAGGGACTGTTCCCCCTACATAGGGTCACTTGGCAGATATGGATTGACACCTGTCCTCAGGATCCCTGATACACACTGACACAGAGCAGAATAGGGACTGTTCCCCCTACATAGGGTGACTTGGCAGATATGGATTGACACCTATCCTAAGGATCCCTGATAAACACTGACACAGAGCAGAATAGGGACTGTTCCCCCTACATAGGGTCACTTGGCAGATATGGATTGACACTTATCCTAAGGATCCCTGATACACACTGACACAGAGCAGAATAGGGAATATTCACTAAATGCCAAACATTGTTATACAGGGGAATATTCAGTAAATAAGGATAAGGGGGGACCTACTGTCCTCCCCCCCGGCCCCCACTCCTGCACGGTGGGTGGGGGCCATAAATCTCAATGGGGGGGACCTACTGTCCTCCCGCCCGCCCCCACCCGTGAGCGGTGGGTGGGGGCCATAAAAATAATGAGGGGGGGACCTACTGTATGATATTGTATTGATCAGGTAGTGTAAGGGTTACGCCCGCTTCACAGTGACAGACCAAACTCCCCATTTAACGCACCGCAAACAACCGCAAACAGTCCATTTGCACAACCGCAAACTCCCCATTTGCACAAGGTTGGATACCAAGCTAGCCATGTCCTGTTCCTTGTCCTCACTGATGTCATTGAAGGTCTCTTCCTCCACCCAGCCACGTACAACACCAAGGGTCCCCTAAAGGTGACAACAAGCCCCCTGGGACGCCTGCTGTATTTGGTCTTCCACCTCCTCAAAGCCACCTTCCTCCTCTGACTCCTCTTCTTCAGACTCCTCTCTCTGCATTGCCTCTCTCTGCGTTATTATAAGGTGTGTTAAGTAGTATTATTCCTATCAGTTTAATCCCTGTTACGTCCCCTATCAGGGGACGTGTATATGGCATCGATTTTAGGAACCAGGAGATGGAAAAAGATGCTTGGTCGGTCCTCCTACTTCAAATTTGGGGCACTGCGCGTGCAATCTAATGTGCCACCAGATAGGAGTGGTGTGTTAAGTATTCTTATCAGTTTAATCCCTGTTACGTCCCCTATCCATTGATGTGGAGCAAAACGCAGCAGCAGAAGAGGACTCAGCCGAGGAGGTTATGGAAGAGGATGGAGTAGGAGGAGTAGAGGAGGTGGCAGCAGGCCTGCCTGCAAGTCGTGGCGGTGTCACCAACTCCTCTGCAGAGCCACGCATTCCATGCTTGGCAGCCGTCAGCAGGTTTGCCCAATGCGCAGTGTAGGTGATATACCTGCCCTGACCATGCTTTGCAGACCAGGTATCAGTGGTCAGATGGACCCTTGCACCAACACTGTGTGCCAGACATGCCATTACTTCCTTTTGCACAATCGAGTACAGGTTGGGGATTGCCTTTTGTGAAAAGAAATTTCGTCCGGGTACCTTCCACTGCGGTGTTCCAATAGCTACAAATGTTTTGAACGCCTCAGACTCCACCAGCTTGTATGGTAAAAGCTGGCGGGCTAATAGTACAGACAAGCCAGCTGTCAGACGCCGGGCAAGGGGGTGACTTTCTGACATTGGCTTCTTACTCTCAAACATGTCCTTGACAGACACCAGTCTGTGGGCAGATGAGCAGGAACTGCTCAAGGCGAGAGACGGAGTGGCGGATGGTTGAGAGGGGGCAAGGAGGACAGCAGTGGTTGACGTGGCTGAAGATGCTGGACCAGGAGGAGGATGGCGGCTTTGAGTTTGTGTGCTGCTTGTACTCATGTGTTGATCCCATAGGCGTTTGTGATGTGCGATCATGTGCCTTCACAAAGCAGTTGTACCTAGGTGGGTGTTGGACTTCCCACGACTCAGTTTCTTTTGGCACAGGTTGCAAATGGCATCGCTGTTGTCAGAGGCAGACACACAAAAAATGCCACACTGCTGAGCTCTGCAATGACGGCATTCTGGTGGTGGACACAGCATGCGTTGATTGGCGTGCTGTCGGGCTGACCCCGGGTGCCGATGCATGCTGTCTGACTGTGCCACTAGCTCCTTGCGACGACCTCCCCCTGCTTCCAACTCGTCTCCTCCTCCTCCCTGTCTCCCCATCTGAACTTTTGCCCTGTTCTTCTTCTTGACGAGCGGGCACCCACGTGACATCCATGGACGCATCGTCATCATCAACCGCTTCACTTGTATCTGACAACTCAGCAAAGGAAGCAGCAGCGGGTACAACATCATCATCATCACACCGTACATGTGTAATGCTGCCTGACTGAGACATATCCCTGTTATCTACATCCTCTGTCAATAATGGTTGTGCATCACTCATTTCTTCAAACGGATGTGTAAATAACTCCTCTGACATACCAAGTGAAGCGGCTGTGGTGCTAGTGTTGGTGGTGGCGGCAGGCGGGTGAGTGGTATCTTGAGAGGTGCCCGAAGCTAAGCTGGAGGAGAATGTTGCGTCAAGGTTCCGAGCGGAAGCTGTAGAAGATTGGGTGTCCTGTGTTAGCCAGTCAACTATTTCAAGTTCAGGGTACCTGGCCTCTGAAAACTGGGCATTATTCTAGGGCAAAAGGGAATCACAGCACCACGACCACGACGGCCCCTGCGGGGTGGCCTGCCTCTGCCTGTCATTTTTTTTTGATTAGTGGTACTATGCGTGCAAGCTACTGTGACACCAGATATGAGTGGCACTGTGAACTGGCAGAGGTTGGCAGAGTACACGCTGTAGGGCTGACACACCCGCTTTGAGACAACTAACTGCTATTCAATCTATAACAGTGAAAAAAGTTTTTTGTTTTTAAATGCAAGCTATTGTGACACCAGATATGAGTGGTGTGAACTGGCACCGTTCCAGAGTGAGCTGTAGGGCTGACACACCCGCTTTAAGAGACAACTAACTGCTATTCAATCTATAACAGTGAAAAAAGTTTTTTGGTTTTTAAATGCAAGCTATTGTGACACCAGATAAGAGTGGCACTTTGAACTGGCAAAGGTTGGCAGAGTACACTGTTGTAGGCCTGACACACAGACGCTTGGAGACAACTAACTGCTATTCAATCTATAACAGTGAAAAAAGTTTTTTTGGTTTTTAAATGCATGCTATTGTGACACCAGTGAGTGAGTGGTGGCACTGGGAAAGTGGGCACAGTATACGCTGCGAGCCTGACACACAGACGCTTGCAGACAACTAACTGCTATTCAATCTATAACAGTGAACAGTTTTTTGTTTTTAAATGCAAGCTATTGTGACACCAGTGAGTGAGTGGTGACACTGGGCAAGTGGGCACAGTATACGCTGCGAGCCTGACACACAGACGCTTGCAGACAACTAACTGCTATTCAATCTATTACAGTGAAAACAATTTTTTTTTTAAATGCAAGCTATTGTGACACCAGTGAGTGAGTAGTGGCACTGGGCAAGTGGGCACAGTATACGCTGGGAGCCTGACACACAGATGCTTGCAGACAACTAACTGCTATTCAATCTATTATAGTGAAAAGATTTTTTTTTTTAAATGCAAGCTATTGTGACACCAGTGAGTGAGTGGTGGCACTGGGCAAGTGGGCACAGTATATGCTGCGAGCCTGACACACAGACGCTTGGAGACAACTAACTGCTATTCAATCTATAACAGTGAAAAAAGTTTTTTGGTTTTTAAATGCACGCTATTGTGACACCAGTGAGTGAGTGGTGGCACTGGGCAAGTGGGCACAGTATATGCTCCGAGCCTGACACACAAACGCTTGCAGGCAACTAACTGCTATTCAATCTATTACAGTGAAATACATTTATTTTTTTTAAATGCAAGCTATTGTGACACCAGTGAGTGAGTGGTGGCACTGGGCAAGTGGGCACAGTATCCACTGTGAGCCTGACACAGAAGCTGGCAGACAACTGCAATTACATTACAGAAAAAAAAAAAAGCAGACTGATGTTCTAGCCCTAAAAATGGCTTTTTGGGGTGCTGTCCTTACAGCAGAGATCAGATGAGTCCTTCAGGACTGTAGTGGACACTGTATACACTAACCTAGCTATCCATTTCCCTATCAAATCAACAGCAGCTACACTTTCCCTCCTCTCACTAAGCATGCAGCTTGAGAATGAATCTAAAATGGATGCTGTCCAGTAGGTGGGAGGGTCTGCTAGGGAGGAAGTGCTGCTAATTGGCTGGAATGTGTCTGCTGACTGTGAGGTACAGGGTCAAAGTTTACTCAATGATGACGAATAGGGGGCGGACGAACCGCGCATATGTTCGCCCGCTGTGGCGAACGCGAACATGCTATGTTCGCCAGGAACTATTCGCCAGCGAACCGTTCGGTGCATCACTAGTCTATGTCTATCCCTATAGCACACACGGTCACAATACCCTATTACCTACTTTAAACAATGGTGCCCTGTAAAGTTCTGGAGACTTATAGCTCCACTATCCAGATACAACCTCTCCAACCATTATCAGAATTTAATGGCTCAATTTTTTCAGTATCTTAAGTCATGCTTCATGTTCACTCATTATTAACTAGGCTCGGCCTAATACAAACCTTTCCTCAGGACACTCCTTACACATAGGGGCAGCAACCTCAGCTTCCTCAAACCACATTCCGGCTCATGTCATCAGGGTTATGGAACGCGGGAGGTGCTCCGCCTAGGCTCTTGTCATGCCAAACCAGTTAAAGAGTTAATACAAGCTTCTCATGACTTGTCCAAATAAACAATAGTTGTTATATGATTAAATTTTGTATGGTATTCTTCTTTTTGCCCACTTTCATTACAGGCCTACTGCTCTGTTGGTTCCCGCACACCACAACCGACTGGTGTCATTTGAATATGTCTATTGGTTATGATATGCTATGTTAGACTATCATCACGGCTAGATTGCCCCGACTGCAAATGTAAGGCCTTGGCCTGTAGTTGTGGGATGGGCTTGAATTCCCTTAAAAGGGCTGTCAACCCTCTCTCACTTTACCGTGGATAGTCTGGCGAGTCACGCCTCCCACCGCTCCCTCTATTCATATCACCCTCTAAGGCGGGTTACTTTTATTAGAGGCCTACTGCTCTGTCGGTTCTGGCACACCACAACCGACTGGTGTCATTTGAATATGTCTATTGGTTATGATATGCTATGTTACACTTTCATCACGGCTAGATTGCCCTGACTACAAATATATATATGATCTAAGTATACATAATTTGATTTTAAACTGTCTTTTAATTTATTTTTTCAGGCAGCAGGGGGAGTACCTGTCATTACAGGCACTCCCCCTGCTGGCACTGACATGGATGGCTATGCCGTCCAGGGGGCACTCCCCCTGCTGGCACTGACATGGATGGCTATGCCGTCCATGTGATCGCGAGGACCTCGCGATCACATGGCCCGGGGGGGCCAGAACAGAAGGAGGGGGACTCCTTGGGATGCCAGGTGAGTCCCTGCACTGCAATCGCTGGCATGGGATCGCCGGCAACTGGGTAAGTACAAAAGACGGTGGGGAAATGCTATGCCGCCTCCCGGCATTTAGAGCCGGTCCCCAAGGACGGCATAGCACGCCTGCCGTTCTTAGTGAGTTAAACACGCTTTATATAGAGCCCAGTTTATAGTTGCCTCTATAGTCAAGAGTTGTAACTTATGATATTTTTTGTTCATTCTTTTTCCAGCATTGCTTAATAATTGATTTTCACTGTTATTTGCATTTTTTATTTTTGTTTATTTGCATAATGGTTACACAATGTAATGTGATGAAGAATATCTAAAATACAAGACTAGCAGGGTTATTCACAAAAGTGAGAACTCAAAGTGAATTGGAAACATTCTCTAAGTCAGCTATGCTTCCAGTTCAGCTACTCTGACCCAAAATTTTAAATTCACTTTGAATTCTCACATTAGTGAATAACACGGAAAGGGAGCTTGGGCTGCAATTTCCTCACTAAACCAATGATTGTCACAAAGTGGCGTTAATGTTGCAATACTCTTGACAGTTCTCAGCAACTCACAAGTTACTGAATAAACACCTGTAGTCGAAGGTTCATATATGTTTTCACACCTACATAACATATGATCAATCAATTCTGGTTAAGTAAATGTTGACAAAGTACCTTGTTTTTACAGTACGTAGCATATCTCTAAGCATACAATCTGATAACACTGCAAAGTTGTTGTTTTTTTAACACCCCAACTTTTTAAGGGCATTTTATTTCATTTTTCACTTAAAGGGAATCTATGAAGTAAAATTACCTCTTTAAAAAAACAAAAATTTAAAAAAATTAATTTGACAGTTTTTATTGATTTTTCAGGGATACAGATAAAAGGAGGTGTGGGGGGTTAGTAAAACAAATCATAATAAAGGGATAACAAAGAAGCAATGATGAGATTGACATATGGATACATCACTCGACTCCAGCCTGTCAACCCGGTACATTCGTATGTACACAAATCTAGAAAACTGACTCATCTTTACTGTTGAGGCTGCTTAGGCAGGTGTACCATGTCTGGAGAGCGGCATAGTGGGCAACCATACATTCTGCCAGTGAAGCAAAACCTGTTACCCTAAGGTCCCTGAATCTGCTCCCTTGGCCCATCAACATCATCTTATGTATAGTCCGGATGTCACCGTCTATTCTTGTTTGTTTCATACTTTTGATTCTCTATGTTGAACCTTGGATATAGAAAAGGAAAAACAGAAGAAGAAGGAAGGAAGAAGAGGGGGAGATAGGAAGAAAATGAACTATACACCCTGTTCCAAATTATTATGCAAATTATATTTTTTCTAATTTACCTAAATAATTGATGTAAATAACAGCCAGCATAATTCTCATGTTATCAACTATTAAGAGTACAATTCAAATTTTATTGAACAAACCTCCTAATGATAACAGTATTTTTTTTAAACATAAAAAACGTGCAATGTACTGTTCCAAATTATTACGCACATTACGTTTCAAAACACTTTATAGGTTGTAAAGAACTGAAAATGTTCATTTGTTGTGTTTGCAGCATATTTACTGAAACCAAAAGCTATTTCAATCAAACTTATAACAACATTTTAACTTTTTAAATATTTTAACAGGTCACGTTACATTTTAACATAGGACCCCTTATTTGATAGCAGCTTCACAAGTCTTGCATCCATTGAACTGCTGTTTGGATGTAAACTGCCTCCCACCCTCATAGATCTTTTGCTTGACAATGCTCCAAAGGTTCTCAATAGGATTGAGGTCAGGTAAGGATGGAGGCCACACCATGACTTTCTCTCCTTTTATCCCCATAGCAGCCATTGATGCAGAGGTATTCTTAGCAGCATGAGATGGTGCATTGTCATGCATGAAGATGATTTTATTATGGAAAGCATAGTTCTTCCTTCTGTACCAAGGAAGAAAGTTGTCAGTCAGAAATTCCACCAACTTTGCAGAGGTCATCTTTACACCTTTGGGGACCTTAAAGGGGCCGAACAGCTCTCTTCCCATGATTCCAGCCCAAAACATGACTCCACCACCGCCTTGCTGACGTTGCGGCCTTGTTGGAACCATCCATCCACTACTCCATCCATCTGGACCATCCAGGGTTGCACGGCACTCATCAGTGAACAGGACTGTTTGAAAATTAGTCTTCATGTATTTTTCTGCCCAATGCAGCCGTTTCTGCTTGTGAGCATTGGTTAGTGGTGGCCGAATAGAAGGTTTATGCACAGTTGCAAGACTCTGGAGGACTCTACATCTTGATGTTCGTGGGACTCCAGGGCACCAGCAGCTTCAATTATCTGTTTGCTTCTATGTAATGGTATTTTAGCAGCTGCTCTCTTGATCCGATGCATGGATCTGGCATAAATCTTCCTCAATGTGCCTTTATCTGCATGAACCCGTCTGTGCTCTGAATCAGCCACAAATCTCTTAATAGTGCGATGATCACGCACATTAAGTTTTCGTGAAATATCTAATGTTTTCATACCTTGTCCAAGGCATTGAACTATTTCACTCTTTTCGGCAGCAGAGAGATCCTTTTTCTTCCCCATATTGCATGAAAATGGTGCTCTGCTTAATAATATGGAACACCCTCCTTTAGTAGTTTTTCCTTAAATTGGGCTCACCTGGCAATCTAATTATCACAGGTGTCTGAGATTGTTTTCAGTGATCAAAAGAGCCCTGAGACACAATGCCATCCATGAGTTAAACTGAAAAACAAAATTATAAAAACAGTTATAAAAGTATCTCCAAAAGCCTTGCTGTTCATCAGTCCACGGTAAGACAAATTGTCTATAAATGGAGAAAGTTCAGCACTGCTGCTGCTCTCCCTAGGAGTGGCCGTCCTGTAAAGATGACTGCAAGAGCACAGCGCAGACTGCTCAATGAGGTGAAGAAGAATCCTAGAGTGTCAGCTAAAGACTTACAAAAGTCACTGGCAAATGCTAACATTCCTGTTAGCGAATCTACAATATGTAAAACACTAAACAAGCATGGATTTCATGGGAGGATACCACAGAGGAAGCCACTGCTGTCCAAACAAAACATTGCTGCACGTTTACAGTTTGCACAAGAGCACCTGGATGTTCCACAGCAGTACTGGCAAAATATTCTGTGGACAGATGAAACCAAAGTTGAGTTGTTTGGAAGAAACACACAACACTATGTGTGGCGAAAAAAAGGCACAGCACACCAACATCAAAATCTCATCCCAACTGTGAAGTATGGTGGTGGGGTCATCATGGTTTGGGCCTGGACGGATTGCTATCATCGAAGGAAAAATGAATTCCCAAGTTTATCAAGACATTTTGCAGGAGAACTTAAGACCATCTTTCTACCAGCTGAAGCTCAACAGAAGATGGGTGTTACAACAGGACAATGACCCAAAGTATAGAAATATATATATATTTGTAGTCGGGGATATAAAGCCGTAACTGTAGTCGTAGGTGATAACTGATAGTTGGTTGTGGTGTGCCTGAACCAACGATCGGGTAGGCCTGAAATAATGAGGGCCCACCTAAATAGTACTTGTTGAAAGGGTGTTGGTGGGTGGGGAGTCTGAAACGATCTGGGCCCTGATTTAGAGGTAGGACTGGGTATAAATAGGCCGGTTAACCCCTCCCACAACTACAGGCTCCGCCTTAACATTTGTAGTCGGGGATATAAAGCCGTAACTGTAGTCGTAGGTGATGACCGATAGTTGGTTGTGGTGTGCCTGAACCAACGATTGGGTAGGCCTGAAATAATGAGGGCAAAAAGGTTTTCAATCAAAACACTTTAATGCTTGTAAAAATTCACATAAGCAATTCCTTGAAAGCTTTCCTCAGTTCTTTCTCTGGCTGTGGAATGTATTTGCCGTAAGCTGCTGATTTCCACCTACCTAGTTTTTTAATGATGTGTGCGGGTACGTTATTGCTGCATGCGGCTGAAGCGGCGCCGATCCTAAATGAATGTCCTGAGATGGACATGGGGTCGTGTCCTAATCTGACCGCCAAGGCCCTTACGTAGTGTATGAATTTAGCCGTGGTCAGAGGTTTGTCGGCAATAGTGAGTAGGGGTGAGTAGCTTTGTTTGTCTGTGAGGGAAAGGCAGAAAGTATCCATGACTATCACCGGACACCATTTGTTATGGGTCGGGAAGTACTGGATTTCCGTAGGCGGTCCTACCTGATTTGTTTTTGTACGTCTTAGGCGCAGTATGTAGTGGTCCCCTAATTTTTGCAGGTCCCTTATTCTGACGTACCTTTTGTTGACCGATAGATTATGTACCGTGAATTCATTGGGCCGTAAAAACCCGTAGAACGCTATGTACATAGCCATCTTGAGTACGCTGTTAGTACTAGGTTCGAATGGGTTGGAATCTAATAGATCTGATAGATCCTTAAATTTAGTGCCGTCAATTGGTTGTCTTTTGGCTGTTGGAGGGCAGTCAGTGCGGAGTATTCCTTTTAGGACGTTTTTTAAGAGATAGGATGACGTGAAAGGTTTGTGATCGGGAAATACGGTGAGTAAGTGTTGCTGAATGCCCGTGAGGTAGAGTTTGATGGTGTTCTGGGCAAGCTTGAGGTGTAGGTGGCAGTGAGCGGTGAAAGCAACAATCGTGTCTATGGAGAAGGTGTTGGTGATATGGTGTTCGGAAGTGAACCTGGAGAAAATAGTAAGTGCTCTGTCGTAGGACTTCTTGGTGTTATCTGATAGAGCAGCTTTTGCCAACATTAGTGCATGTTGTTTCAGGCTTATCAGTCCATTATGAGGTCCTGAAATGTGGGGGTCGGCACGGGTATGACTGCCGCCGTGGGGTGCTGTTCGAAAAAGGCCTGAAAGTTGGAACGAGAGAGAGCGTCAGCTGCAATATTTTCCTGACCTGGTATGTGCATGCAAACCAAGTGGAAGTTGTGAGTTGCTGCCAGCCATGTGAGTCTCCTCATGAGTCTCATGATGACTAGGGATGCGGATCTGCCCTTGTTTATGATTTCGCATGTGGCTTCGTTGTCGGAGAGGCATTTAACTGCTTTGCCCTCTCACAACGAACCCCAAGTGTGTGCAGCTGCCACTATTGGATAAAGTTCGAAAAGTGAGGATGTGGTGTTAAATGCCTGTAGTGTTGACGTTTCAGATGGCCATGAACCCCGGAACCATTGGTAGTTGTATATGGCTGCAAAGCCTGTGTGGGCTGCTGAATCGGTCCATACGACCGGGGAATCTACGTCAAGTGGGGGTATGAACATTGACCTCCCATTCCAGGAGGAGAGAAATGTGCCCCACATGCGTAAGTCTGCTTTGGCATTAACATCGATGAGTATGTGGGTATTGTCATGGGGGGTCTCCGTTAGGAGGTGCAGCAGGCGTGAAATGAACGACCGACCCTGCGGTATGATGCGGATCGCAAAGTTAAGTGAGCCCAAGAGTGACTGTAGTTCTTTGCGAGAGCAAATGTTTTTCTCCATGAACCATGTGATTTCGTTAGTTATGCGTGTTACCTTCTCGTCTGGGAGACTCGCTACCATAGATATGGAATCGAGATGGATGCCTAAGAAGGTCAGGGCTGTAGAAGGACCTATCGTTTTTTCTACTGAAAGAGGGACCCCAAGTGTGGAGAAAAGTGCAGCTGTTTTATCTAAGCTGTGGGGAGTGCGGTTAGGTTCCTCAACCGTGAGGAAGTCGTCCAGGTAGTGTATTGCTACTGGGCAGCCACACACGTTTAGTAGTAACCAGCAAACTGTTTCGGCGAACGTGTCGAACAGTTTGGGACTGCTTTTGGCCCCAAACGTCAAACGCGTGGCGAAGTAGTACTGGCCCTCCCATTTAACTCCGTGTAAATGCCACAGGGACAGGTGTATGGGTAGCAATTTGAAAGCGTTAGTGATATCGGTTTTTCCTAACCAGGCGCCCTTACCTGCTTTCAAGATTGCCCCCATTGCGTTATCCACTGTGGCATACTGAAGTGAAAATTCGCTGGATGGAATTAATGAATTAATGCTAGGAACCACGGATGAATGAGGCGCTGATAGGTCAATAATCATGCGTTTTTTATTGTTGAATTTTCCAGTAGCAATGCCAATTGGGTTAGTTCTGAAACTGAGTTTGGCTTTGTCCACTGAAAGTGGACGTGGTTAGGAACCGTGATCGAAATGAGGCCGTTGTGTAGGTCTTGTGACCTGTTGGCCTGTCAGGTGCGTGTCTGACAGGGTGACTATTTAAAGGGAGAAAAGGCGGAAAGAAACGAGATACTTACTTTGGTAAGCGAGTTTGCACGATTGCGTTGACCTATGGAGATGAATTAGCGTCTTGCGAACTGGTATGGCATGTGGGTTGCCAGAGTTGGCTCAGATCTGCGTAAACTTGTCCGGTGGATATTTAGGTAGCAGTTTGAGGACTATGCGTTGTCCCTTAGAGCCTAAGTGAAAATTAAAATGAGTGTGTGACCGAGATATTGATATTGGATTGACAAGGCCATATCGCTTACTTACCTATGTATTAATGGTAGAGTGGTATCCAATGATTTTGGTATCCAGTATGGAATAGGTTGCCTAGATAAAACAGGTATGTGAACAGAATTTAAAAAAAAAAAGTTTTTTTTTTTTTTATAATTATGTCATGTGATTTGAGATTGAATGTGGTTGAAACGGGAGTGATGGCTGATTTATTAGGGTGGGAGAAAAGCGTAATGTGCACCTATAGAGATATATACTTGTAGACTTGTAGACTTGTTTATGGATGAAACCACAGACTTGAAAATTGAAAATTTGGCATTTGGTGCTTGTTTATTGTGTGTTTGCCGGCCTCTCCGCTCCCCTGCTGGGGAGACTGCGCATCCTGTGTGTGTGACACATGTGGAGGGGGTTTGGCCGTCGGCACTCGTGGGTGTGCTTTGCCAGACCCCTTGCTAGAGCTGTAGGACTGTTTGTCTAGGAATTAATGAGTTACCCAGTAGGAAAGTATGGGCGGGAGGGAGGGGTTCCCCTGACGGGAGGATTAAGTTCCTGGAGGCAGTATTGAGCCGGAAGGCGGTGTTTATTTCGAGGGGGGGGGTGCTGGTGCTGGTGCTGGTGTACGCTTACTCCTGACCGTTGTGCACGTCTGATCTGCAACTACAGGAAACGTTTGGTTGAAGTTATTGCTGCCATAGGAGGTTCAACCAGTTATTAAATCCAAAGGTTCACATACTTTTTCCACCTGCTCTGTGAATGTTTACATGGTGTGTTCAATAAAAACATGGCAACATTTCATTCTTTGTGTGTTATTAGTTTAACCCCTTAAGGACACATGACATGTGTGACATGTCATGATTCCCTTTTATTCCAGAAGTTTGGTCCTAAAGGGGTTAAGCAGACTGTGATTGTCTATTGTTGTGACTTAGATGATGATCAGAAAAAAGGGTTCACATACTTTTTCTTGCAACTGTGTATATATATATATATATACATATATATATGTGTGTGTGTGTGTGTCTATATATCTATCTATCTATCTATCTATCTATATATATATATGTCTATATATATATTAATATATATGTATATTGTACAGTAAGCACACAAGCTCACTGACATGTGCAAATAGCTCACTGACAGACAAAACTCTCTGACTCACACACAAGCTTACTACAGACAAACTCACTTGTATAAACACAAGGCTCACTACAAAGAAATTCAGGGACACACACAGGCTCACTAAAGTCAAGCTCACTGACACACACAAGCTTACTAAATAGAAGCTAACTGACACACACAAGTAGTGCCATCTGAACAGCGTTATGGGCCCCCGGGCAAAGCAGTGCACTGAGGCTCTTCCTACACAACAACTCACATGAATAAAAATGTTAATTATTGATAGACTGCTGAGTACATACACACAGTACACTGAATACGAACACAGAGAGACTGCTGAATACACACAAACACAGATTTCTGAATGCACACAGACTCCTGAATGCACACAGGCTGATTTATACATGTACACACAGACTGCTGAGTCTATACACAAACACTGCTAAGTCTATACACACACACAGACAGCTGAGTCCATACATACACACACAGACACACAGACTGCTGAGCCCATACACACACACACACACACACACACAGACTGCTGAGTGCATACACACACACACACACACACAGACTGCTGAGTGCATACACACACGCAGACAGACTGCTGAGTGCATACACACACATGCAGACTGCTGAATCCATACACATACACAGACACACACACAGACTGCTGAGTCCATACACACACATAGACTGCTGAGTCCACACACACACACAGACACATAAACCTAGAGTGTTTCTTCTTTCTACTGTGCAGGTGAAATTCATAGCAAAAGTAGTTATTCAGCATATATAACAAAAGTTGTTACAATATGAGTGCACTTGTACGGTCTCAGATAAAAAAAGGGGGTTGTTCTTAGCTGAACCAAAAGCGTTCCAAGAAGAGCTGAAATTATCATTACTGGAAAATTTGTAATTCATAGCATATCCTCCCTTTCCCAGGGTGGAGCATACAAATGAAGGACTAGCATTATCTTAATAGGTTATTAGGTTATCATTATATATAAACAGAGGTCACATTGCTTTCCATTAGCCTCCTAATCCTTTATAGAGAACAGAAAAAAACATCCTAAACATTTGTAATGGGCATACAAACGTGTCTTATACAGAGCAAATTACATAATATTAGTTATTGTGACGCACACAGTTCCTTTCTGCTTTAGACCTCACCAGAAGCATTACTTGTCATTATTACAGTGGCTATCAAACATGGCAGTCATTGCTTGTATGATACATATGGCAACTAGTTCAGGTAGGGCCACCAAGTTGTTTAAAATAAAATGAATAGTCAGAACAGTGGTTTCTTGCACCTTGCAAAACCATTCAGGAACTAGCTGATTCTCATTACATTACAAACATTACACTGAAATGTTGCTCCATGTGATATTTTAACACGATGAAATACAAAATAATTTAATATCCAGTATATTTTAATTATGTATTTCATATAAGTATGCTAAAATAGTTGCATGTTTAATCTTCACATTATTTGGTAATACTCACTACACTATGGCCTCTTCAAACTGCAGCAAGGTCTGCTGCTTTACTGTGGGGGCTGAGCTTGGGGCGGAATGTGGATGTGTGGGTGGAGCTATCATCGCGGGGTCGGAGCCTGCACACGCGACGGCAAAGCTGGAGCCTGTGTGCAGGGGAAGCTGCTGGGAATTCGGGAGCTGTCAGTGCTCCCTCCCACACCCAGCAGCCTCAATGCAGCCCTCAGCAGCTATCCACAACCCCCAGCACCTCTCTCCAGCAATGAGTCCCTATGTCCTGAATTCCCTCGGACTGTAACAGGCTGTTACAGTCTGAGGGAACATAATAAAGCCCAGCGAGCAGTAACTTTCATTTGGGGGGGCACAAAGGGGGGCACAGTCTGATCTAGGGGGGCCATGGCCCCCTTTGGCCCCCCTAGTGACGCCACTGAGCAACAGAGATGGCAACAGACGCCGATATATATATATATTTTTTTACCTTTGCCCTCCTCCTTACACCCTATCTTTAGGTCGGTTTAAATCTAGACCAGTAAGTAGCCTACAAGTTTGCTGCTTCCTCCGTTTGTTTTCCCCGTCTAATTAGTCTGTTCACCATAACCTAGTATTCCTAATTAGTGTTTATTTGTTGAGGCAGTGCTTCTTTAGTAGATGTCAGTTTAGTTTTTCATGCTCTGACAATTAGGGTGTTTGCCGCTATCAGGGTCTGGAATATTAGTTCACGTTCATATTTTTGTGTGCTATCAGGCCACACAAAGAAGCAGGCAGAATGCCGGGGTCAGGACTAACTTTCTGCCCAGCACCCCTGACACTTCTTCCTCCACCATATCCCAATATTTCTGTACTAGCGGGTAAGTCCACCAAACATGATACATCGTGCCTTCCTCTCTCTCACATCTCCAACATAGTGTTGACATGTTTGGATATTTGTGTGCTAGCCTTGTTGGGATCTGATACCAGTGATATTGCAACTTTTTCACAAGTTCCAAGTGGGATACACACGAACAATTGCCCTTGTGTGCTCCCTTCCACTGACTCTGTGTCTGCATCCCACACTTCCTGGAATCTAGCATTCTGGTTCCCCTGAGCTTTATAAGATTATAACCTATGGAGAGGATATTCGTTGAGTATTTGTTTGCTATGCAAAGTGATTCAAATTTGGTGAATGTTTGACTAGTCGTTTTGTGCTTATTCTTGTAGGTACGAGAACATATGATTGTTTGGGAGGCCAAATTGTTTTTGGAGGTCTGGGAATTGTGGAAGGTATTCCCATGGTATAAATGGTATACCACTTGTAATCCACTTGTGATGGTCGAACGTGGGGTTGCCTAAATGAAGTCTATGTAGCGGGGTGACTTTGGAGATAGGTGTGGTATTACTTAGTATTGTATGGCATGCATCCCACGTTTGAAGCATTAGTTTGGTAATGCATAGCATATTTGGATAGTTGGGTCGTAATGGCTTAGTAGTTCAGAACAGGTAATAGAGACCTCTACCCCTCGTCCAAAACGCTTGTCCACCCATTGTGGTGCATGTTTTGTTATATGTGCAGTTACCACTGAGGACAGTATAGCAGCGCTATAATAATTTCGTATGTTGGGTATTCCCAGCCCCCCCCTGTGTGGATGGATTTTGGAGTGTCAGTGAGACTCTTGCTCTCTTTCCATCCCAAATAAATTTTGTGAGAGACTTTTATAGGTTTGCTAAGTATGATTTTGAAAGCGGTAATTGTAGGGTGCGGATTAGGTATTGAAATTTGGGCAACATAGACATTTTGATTGCTGTTATTGTGCATATCCATGATAACATTTTTCCCTCCCAGTCTTTAAATGTGCCTGTGAAGGTGTGTAGGAGTCCCTCGTTATTTTGGTTGAATAACCCTTGGGTGTGCTTGGTAATCTTGATTCCTAAATACCGTATATACTCACGTATAAGTCGACCTTTATATAAGTCGAGACCCCTAATTTTACCCCAAAAAACTGGTAACACGTATTGACTCGAGTATAAGACTAGGGTGGGAAATGCAGCAGCTACTGGTAAATTTCTAAATAAAATTATATCCCAAAAAAATTATAATAATTGAATATTTATTTACAGTGTGTGTATATAATGAATGCAGTGTGTGTATATAATGCAGTGTGTTTGTATGAATGTGGTGTGTGTGTGTGTATGGGTGCAGCGTGTGTGTGTATGAATGCAGTGTGTGTGTATGAGTGCAGTGTGTGTGTGTATGAATGCAGTGTGAGTGTGTATGAATGCAGTGAGTGTGTGTGATGCAGAGTGTGTTTATGTGTGGGATGCAGAGCCTTGGTGGGGGGTTGGCATTTTTATTATTTTTTATTTATTATTATTATTTTAATATTATATATATATATATATATATATAAATATATATTATTAATATTTTATTTTTATTTTATTATTATTTAAATTTTTATTTATTTATATTTTATTTTGTCCCCCCTCCCTGCTTGTTAGCTGGCCAGGGAGGGGGGCTCTCATTCCCTGGTGGTCCAGTGGATTGGCTGTGTAGGAGGGGGGCTGGCAGAGAGCTGTAACTTACCTTTCCTGCAGCTCCTGTCATCTCCCTTCTCTCTCCTCCGGTCCAGTCAGCTCCACTGTAAGTCTCGTGGTCTGAGTGCCGTGCGGAGCATTCCAACGGTAACCCGTGGCAACGCTCTGACCCCGCGGCTCTCGCAAGACTTACAGTGGAGCTGACCGGACCGGAGGAGAGAGAAGGGAGCTGACAGGAGCTGCAGGAAAGGTAAGTAACAACTCTCTGCCAGCCCCCAACAGGACCGCCAAGCTTGTAATGAGCCCGGCGGTCCTGGTCTGTATTATGGCAATGTAAGTTGCCATAATACAGACAGTGACTCGAGTATAAGACAAGTGGGGGGTTTTCAGCACAAAAAATGTGCTGAAAAACTCGTCTTATACTCGAGGATATACGGTAAGTAATATAATCGCCCCATCAGTCAAAAGTAAAAGCTGATTTGAGACTTGTCATTGTCTGTTTGTCTAGGCCTACACTCATGGCATGCATATTGGATATTTTTAGTTTGTAACAGGAAACTTTTCCATATTCACCAATTAGATTAGTGAGGCTGGGCAGCGACGTATCTGGTGCGGTCAATGTGAGTAGAATATCACCTGCAAAGAGGTGTGCTTTATATGTGTTATCGCATATTCACATGCCCTGAATAAAGCTGGTTTGTCGAATTTGAATTGCCAATGCTTCCAGAGCCATTACATATAATAAAGGGGACAGGGGGCATCCCTGTCTAGTCCCATTTGTGATGCAGAATCGGTCTGATACAAGTGCTGCGCATAATGCCCTTACCACCAAGAGAAAGCCCTTTGGTGCCCCAAATCTCTGAAGAACTGCTTCTAAGAACTTCCAACTTAGCCGATCAAAGGCCTTCTCAGTGTCGAAAGATAGCAGCAGGCCACCTTGTTCGGACATTTTGAAACTGTGTAAGATATCAATGACTTTTCTATTGTTATCTGCCCCCTGTCTCCCAGCTAAAAATCCTACTTGATCATCATGGATAACCGTCGGGAGCAATATCCCCAATCTCATTGTGTAGATTTTGGTCTATAGTTTTGCATTGGAAAGTAGGAGCGATATTGGTTGGAAGTGTAGGAGGTTTGCTAGGTTTTGGCAATGTGATATGCGCCACTGGAGATACTGCAGTTTTTGTGATTTGGTGGCCTCTGTTAACATTCTGGCTAATTGGGGTGCTAGGATATCCCTAAATGTCTTAAAGTAAGAGTTGGCTAAGCCATCCGGTCCAGGTGCTTTCCCTGTTGGCAAAGACCTAATGGCACCTAAGACCTCTTTTGCTGTGAGTGGGGCTTGTAACTTTGGAGTTACGGTATGGGGATCTGATCTAAGTAAGTTTTAATTTCTTGTTCTGTTGGTTAATATGTATGGTGGTCCGATCTGAGGTTGTAGAGTTTGGAGTAGAACATGGCAAACTACTTATGTATATAGAATATAGAATGCACACTATAACAATCTCAAAAAACTTAGCTTTATTATGTACAAAAAAGTACCAGAGTGAAAACATATAAGAAAAATAAACAAAGTGACAGAAGCAAGGGCAAATACAATAAAATAATAAAAAATTACCACAAAAATCCTTACAAGGCTCAAGACAGAAACACGAGTCACCAAACCCCCAACGTTTCGGCACCAACTGGCTGCCTTTATCAAGGGTATAAAGGGGGGTTTGGTGACTCATGTTTCTGTCTTGGGGATGGTAAGAATTTTTGTGGTAATTTATTATTATTTTATTGTATTTTATTGTACTTTTTTGTACATAATGAAGCTAAGTTTTTTTAGATTGTTATAGCGTGCATTCTATATTCTATATACATTTGAATATTTAAAGCACTTGAGGGAGTGTTTATATGGTTTGCACCTGGCTGTTCTTATACTATTTTGTCTCTCCATGTGCTGTTGTTTTGAAACTAATTACTAATGCCTCGGGGGTCATTATTTTAGTGCCATTGCTGGATAGTAGGTATGATATTTTTTGGTTCTCTTGCTTCTTTTTGAGTCTTGCCGCTAGCTGTTTACCAACTCTATTGCCTTGCGAATAAAAGCTCGCCTTAAGTTGTAGACCTACTTTAAGAAGAACCTGTTGATGGATATTTTTCATTAATACAATAATACGTTCTTTCAATTCATCCATAGGGGCTAATTGGTTTTGGGTCTTTCATTTGTAAAGTTCTTGATGCCATTTCAATAGTTGGGCTTTCGATCTGTAGATATGAGGCATGGTTTATAAGCATATTTTTCCTCAAAATATTGTTTCATTTCACGTACAAAGTGTGAATCATGCAATAATGATTCATTAAGTCTCCAGGGGTATCTGCTTTTAAAATCATACACATATTTTAGTACTAGACTGGCCAGTGCATGGTCTGAGCGTTAGATTTGGCCAATGTGACATGACACTATTTGATTAGGATCAGTACCTGCCATAAAAAAATGCATCTATACGGGAATATGTATTGTGTACAGTCAAATGGAAGGTGTATACAATTGGCGACAGAAAATATGTTTAATAAGTCCCTTAAGAAATTAGACATAATGTTTGGAATGTGTTACTTGTATATTGAGATTAGATTATAGATTATGGATATGTATTTATCTTTCTTTATAGATTTTAAGTTTCATTGGATATGTTTTTTGATTGATTGTTTTTTTTTGCACAGCACTTTACTATTATATTGCATGACAGCACTTTACAGTCACTGAATCCACATTTAAGAGGGTGTTTTTACATCCCTTTTTGAATGAATCCTCACTATACCAACTTAAATGATTTTTATATTTGTATACTGTGACGAGACCAATCTCGCCACTGTGCATTGGAGGAGCCTGGTTGCCCGCCTGCTGCCTTTAGACTATGGCCCCAGAGACACGAAAGCCGGGTCATTCGGTGCTGGCCCTGTTTGAGCGGTGATACCCCAGATAGCTATGCCATGGAGCCCATTCGTATAATGAAAGACTATGGGAAAGACTTTGGCTCCATGGCAATTGAACTGTATGTGTGTGCTCTGAGTGCCATTCAGTAATAATGTGCGCTCAGATCTGAGCTATCTGGGGATATGTTGAATGTACCTGTTTTATGCAATGGCTGCACAGTTATATATTTTTATGTGTTTTATTGTCTTTTGCTGCCATGTGTTCAATTGAGTTTTGCCTCTGTCCTTGGAGATAATTGGATTACTTCCCAATTATCTCCAGGATAGAAGACTCTGTGGAACTGGTTTTGGGCAGAAAAGCCATGCTTGCTTTGGTCACAAAGGACTACGATCTATCTTTTGAACCACTGGACCAATTTGGGTGATTTTGACATGTTTGGAGTATGCTGATTCTGAAAATGTAAGTTTTGTGTGAATGTGATGCATACTTTTCAAGTTATGAATAATGTGGAAAAATTTTAATTTTTCTCTGCTTGTAAAATTGTACATTTCTCTGCTTGTGATAATTACACTACCCATTGTGTAAGGTAATTGTATCACAGGCAGAGGGGAGGATTTTGTGTGGGAGTGTCTGAGTGTATTGTATGTGTTTATTGGTTGTGTTCCAAAACCCTGTGGGTGGTACTAATGTGTATATAATAAGATACTGTAGGATCAATTATTTTGAAGCGTAATTAACGATAGTAAGCCAAGGAGGTCCTGTTCAAAAGTTTTCAGGACAAATCTCCAAATAGTATGCAGAGAACCATATAGGTTTTCAAATGCATAAAAGTGTGTGTCACAAATAGGTTAACTCAGCGGAAATGCACAGTCCATACAGTATTAAATAGAAATTGTTACATACATAGTGCTTGTTGGATCCAAAACCTGCACTAGATAAAATTTAGTGTAAGAAAAAATTATATTCCTCACTAAATAGCCAACTCATACAGAGGGAGTAGGAATTAATACGAAAATATAACAAGAACATGTGCTCTATAAACCCCCCACTTGTATAGCTGGAATAGGGCTAAATATCGAAGTATAAAGTATATAAAGTCTAATGCCCGTCTAAACAGACGGCGATACTGTGGTCAATATGTATCGAAAGAGCCCTTTCCCCTTGACGCGCGCGTTTCGCCCACAGCTCATTTTATAAATATTTGTCTTGATCTTTATGATCTATTTATTATAATTATATTTATCACTTTGGTCAATTCGTTTGACATACTATACAATTGTTTTAATTTATTTTCATATTAAAAGTTATATTTTAATTTGAGGGCACTCACTTCTCTACTTTCACTACTGCTGTAGTTTATATAGGGTTAATCCCTTCTATGAGTGCATCCTTTTTGCTTCCTATTTTCTTCAATTTCTATAATGTGTATATAAGAACAATAAACCCACAGCTCTGTCTGTTCACTGCTTGGCCCTCAACACGGAGCTTTGTCTCGTTCTTGGGGGGATTTATTGTATGCTGTTCCAGTTTGACTGCTGGGAGTGTAAACCTATTCGTATGTTTTTTCCTATTCGGCTGTTTACGGCATTCATATGGTTTCCTGTTCGGTGGATTGGTGTTCTGCAGTAGCTGTACCTGTGTCTCTGGAAGGGAAGATCTACTAAACGGCGGTTTAACCCTTTTATGCTGAGGGTGCCGTTACATATACCACTTACAATTGTCACTTTTAACATGCAATTTGCATCATGTTCATCATTTATGTTAATGTTTCTAGCATACACAATTGCACTTTACTTTATTAATGATGTTTCATCTGTCCTACCAGTATATTTGGTTTAGCATAATATTATCACTACTAAGTATCCCCCTTGTCTCTTTACTAATTATATGACTATATAATGTTTGCCTGTATGTACAATTTCTGTTGTCCTGTTGTTCGATGTCAGCTTAATGTAGTTGTTCTGGTGAGTATAGTCAGTCCCTGCAGCCTTTTTCCTGTAAACACTGCCTTTTCAGAGGAGTTTACATTACTCCCTAGGGACATCTTAAGTGGCCACTCTTCACACTGTGCAGTACTAACTTTCAGCGTCTCCACGCTCTGCATGCAGAGGTTGAGCTTTTTAACCCCTTCCCAACCATTGCCGTATCAGGTACTCTGACAAAACACGGTCCTTAAGGACCGTGGATGTACCTGAAACGTCCGCGGCAAATTAGAAGGCTGGAAGTGATCGTGGTCGCTTCCAGCCGCTCTGATGGTATTGCAGCGATTCCTCGATGTCTCATTTCATAAATTTACACGTAGACTTCAAATATATAAATATGTATATATATTTAAATTCTACATGCATATTTATGTCATAATTTTACAGAACTAAGTAATTTTATTGATTGCAATTTGGGTGACCTGCCTGACAACCGAGGCTGAAAGTCCAGAAAATTTAATTTGCTAGCACTATATTTAACCCTGTAACTTTTTAAGACACCCTAAAACCTGTACATAGGGGGTACTGTTTTACTCGGTAGACTCAGCTGAACACAAATATTAGTGTTTTAAAACAGTAAAACTTATCACAGCGATTTTATTTTTGATTTTTTTTCACACACAAATGACATTTTCACTGATGATATCATTGTTGTAATATATTTTACTGTTTTGAAACACTAATATTTGTGTTCAGCGAAGTCTCCTGAGTATAACAGTACCCCCCATGTGCAGGTTTTATAATGGTTTTGAAAGTTACACTTTTGGTTATATTGCCTTTGAGAGCGTATGGTAGCCCAGGAATGAGAATTACCCCCATGATGGTATACCATTTTCAAAAGAAGACAATCCAAGGTATTGCAAATTGGGTATGTTCAGTTATTTTTAGTAGCCACTTAGTCACAAACACTGGCCAAAGTTAGCATTCATAATAGTTTTTTTGCCTTTTTGAAAGACACAAATAAATATAAAGGCTAACTTTGGCCAGTGTTTGTGACTAAGTGGCTACTAAAAAAGACTGGATATACCCCATATTGAATACCCTGGGCTGTCTACTTTTCAAAAATGTATGGTTTGATGGAGGTAAATTACATTGGCCGGCTTCAAAAATGTCCCAAATAGTACATGGGTGCATGTTGACCAGCTGTGAAAATTCCAAGTTGGAAAACTGGAATGCGCACCCTCCAAATTAGATCTTTTAGCCCCAGATAACCCAACACACCTATACATGGGTGGTAACATGTACTCGGGAGATGTTGCTGAACACATATTGGGGTGTTCCTTGGCAGTAACCCTTAAAGTTCTCAGTACATGTATTCTTAAATTGCTATGTGTCAAAAAAATCACCAAATATTATTTTTTTGATTTGACATAGCTTGGTGGTTATATTGTTGCATGAAAAGAGTCAAAATGCCCCAAGTTTAATACCTTAGGTTGTCGTCTGTTAAAAAATATATACATGTGAAGGGTTATTTAGGGATTCCTGACAGATATGAATGTTACAATGTAACATGTTAATTTTGAAAAATAAAAAATAGTTTGGAAATAGCAATGTGCTACTTGTACTTATAACCCTATAACTTTCAAAAAAAAGCTAAGAACAAAAGCTAAGATTTCTAAACTCGGGGCTACATTTAGAAACTATTTAGGACAGGTGTTTTTTGTCAGTTGTAGATGCGTAACAAATTTTGAGGGTCAAAGTTTCCTATTTTATAATTTCATTTATAGTAAATGATATGATGAAAATAATAGTATCTTTAGAAAGACCATTTAATGGTGAGAACAATGGTACATAATATGTGTGGGTACAGTAAATGAGTAAAATGAGTAAGAGGAAAATTACAGCTAAACACAAACACTGCAGAAAGTAAAAACAGCCCTGGTCTTTAACAGTAAGAACATTGATAAGCAGTTTGGTCACTAAGGGGTTAAATAGAAATGCATTGATCCTGATGATTTCAGACAACCCAATGCTTTTCCTATGGGAAAGCATTGGATTGACTAAGATCATCAATTCTGAGGTCAGTCAAGAAGGCAGATCGGGGGTGGGGCCAATACCGGCAGACCTGCATGGTGCTGGAAATAAGGTAAGTTTTATTACCTTTCAAGGACAGGCAAGGGAGGGGAGGCAACCACCTACATTGTGGTTTTAAAACTATAGGGTCAGGAATACAAGATTGTGTTCCTGACCCTCTTGTGTTCCTTTAATATTGCAAAATATAAAAGAATAAGCTTAAAAAGTTACTAACTTCAAATGTTTGCACCAAATGGACACCCAATCTGTTGCATCTCATTCTGAGATCTGTTCTTCCATAAACTTCTGCACATTACCTAGGATGAGTGTAACTGCACTGTGGTCTGCCACCTTTGCATTAATAAAAGCTGTAGTATTTATATTAATATATGTAATGATATTTACTATAGTGAATAACCATGTTAATGTTTTATACAGTTTTGTTCAGTCTGTAATCAAGCCATTTAATGGTGTTTCAACACACCTATAATACAAACCGGTTTGAGCAGAATGGTGTAGTGATAAAAATGTGTTGTATAACAAGGTAGACTATGTATTGTAAACTGTTTTGCCCTTTACTTTGTTTTGTCTCTGTTCCCATCTTGATTTCTTTTGTCCTTTTCAGAGAATTAATTTAAATCTCTGAACTTATAACCATATTTCACTTAGTGTTAATGTAATAATTATTCTAGAGTTTTGATTTTAAACTACAAAGGATCCCTGTGACGATACTTTTAATCTTCTTTTCAAAGCTGCTGTTCAAGATACATGATACGCACTGTGTTTTTTATTCAAACCTTTCTCCTGCTTGATCTACAACAATTGTTAATGTTAAGCCATAACTTGTTAATCTTTTCTCTTTTTTTTTTTGTTACTGAAACCATTCTGAAACTATCATTGTTTTACTGTTTTTAAAATTCCTGATTAAATGGTTTGTTTGTCTTGTGTTTGCTCAAAAAAGTCATCATGGGACAGCCAGCCTTGTTTTTGCTACTTATAAGTTAGAAAAACATATAAAAAAAAAAAACAAAAAAACTTTTTAACGCAAGTTATTCTGCGAATAAAACTGTGACAATGATTCATCCACAGAAGGCACGATGAGAGACTTATTTGCAATGTGAAAAAGTATTATTTTACTGGTGGTTAAGTGGTGAAGTTACAGAAGCTTGCATACAGCTCATTGAGAAGCATTGTAAAGCACACAGCTTGCAGAAGCTTTTCACTGAAAAGCATCTGTTTTTTTTATATAACCTGAACTAAAACATGCAGAAAAAAAGGGCATGCATTTTGGGGGTATATCTATTAAATAGATTTAAAAAAAAAGAAGTAATAAATGATTCAATTAATTGTTCCTTTAAGAAATGTGCAAAACGCTCTTATGCATATACTGGAGAATAGGGAAGGAAAAAGTTGTAAAAACTTTTTTGAAAAGAAAAAGTTGCACAATTTAAAGGGGTGCTATAGTCACCAGAATCACTACATATTAAGGCATTTTCCTGCAGTCTTAGCACTGTAAACACTGTGTTTAGATAGCTGCATAGTAACACCTCTAATGGCAGTCACTTAGGTGGCCATTAGAGGGGCATCCTTGTTCAATGCTGTGTGCAGCACAGTGGCGGAACTACCACGGACGCAGCTGTGACTGGGCCCGTCAGTCTAGGGGTGTCACGTATTCATCCACTTATAAAAATGAGGTTTATGGCATTTACTGTCCACACAGGAAAAGTTGTGCCGAGCAGCAACCAAATCCACAGAAGGGTTAATGCTGAGCAGCAATTATGCAAATGGGAACCTGGTAACTGCCTTTGGGGTCAAAGGCCGGTTACAGCCTATCAAATCTAGAGGAGGGATATTTAGGCCCAGTTCTCATCCTGCTCAGTGCCCTGTCGTGGTTTCCCTTGTGGTTGTCCAAGAGCGCGTTTTTGATTTTGGTTATTCTGGTTATTTGACTTTGGCATTGTTTTTGACTTGCCTGTTTTCCGGCATCCCTGACTACTGGCTTTTCCTTTTCGTTGTGTCTCTTTCTGTATCCCTTGACGTCGGCTATTCCTGACTATTCTTTGGTACGTTAGTCCGGCCATTCTAAGGTCCGGTATACGTTACCTATCACTCCTCTGTGTTACACAATTCTATGTTCTGGATCATTCTGTAATCCTGACAAGGGGGCCTGGCCTCCCTGTGGACCCCTGCGACTGGGTGCTCACTGCCATGTGTTGTGGCACCAGCCTGCGCGGTATAACTGCCGGGTTCGCATTAAAGGGGTCCATCGGGTAGCCCATGTTGTTACGGCTACCCGATGCAATAAATTACCAGGGAGCCCGGTCAGTCCTGCATCTACGTATGTGAGGGGGGTAGACATATAGGGGGGAAGCAGGGCGTAGACATATGGGGGGGCCCAAGGCAATTTTTGCACTGGGTCCAAGGGTTTCTAGTTACGCCTCTGGTGCAGCACCTAAGTTTATGATCTCCTTGCTCTGCATGGAGACGATGAATGTTTCTCATAGAGATACATTTCTATGAGGGTATGCTGACTAGCGTGTTTATCCGTGCATGTGCCATAGCCTCCGCGTGGAGGGGAGAAAGACAACAAAATGCATATTTGCCTGTGCACTGGCCCTGACAGTTGGAAATATTGTGGGATTGTGCATTTTATTTTATTTTTTTAAAGAAAGACTATTTTAAGCATGCATTGCAATAAAATCATTTAATCAAGCTAACAGTTATGGATACATTTCTATATCAAAACCTGCAATTTAGTATCTACCATTTACAGAGGTTTAATCCTCCTGGGGCTATCTTTGTGGGTGTAATATTGCTATACGCTATGTTGCTATATATTTGACATTTGCTTAAGTTTTTTTAATAAAAGTCAAGATTGTGCTTGATAATTTATTAAGTGAACAGTAACAGGTTACACAAATATGTTTGGTGCACCATTATAATTTATTAAGTGAACAGTAACAGGTTACACAAATATGTTTGGTGCACCATTATAGATTTTGATTACTGAAATATTGAGATTATATGTTGCTGATTTGCAGCAATTTGAATAATACATGTTAAACATTTGGATAATGCACAATATTTGACAAAAACTAATTGAAATAAAAACCTAAGGCATATTTAAAAACTGTATATTATTTTTTGTTTAATAAATGCATGTTTCGGGTGTGCCTGTCAATTCATTTTTTTTCTGTTTAAATGTTTCTTGTTTGTGCCTCATATGTTTCCTATTTTCCTGACATCAGTGTTTTTTTACGGTTCTTTTTCCACTTTTTTTCTGTCAAGTCTCCCTATTAGGATCATCATTCATTGATTGCTTATGTATCTTAGAGATAACTGCTCTGTATGTATTTTAATTTGTGCAAAATGCAATATGCAGTCAAATCTCATTAAGAGCCACCTCTTAATGGAAACAAATATCCTAATCATGTTTAGATGAAATATAGAACTATACATTTCTGATACATCTACATTTCTGATGTTTTCATGTTTCCATAATCTTTAAGCTGAACAAGTGCCAATAATTCCAACTGCCTATAAATATCTCTTATAGTTACTAAGGATTTCTTTGGAATTTTAGGAACTCCTTTACTTTTTTGTTGTAAATAATTTTATTAAAGTACTTTTGCATGTCTTTAGGCAGAATATAATATGGTTGTACTTTAATTCTCTATGTACACTGAAATGTGTTATATGTTTTCCATCCTAATTTGTGATTTCCAGATGCCACTACTTTATGACGATGCTATCACTGGAAATTGTATTTAATTTAAGTATTTTCAAACATCAAACATTTTTCAAACATCAAAAAGGCTATGCAAAACAACTATCAAATTGTGTATCCAACAACATACAAGCATACAGAACTATGTGATCATAACCTTATAAAAGTACAATCACTACAATCCGGGACATGAGAATAAGCACCATGGCAAGATTAAACAAAAATCAATAATATATTACAAGCAGAGGAGTATGTCTAAAGTGCTTTGACACAAGTTATACAGTACATACGTTTCAATATTTTATTTGGTGGTATAATTCTGAACATGTGAGAATTCCACTTTAAATCTTCTTGGTGTTCGCTAAATTTTACAAGCAGATCCCTGTTATTATGTTCTCACTCTGTATTAGATGATAAAGTCTCCAAGTTATAAACAAATGTGGAAACAAGGAAAGCGGCGTCATTGTTTTATTCTGTTTGTTATCTGTATTTAAATGCCGCTTTTAAAAAAAGTGACACAAAGTTCTAAAATTGAAGCAATCACCATGAAAACAGAAGACGTATTGGTGCTGATTCGCTTCAGTGTTGACTGCTTAACTTTTTCTAATATTGAAATGTCTATAATACATTGTCTTGATCTGTTTTCAAGGCTTATTTAGGCAGGTAGTCTGAATGTTTCAAGCAAAAGAACCAGTTACTCTGTTGCCTACCCTTGATGAATTTAGCCTTTGATATGATTAAACATGTGCAATTCGTTTAGTTCCAAATGTAATTTGGCCGAATTTCGTGCAATTTGGACATTCAGATCCTTACGAATGTCTGAAGTTTGCCGAATTGACGAATTTCCGAAGTGCTTCGGATTTCTGATAAGTGTCAAAACAAGAGAGGGAGGGAAAACTATGTGAATGATGACAGGAATCTTGACCAATAAGCTAATTCCTGGCAATGGGAGCCCTATAGATGTGTAAGTGGTTGTGGTGGCAGTCCAGGCACTGGAAGCTCTATAGATGTGTAAGTGGGTGTGGTGGTTAAGGAGCCCTACATATGTGTAAGTGGTTGTGTTGGCAAAGTGCTTTGGATTTCTGAAAAGTGGCAAAACAATTTCCAAATTGCCGATGTTTCGAATTTTAGAAGTGCCGAACCGAACCGAACCGAATGCCATTGGTCCGAATTGCCAAAGCAGACACATTTTTTTACTTACCCAAATTTCTGAACCGCACCAAATTATTTGCCCATGCACATCCCTAGATATGACCTGGATGTGACATGCCAAGTCCACACTTTTTCAGATGTTATTAATTGCTCTTCTGATGTGTGTTTTTGGAATGATCTCTAATTTAGGTACACTAATATTTTCAGAATCAAATTGAATCAGTTTGAACATTTTTTTTTTAAAATTTTTTAGATCAGCATTTAACCTAGTAGGTACTTTTTTTCATTAAAATTAGAATAAACTAAACAGTATGCACTTCATTGAAGTGCTATGATCTATACATTTAGGAAGTTTGGCTTAAATCATTTGTTATATGTATTTGGAAATCTGAGTAAGCTTTTTAATTTCTTAAAGGGAAACTATAGTGTCAGGAAAGCAAACTTTTTCCTAGCACCATAGTTTCCCCCTTCCTCGTCTTTCCCTTCCCTCCACCCTCTCCCATGGTGCAGAAAGGGTTAAAAAAACCTTCTGTCACTTACCTGGGTCCAGCTCTGATTTACGTCAGCTTTGGCATGGGTTCGCCTTCGCTACATCAGCGGGGGAGACCAAATGGTAATGTGCACAAATGGCTGCGCTCACACTAGGATTTCCCCATAGGAAAGCGTTTTACAATGCTTTTCTATGGGGTTTGGGTGACGCTGGATGTCCCCATGCATAGCACCTAACAGCCCAGAAGTGCCTCTTGTAGCTGTCTAGTAGGTGGAGTTAACTCTGAAAGGTAATTATTGCAGTTTTTAAGAAATTTCCTTTGCAGGGTTAAGGGACCTGGGACATTGCACCCAGACCACTTCAATGAACTGAAGTGGTCTGGATGCCTATAGTTTCCCTTTAATTTGTAAGAAATATAGAGATTATATGCATTTCTCCCCTTTATATTCTTTTTTTATTATTATTAATGACAGGTACCTTGCTATTATAAGGTTGTGATTGTTGCCTGTATAATATAGGCATCGGCACTCTTGTCATCATTATTATATTCTTCCCTCCTTTCCCTTAAATCTCCTTCCTTCATTTTGACTTAATATTTAGGATTATCAGTATTTTTAACAGCTGCAAGGTTGAGGTGGTCCAAAGACAGAGGAATTGAGGAATAAAAAGGGTAAAGCAAAAGAAATTCAATATAAATTGACCCCCTTTTTTCTCATCTTTTCCCACAGCTTTATATTACCAGGTTAGCAAAACAGGTGGGGTGATTTAGAACAGGATGCCATTATAATAAACAGAAAGAAGAAGAAGAAAAAAAAAGGACAAATCAATTTTTGCCATGGTTATAATCTAAAATTAAAAATGTGGTTGCATTGGTACTTTTTAGACAGTAGAAGGGTGCAGCCAGTGATGAAGTTTTAAGGTAGTGGGACACCAGACTCCTTCCCAAGAATTGTACTCCTCCCTATGCAGTGCAGAGATACTCATACAATAAAACAAGCTGGGCAATGGAAATGTAATACACAAAACTGGGAACAGTACAAAGATACCCACACAATGAAGAAAAACTTAGTAGACTACAAAGATACCCATAGAGCAAATAACACATATAGCTGAGCACAATAAGGAGATACTCATAACTATCCCACACTGTCAGCATGATTGCGATGGATTACACAGAGATGCAATACAGAGATACACAGTACATCTCTCTGCAAAAATGTCTCTCTTAGTTCTCTCTTACATAATCTCATCTTCAGTAGTGCTCATGCTTTAATAACTTTAACTTTCTATTAAATATTGCTGCGGTTATAAAACATATCAGTTACTCCATTAGCGCTCAGCACACAGTGTGCACATGATTAAAGCATCAAGATACTGATTGACTCCAACCATTCCAGCTACTCCTGACTCACAAATAGTGCTCAGCACATAGTGTACACCGTGTTAAAGCAGCAGGATACTGACAGACTCCTTGTTACATTTGCAGCTGACAATATAATTAATCTTCAGTGGTAATACGGAGCCAAGGAGTTGGTGAACATAAGCAACAATCATTACAGATTAATACAGATTGAAATCAGAATCAGGTCAGTCCTCAAAGTCACAGCCCCAGTCTTGCAGTTTGAAGCTTCACAATTTTTCAACTACCAACAGCATGAGTGTCTCAAGACTCAGCTGTAGAATGACTGATCACGTTAAAGAAGGTAGTGGGTATGTGCAGTCAGAATTATTAAAACTATTAGTCACAGATGCTCTGTGTCAGAAATATCCCCCTCCTCTTGTCACCCCTGGTTTATTTGATATATATATCAAATAAACTTGCTTAATCAGCCCTTAAACTTTTGGGCTCTATAAGTACCTGGTCATGCCCTTTGGGTTATGCAATGCTCCGGCCGTGTTCCAGGACTTTATTAATGATGTACTCAGGGACTATATTTATTAACTTGTCCTAGTATACCTGGATGATTTCCTTATTTATTCCCCTGACCTTCAGACTCACCACAAACAAGTGTTGCAAACTTTATTCAAAAATAAACTTTATTGCTAACTTGAAAAATGCATCTTTGACCAGACTGAAGTACAGCTTTTGAGGTATAACATTTCTGCCTCTGGCTTTAAGATGGATCCTCATAAACTAGAGGCTGTTCTACATTGGTCATTGCTCAATGAACTAAAATCCATTGAAAGGTGTATTGGGTTTGCTAATTATTACAGGGGAGTTATCAAAGGGTTCTCTTCTGGGATAGCCCCCCATCAGCAATATGACATGTAAGGGGGCTAGTTGCACGGTATGGTCTAAAGAAGCCTTAAAAAAAATGTTTGCTTCAGTTGACATTTTGGTACATCCTGACACTAGCAAAACCTTCATACTGTAGGTTGATGTCTCCGAAACTGGGGTGGGGGCTGTCCTTTCTCAGAGGGAGAGTCAGGATACCCCTTTGCATCCGTGTGGGTACTTCTCTAGAAAGTTGTCTCCAGCTGAGCGTAATTATGATATTGGTAACAAGTAATTGTTGGCTATTATACTAGCGCTTAAAGAGTGGCAACATCTTTTAGAGGGTTCCAAGGACCACCTTTTGATCATTACTGACCACAAAAATTTGGCTTATATAAATGACTGTTTCAATAAACAGCTGGGCATTGAATTGTCATTTTCTTCCTCTTACCATCCCCAAACAAATGGTACGGCTGAGAGGGCTAACCAGTCATTGGAATTGTATTTACGTTGTTTTGTTAATAGCAATCAGGATAATTGGTCCGAATTACTACCCTGGGCTGAGTTTGCTAGGAACAATGCTACCCATGACTCTTCTGGACATAGCCCACTCTTTGTTAATAATGGTCATCATCCTACTGTTCTGCCGGCTGTTTTCTCTGACACTGCTATCCCTGCTTTGGATGATCACCTTACTTCTATTCGTGAGACTTGGACCAAAGTTCACTCCGCTCTCGTTTCAGATTTCATGCTGATAAATGGCGGGGTGCCAACCCTGTTTACCAAGTGGGTGGGAGTGTGTGGTTATCATCTCGCAATGTCAAACTAAAAGTTTGTAGCATGAAGTTTGCTCCCAGACTCCTTGGTCCATTTCGTATTCTTTGAACAATTAATCCTGTTTCATATTATCTGGCTTTCCCTGTCTCCTTACGTATTTCTAGTACTTTTCATGTTTCTTTGCTCAAACCACTTATTTGGAATAGGTATACTGTCCCAAGTGTTCCACCTCCCCCGTTAGTTGTTTCTGGACAGGAGGAGTATGAATTTTCCTCCATAATCGATTCCAGATTATGATCTGGATCTTGTGGTTCCTTACAGTATTTGGTTGATTGGAGGGGGTATGGGCCTGCTGAACGTTCTTGGGTTCCAGCTTCCGATATTCATGCTGGTTGCAAGATTCGTTATTTCCATGCCAAGTTCTCCCCTCAAGCCTGGTCCTGCCCATCTGGTTGGCGGTCTTCAGGTGGGGTGTAACTCTCCCCTGAGTGCTTCCTCTTCAGCACCCTCGCGCGCCCACAGGACCGGCCATGGGGTGACAGCAGGGCCAGCCTCGGGGGGGCCCCGAGGTGGTTGGCTCCTGGCCCCCCAGGGGAAGAGGCTGGCCCAGTGGGTACACACCGGGTCGCAGGGGCGGCCGGGCCCCCTGGTGGGCCAGGCCTGGTTGCAGCCGCGACCCCTGCGACCCTGGTATGTACACCACTGTCCAGGATTTTTTTGAATGCCAAGGGGTTGCTGACCTAGCAGCCTTTAGGGTTAATTAACTTATGTGAACAGATGTTATGACAATATCCTCTTGATTACTTGTTTGCCTTTTTTAAAGTCTTTTAAGGTTTATGCAGCTCAATAATGTTTTTTATAACTATTAGCTGTATTTGAACTCTGTCCCTCCCTCTATATATACTGCTTGGGTATTCCCCATGAGTAAATGCTGCCATGATTGATCAGGAATAAGGAAAATAGTTTCATACTTACCGTAATTTTCTTTTTCTGATCATTATTCATGGCAGCAATACGTTCCCACCTATATACTATAAGAATTGTGAAGCTAGTTACAAAGACTGCCTGATGGGAAAGGGGAGGATCTATTAATATCAATTTCAGAGTTCTATTTCCTGTCCTTTCTGCTGTGAGGGGAGGAGCTACCCATGATGCTGCCATAAATAATGATCAGGAAAAGATCCTGAGGGAAACCAGAACAAGGTAAGGACGAGACAGGACTGTACATAAACTGGGAAGACAAAATAAAATAAGACAAGAGATACAAGGCAAAACAAGAGGAGACATAACCAAGTACTAATATGTGTAATCAGACATACATAAATGGCCAAGATGTATGCAGCCCAAGTACTCCAACTGCCTAGATATGCATGACTAAATAAACAACACCACTTACCTGCAAAGGAATGAACAGAGAAATGAAAAAACTGCCTGCAGGACCAGACTGAAACAAAAAGGATTAATAGCAAAGGAAGCAGGTGTGGCAACAAAAAACAAACCTTTAAAGGAATCCAAGAGACTGGGAATTCCCGGAACGGAATAAAGGAATGAACCCAGAAAACCCAGCATAAAGAAAAACAGACATATAATAGAAAACCAGAAAAACCAAGAAAAACTAAACAAGAATTGTAAAAAGAGAACTGGATACCAGAAGCCATCGCCAGGAATATTCCGCAGCAGGAACCGGACGTGACATATACACTGTACAAATAAAAACTTTTTTATAGGCAAAGATATTCTGGCGTGCTTGGGGTTATGTTCTATATATCTATAGAATGGAAACATTGTAACTTATATCTTAGATGGAATTATTATTTCCGTGGCAAGCACAAAAAAGTAGATACAACCAACAGTTTCTGTTTGGATTGATGTTGGTCTGGAACACAAGGGGGTGGTTACTTATAGTTTCTATAGATATGCCTCATCTCCACCTCAGGACCAGGCTTGGAAACCTCGGATGAATCCAGAGGGTATATATCCAATGATATGTGAATGTCTAATGTACTTGCTTGGGGCCAAAATCTAATTTTGAGTGAGTCACCATCTTTCCTTGCCCCTTGGGCAGAAGTTTTACTTTTAAAAAAGAATTTTAAAAAATAGGTTTTACTTAAAAAAAAAAAAAAAAGTAAGTAATTAGGACTTAATTCATCCTTTTTATTTTTATCTGTTGTTGGTGTAAATAATTTGATTGTCATCTACTTTTTGTATGCACTGTGACTATTTTTGTTCAAAATAAATATTCCTTAATTAACTTCTGCCTTTGGTAAAAAATCAAGTCATCGAAAGAGACCAATTAATTAGAGTTTTGCAATTGCATAGATATTGCTAGTTTGTATTTGGTGGGATTTTATTGTAACTTACCTGGGGGACCAAGGCACCCCATTTATATATTGTATTGGTGGTGGCAGCGTTAAAATAGTAATACTTATATTATTAAGTGTGGGCGGTGTTAAGGGGGATTTTTATCATTATTTCCGGTCTAGTGCAGAAAAATAGTGAACATTAATCCTTTCACCACCAGAACTAAGTCACGCACACTCTTGGAGTAGGGTGCGTTCGTAACACCATGTATTTATAGAATAAAACCGCAGGAACAAATACTCTGACCTGTGTCCTGCTGAAGCAACAAAGAAAGAGGAGGAGCGTGGGTGGACCAAGCCTTATATATCCTGTGGTTTTTATTTTAGTTCTGATTGGTTAATCTTTTTAAATTGATATTTTCTGCTGGAGTGGAAGTAAAGAAAGTTAATGCAAAATAGGAAGCCTTCTGACATGTGGTAAAATTAGAGTCACGGAAGAATTTTGCTATTCAAACTTTGAAGAGGTTTTATTTACAACAGATTAGTGTTAGCATTTTTTTGGATCTTCCTTTGGAGTTTTTCAGAGAGGTATGTTGGTTTCTGTCAGCACGATTAGAAGGATACTTTACAGAGTGATGATTTGTCACAGATTAAAAAGTGGCTCCTCATTGAACTGAAATAAATATATTTTGGGGAAAAATAGATAAGAATTATCTTTTATTTAGCTCTGTACTTTCACAAAAAAAAGATGAGGATTATCTTTTAAAACTTGTTGATGGGAAGGTAAGTCCAAAAGGAATTACTCAGTGTTATTTAGCAATCACACCAGAAAAGGCTGGCCTGTATGTGAAAGTAGTTTGTCAGAATATTGCCATTTTTAGACAATATGAGTTAGTGAAGTGAGCTGGGTTATTAGGGACCTTTAATAGGCATTTAGCTACAACTGCCAACAGTCACATTGAAACATTAAGTAGTATAAATAGCCAAGGTGATGCAGAAATCAATTTCACTCAGAAGTCAGTTAAAATAAAATAATATTCAAAGTTTTGTCTGCATTCTGTGTGTAACTATGCTCAGGCAGTTAATATATATATTCCCAGTGTAAGTGTAGGCTTTCTATGATGCTAGGTAAATAACAAATATAGGTCTGTGTATTATACCAGTTAATTACAAGTCTTGATAAATGTCTTCTGTTGAGCCTTCAATTTTGATACTCTACAATTGTCCTCTTTTGGAGTTAATAAAGTTAATAAAGAAAATTAGATTTTAAAATTCCCAACAGTGCACTTTTCCATGTTTGATATATATAATATAAATAAATATAAAAAAATAAATATTATATATATAGTACAAAGATATGGCTGCACTCTTTTTTGTAGCAAATGAATCCTTTGTAATTCCACTTACAAGGAGTTCACTATAATGTATGGTATTTGGTGTGGTTGACATTTCAGTCCCGTTTGGGACTTTCCTCAGGACCACAAAACAAATGCCCAAAAGTGCAAGGAATATATATCTGAAAAAATTAAGTAATTAAAATGTACATATAACTCAGCACTGCAAAAAAACAAAAATGTAAAAAACAAACAAAAAAAAAGATATAAGCCATCAACAAATACGCCCTACCAGTCAACAGGTACCCAGCTGGAATAAAAACCTGTCCAAGAGAAGAGCTGGTCACCATGGGTGTCAAACACCCAGAGACTTTACACTAGCTGGAAGGAAGGAGGTCAAGGCCTGATAAGTGTTAAGGCCACAGTCCTGGAAGAAACACAGATCATTCACAAGGACATCCCAAAGATAGCTCCCAAAGATGAACTGCTAAGGGAATGCCTGAGACAACAACAGATAGAAGATGCAGAAAAAGAGGAGGTTCCATGGCAAGACATATCTATCTATGAATGATGCTTCGCACAAAATAGCTCTCAGAAGACCTACGATTAAGAATTGTTGACTTGCATAAAGCTGGAAAGGGTTATAAAAGTATCTCCAAAAGCCTTGCTGTTCATCAGTCCACAGTAAGACAAATTGTCCATAAATGGAGAAAGTTCATCACTGCTGCTACTCTCCTTAGGAGTGGCAGTCCTGTAAAGATGACTGCAAGAGCACAGCGCAGACTGCTCAATGAGGTGAAGAAGAATCCTAGAGTGTCAGCTAAAGACTTACAAAAGTCAATGGCAATTGCTAACATCCCTGTTAGCGGATCTACAATACGTAAAAAACTAAACAAGAATGGATTTCATGGGAGGATACCACAGAGGAAACCACTGCTGTCCAAACAAAACATTGCTGCACGTTTACAGTCTGCACAAGAGCACCTGGATGTTCCACAGCAGTAATGGCAAAATATTCTGTGGACAGATGAAACCAAAGTTGAGTTGTTTGGAAGAAACACACAACACTATGTGTGGTGAAAAAAAGGCACAGCACACCAACATCAAAACCTCATCCCATCTGTGAAGTGTGGTGGTGGGGGCATCATGGTTTGGGGCTGCTTTACTGCGTCAGGGCCTGGATGGATTGCTATTATCGAAGGAAAAATGAATTCCCAAGTTTATCAAGACATTTTGCAGGAGAATTTAAGGCCATTTGTCTACCAGCTGAAGCTCAACAGAAGATGGGTGTTGCAACAGGACACTGACCCAAAGCATGATTGAGATGCTGACTTCAACCCGATTGAGATGCTGTGACATGACCTCAAGAAAGCAATTCACACCAGACATATCAAGAATATTGCTGAACTGAAACAGTTCTGTAAAGAGGAATGGTCAAGAATTACTCCTGACTGTTGTGCACGTCTGATCTGCAACTACAGGAAACGTTTGGTTGAAGTTATTGCTGCCAAAGGAGGTTCAACCAGTTATTAAATCCAAGGGTTCACATACTTTTTCCACCTGCACTGTGAATGTTTACATGGGGTGTTCAATAAAAATATTGCAACGTTTCATTCTTTGTGTGTTATTAGTTTAAGCAGACTGTGATTGTCTATTGTTGTGACTTAGATGATGATCAGATCACATTTTATGACCAATTTGTGCAGAAATCCATATTATTCCAAAGGGTTCACATACTTTTTCTTGCAACTGTATGTTAGTTCTTGGAAGAAGTGACACAGGGATATTAAATTCACTATTAAAACACAATGCAGAGTGGATTTCTCTCAAAAGGATACCAATTGGAAGTATTGGTGGTGAGAGAAGGATTATACAACAAACCAAACATGAGAAGGATTTGGTAATTGTTATAGACAACAAATTAGGCAGCAATATGCAATGTCAATCTGCAGTTACTAAGGCCAGTAAGGTTTTGTAATGTATAAATAGAGGCAAACATTCTAGGAATGAAAATATAATTTTGCCTCTTTATAAATCGCTGGTAAGACCACACCTTGAATATGCTGTGCTAATTTTGGCACCTGTTCTAAAAAAGGATATCATGGCACTAGAAAAAGTGCAGAGACAAGCTTTAAAATTGATAAAAGGAATGGAGCACTTTAGTTACGAAGAAAGGTTAAAAATTTTTAAATCTCTGTAGTTTGGAAAAACGGCTCCTCGGAGGGGATATGATAGCATTATACAAATATATTCGGTGCCATTACAAACCATTATCTGGAAATCTATTCATAAACAGGGATATACATAGCACACAAGCTAATGCATTTAGGCTGGAAGAAAGGAGATTTAATCTAAGGCAAAGGAAATGATTTTTTTACTGTAAGAACTATAAAGGTATGGAATTATTTGCCTGAAGATGTAGTTTTATTAGAGTCCATACATATGTTTAAATAGCAATTGGATAAATACTTCCAAAAACAAACAGGGATATAATTTCTAAATAGTGGGGTAATAACTGCTTGATCCAAGGAGATATTTAACTGTCATTTTGGGGTCAAGAAGAAAATTTTTCCTAGTTTGTTTCAAAATTGTAGATTATGCCAACATAGTGTACCTAGAATCTTAATTTTAGTAATGACAGGAGGTGAATATTTTGCATATCTTTCTTTACTGTAAATTTCAGCAGCAAAGATCAATCATAAAGTTTAAACCAATCAGAATAAATGACACAAGTATGTAGCAGGCAGAATGACCCCACCCCTTCCTCTTTCTTTGGTGTGAGAAGAACAGTTCAGTAGTCAACAGAAACACTTGAAGTCAAAACCGAGATAAAGAACATGATCCTTCCCAAAAGATTGAAGAGTATGCTTGAGTCACTCTGAATAGCCAGAAGACGGATGGTTCACACTGAAAAGAACAGAAAACAAGTGATAGACAAGTGTAATGGTGAGTTGCCAACATAAACGCCTACATTGAATTGAATATGTATATATCTATAATTCACTGTAAATTAAAACAAATTCACACAATGTTTACTATATAACTAACCCACTCATAGACTATAACCCAGAATGTCAAAGGAAAAGACACAGGCACATACAAACGATCCTCATTACGAGAGGATCCAGAGCCCATCTGGAATTTGTCAAAGCTGAAATTGACGAAACGTGGACTTTCAGACTGCTCAGATTAAGCCCTTTATCCAGACCCTCTTGAAGGAAGTTCAGGATGTCTGTCACGCTAGGTGCATCACAAGGGATTCCCTTATCCACCATCCAGGAACATACCTTTCCCCATTTCCTGGATCTTAGTTCCTGGTAAGTATACCGCTTTTAGGTGTTTCAGGTGAATTATGGCCCAATGCATAATTGGTTGAAGTTGCGAAAGCAACTGATGGCTCTTTGTACCTCCTTGGTGGTTCAGGTAGGAAGCAACCACCCTGTTGTCTGTTCTTATCAACAGCCCCTTCAGGTAAATGGCAAAAGACATCAGTGACTTGAAGACTGCCCTCATCTCCAATATGTTGGAGTGAAGAAGACGGGTCTGGTTGTTCCATACTCCTTGCGCAACAAGGTTCTTATAGTGAGCTCCCCATCCTCTTGTACTTGCATCTGTAATAATAACTTCCCATTGGGGATCTTCCAGGAAAAACCCTTTGGTCAAGTTGGATCCTTCTATCCACCACCTTAGTTGAAGCTTCAGGTCTTGGTGAATTATGATGCATTGATCCCAGTTCATTGCTGACTTGTTGATCCATGTGAGGAAGTTCATCTGAGCCTGTCTCGCCTTCCAATGTGCCCATCTGACCAAACTTATGGTCGACGTGAGGGATCCCAGGACACTCATATAATCTCAAAGTCTTGTCCTTGGAAGTATTCCTAAAATCTTGCTCTTGATCCGAGCAATGCGATCTTTGGATAGAGAGATAGTTGAAGCTTCCGTGTTTATATTTGCTCCAAGGAACACTATGTGTCTGGATGGAATAAGATTGCTTTTGTCTCTGTTTGTGAGCCACCCAAATTCTTGTAGCGTTAAGATCACCTCTTCTGTCTGATGGACTGCTGTGTGGTATTCCTGTGCTACTACCAGGATATCATCCAAGTAGTGGAATACTTAGATTCCTCTTTTTCTCAGGATTGCAATGACTGTTACGAGAAACTTCGAGAATGTTCTTGGTGCCAAGCTACGACCAAATGACATGCCCTGGAACTGATAGAGTTTTCCTGACATCTAGAACCTCAGGAACTTCTGATGGGATGGATGTATCGGTATCTGGTAGTATGCATCTTTCAGATCCATCGATGTTAGCCAGTTGCCCTGATGTATGGCCTGTTTTATGGATGCGATAGACTCCATCTTGAAAGATATGTTCTTGAGATATAGATTTATTCTTTTCAGGTCCAAAATAAGTCTCCATTTTCCATTTGGTTTGGGAGCCAAAAATACATTTGAATAGAATCCTCTGCATTCCTCCATTCGAGGGACTTGCTTGATACTGTTGAAGGCAGTGTTCTCCATTGCCTTCTGTTTTACGCCTGCTGTAACATGAATAATTTTTTTTGGGGGGGGAGAGGGATTCTTCGAATTCTAGTTTGTAGCCATCTTTGATTATGCTCAAGACCCATTTGTTTTTGAGGATGTTGCCCATACCGGAAAGAAGTGTTTTAGACGGCCCCCCACTGTTCCATTCTGGACATCCCGACCTTCATAATGATTTTGTGTTCTGGCGGGTACCTCTACCTCTAGATCCTCATTTGGAGGAAGAGGATTGAAATTTCCACTGGGATCTACCATATTCTCTTCCTGGCTTGTATGACCTACTATCACGAAATTACCTCTCTGTGTTAAACTTGTCCCTGTAGGGTGCGCTGAAGGGTCTTCTGTTTGACTGTGGTAGAAACGCTTTCTTCCCATCTGCGGCTTTCTGAATGGCATCATTCAGGACTTTACCAAATAATCTTTCCCCTTGAAAAGGTAATGCACAAAGGCTGGCTTTGGAGGCGTAGTCCGCTCCCTAGGAATGGAGCCACAGTGCTCTTCTAGCCGCCACAGACAAGGCAAGGCTTTTCAACAGAGATTTTGTGACATCTAAACCAGATTCAGAAATGAAGTCTGTTGCCAGTTTTATGTCTTTCAGGGATTCCAGTAAGTTCTCTCTGCTTGTGCCACTGGTTATGTCTTCTTCTAGATTCCCAATCCAGATCTTTATGCTTCTGGCTACTGACGTTAAAGCTGCCGCTGGGTGTAATCCCAATTCCAGCTGTTAAAGGAAAACCAAGAGTCAATAAATATTGTTTTCAATAATTTAGATTTTCAAACAATATTTAAAATCAATATTATAATTAGTGTTGGAAATATTGGGTTCAGTGATTCAATGCTATATCTTTCACAAAAGCACTCATCTGTTGCCAGAGATTAGGGGTTACAATTAAATAAAGAAAGAAAGGGAATAGACAGTAGAGCTTTAAATGAAATAATGATTTACATGTAATTGTAAAAAATGCCTACCCTCCCCAACCTAATAGTGAGGGCTTTCCCAAGTCATCTAATAAAAGTTAAAATATACTTATCATTTGATGTCTTCTTTCTTCTTCTTCATATTTTACCGGTCAACTTTAAAAATGAAAAATAAAAAAAGACTGTATCGCAAAAAAAACAAAAATGTGATGTCCCAAAAATTAATCCAGCTTTGCCCATTGAGGGCTCCATAGAGACTAAGATTGCATAGTGGGAAGAGCTCTTATAAGGACTTTTCCACACAATTCAATTTTAATCTTGACTTGTAACCAAGCCAGCCAGTCAGTAATCTGACAGACAAGTCTCACATATCTGAAGACTTGAGTGCAAGTGGCTGCTCACTAGGTGCTCACTTTTTAGTGGATATGCCTCTTTTCACAGCATGCCGAGTGGGGGCATGAAGGAGGTTTTAAATATCACTTGTATTCAAATAGGGATCATAGTGACCCCCATAGCCTTTTACTTTTTTTTTTAAAGTTTAAAAGAGTTAGTCATTAAAAAAAGCTGATAAACATGCTTCTTAAGCACATTTATTGGACAATATTTCTCAAGCTTGTACAGCTGCTAGAATTTCAGCATTAAATCCAGTTGAAATTTAATACAAATATCGACCCAATTCCATCTATATGAGTGAACACCACCTTGGCCTGGGGCTTTCCTTATATTAACATAGTTACATAGCTGAAAAGAGACTTGCGTCCATCAAGTTCAGCCTTCCTCACATTTGTTTTTTGCTGTTGATCCAAAAGAAGGCAAAAAAACCCAGTTTGAAGCACAATTGTGCAACAAGCTAGGAAAAAAAATAATTCTTGGCCCCAGAATGGCAGTCAGATTTATCCTTGGATCAAGCAGTTATTACCCTACATTGAAAGATTATAGCCTTGAATATTCTGTTTTTGCAAGTATGCATCTAGTAGCTGTTTGAACATCTGTATGGACTCTGATAAAACCACTTATTCAGGCAGAGAATTCCACATCCTTATTGTTCTTACAGTAAAAAAAACTTTCCTTTGCCTTAGACAAAATCTTTTTTCCAGTCTAAACGCATGACCTTGTGTCCTATGTAAAGTCCGGTTTGTGAAAAGATTTCCACACAATGGTTTGTATTGGCCCCGAATATTTTTGTATAATGTTATCATATCCCCTCTCAGGCCACGTTTTTCTAAACTAAATAGGTTTAAATTTGTTAACGTTAATTGTTGTAACATGTTGTCTTATGTTACCATTTGACATGTTTGCTGTATGGTATTTGTGGCAGCTATTTGCTATAATATCTATTGCTGTGGATTCTCCCTTCCCGTATACTGAAGAAAAAAAAATATTTCATATTTCTGCTCCTACCTCTTTTACCAACACATTCATCTCTAATTTCAGAGAAACAAAATGCAAACCTTTTGTATTAAGCTCCACTTTCCCAATAGAAATGAATAAAGATAAATATTTTACTTACCTTTCTCCAGTGCTGAGATTCCTTTGGTGCTGCTCACCACTTGGCCACCTCCTGCGATGGTCCATTTCAATAGTCTTCAAAGAGCAGCACTGGGCACCTGATGTGCATGTGTGGCGTGTGCCATGCGAGCACATAACTTTCTCCATAGGAAAACACTGTATTCAATGCTTTCCTATATGCTTTCATGTCATGCCACTGAGTTTTACTTGGTCAGTGCGGTGGAAGTGCCTCTAGTGGCAGTCAGGAAGATGGTCACTAGAGGTGGATTTAACCATGCAGTGTAAACATTGTAGTTTCTAAAAACCTGTAACTTCATTGGGGTGACGTGGTCTGGGTGAATTTAGTATATCTTTAAGTGCTTTAAAGGCACATTTTTACATATTTTTATTTCTATACCAACCTTCCTACTAAGCCACATGGTATATTTCAGAGAGACTTTTTTTCAACAATCCTTGGGTGTTCTTATTTCAGTAAAATGTAGTTTGACCCTGGGTCCCTTGAATTGTCAAGAATGCTTTTGTATTTTATACGTCAGCAGGATGTCCCCGGAATGCTCTGTTTTCTAAATATAAGCCAACACACGCAAATACCTTCAGAATTATTTACACATGAGTCACTGACGTTTTACATTTTTGGACCTCTTAATTTTGTTTACGTTTCTTTATGTTGCAGCCTTACTCTATAATTGTTTTCATTATTTTTTCACACAATCTACACCATAAGGAAAAAGTAAAAAAAAAACAAACAGAAAAAAAAAACAAGCAAGCTGAACTTTGAAAACTTTTTACATTGTTAAAAAGAAAAAAAAACTGCAAGGTCACAATGACATAAAAGCAGGGCTAAACATTTCAACGAGACACTAGCCTAGCAAGTGACAATTTAGCTCTGGTGAGTGGAAATTACATACAGGTCTGGACTGGGGATACAAAGTAGCACTTGAAAATAAATCTATGTCAGCCCCATAAGCCATTGTGCTATATAGTGTCAGGGCCGGACTGGGAATGAAAAGCAGCCCTGGAAAAGAATTCTATACCAGTCCCATAATGCATTGCGCCAGCATAGTGTGCAGATATGGAAGCGGGAAAAAAAATCCTTCAAACTAAAAACTATCACTCAAACACGAAAGAAAACACTTATAGGGCTTCATAATAAAGCAGAGCACATTTATTGTAAGCAGACGTGCATTTACATATAATCAATGTTGCAGTTCACCTACCTTGATATATTAAGAAATGTTTGGTCATTTGGACTGAAATTGTGAATGTATGCTATTGCACAGAAGTAAAAAAAAAAAATTATCTTGTTTTTTTAAGTAATAAGAATGTACTTTTCACTTTGGCTGACAACTGGATGATTTCAGTCGACGCCAATGAAATTTGCATAGGAAAGCATTGGGGGGGCTATTGCGCATGTTTGGCAAAATGCTGCGCTTCACAGCACCAATCGGCATCTTCTCGTAGAGATGCATTACATTAATGAATCTCTATGGGGAGCGTCCATGCACAACTGTGCAGCACTGGACTAGGAAGCATCTCTAGTGGCCGTCTGAGTGACTGTCACTAGAGATGTGCCTAGGCAGCAATGTAAACACTGCCTTTTCTCTGAAAAGGTAGTATTTACAGTGCTCAGCCTGCAGGGACAGGCTATAGACACCAGAACCACTACAATAAACTGTCACGTCTTTCTTTCACCAGCCAACTTTGAGTTACAGGGAGAGCAGAAGACACAAGTGAAATTTGTTTGTCTTTCTCTCCCAAATCCCTCTCAGCCCCAGCCCCTCGTGTGTATATTTCCCCACAGCTCCTCTTTCTGTCTCATTCTCTGCTTCCCCACTCCCTCTGTGTGGCTCTTGTTCGTCTTCCTCAGCTCCTCTGTGTGTGTCTCCTGTTCCCCTTTCCCAACTCGTCTGTCTCTTTCTCCCCACACACCTCTGTGTGCCTTTTTACTCCCCAGCCCCTCAATGTGTTTCATTACCCAACAGCCCTCCATGTGTCTCAGTAGCCCCCACATGTGTCCAGGGCCGGACTGGGAACTGAAAGCAGCCCAGGAAAAAATTTTTATAGCAGCCCAATAATGCATTGCGCCAGCATAGTTTGCTGATTTAGAGGGTAAAAATATAACTTAAAATTTAAAACTATTACTCCAACGAAAGAACACATATAGGACTTCAAAATAAACAAAAGAGAGCCTTTATTATAAGCAGACATACATTTGCATGTAATCATTGTTTCAGTACAGCTACTTTGGCCTATTAAGGACATTTTAGTAATCCGACTGAAATGGTGAAAGTATGCGGTTGCACAACTGAAAAAAAATGAAGTTATCTTGTTCATTTTGAAGTCCTATGGGTACGTTCTTCACTTTGAATATGTTATTGTGCATGAGTATGCAACTAGCAATAAGACTGGGCCAATACGTGCTCATTACATATATATATTTATTAATGACATTTATGTGTGTATTATGCATATATAAATGCATATTAATATATTATAGGCATAATTATATATATATATATATATATATATATATATATATATATATATATGTGTATTACTGTCAGAATCACATCAATTGCTTCTATTATGTTTACCTCGTTTAGTGTATCGTCTTTGTAGTGTCTCCCATCTGGACTTAGGCAGGTCCAATCCATATTCTATGCAGATGTTTCGGTACACAATCCCAGCAACTTGGTTGTGTCTCTCCGTGTATGATGTTCCTGCTAATATCTTGCATCCGGCTACTAGGTGCTGGACTGTCTCAGAGGCCTCTTTACACAGTCTGCACCTTGGGTCTTGCCTGGTGTGGTAGACTTCAGCTTCTGTTGATCTGGTGCTGAGTGTCGGCTCCTGTGCTGCTAGGATTGGTGCCTCAGTGCTGTCTTTCAATCCTGCCTTTTCCACAGTGGTACTGTGAAGAGGTTTGTCTTGCCAAGGAACCGCCTCTTTTTCTGCATCTTCGATCTCTGGAAGCCTCAGGCATTCCCTTAGCAGTTCATCTTTGGGAGCCATCTTCGTGATGTACTTGTAGATGTTCTTTGTTTCATCCAGGACTGTGGCTGTTACAAAATGCCTTTTGTAACTGTCTCTTTTAGTGACAAATTTCCCTACTTCCCTGGATAATGGAGGAACCTATTTGCCAGCCTCCTTCCTCGTGACTATGGCCCTGGTGTGTATGTCTTTAAGAACAGTCTCTGACCATATTAGGGCTTATGGACCTTAATGGGACTGGTGCTGGCCCTTTAAGCACTTTTTTGTGACATAGGGAAAATTGTCACAATGCCCCTTTAAGACGGTGTCCCCAGACTTGTTTGGGACACTGGCCCTTTAAGCCTGTGTCCCCAGACTTGGTTAAAGTACTTTATTCATGGCTTCTTTACACTTGGTTCAGTAAATGGGGCTTACTGAACCAAGTACCACACAGGCGGACCACCCAGAAGTGGAAGCATGCAGGCAATTTACCTCCCAGTCTGGGAGCCTGCTGTAGGTAAATTGCCGACCGCTGGGTGGCCGCAGTTCGTGCAAACGAACACGTGGCGGCCATCTTTATTTTGCTGAACGCGGTCAGCGGTGTGTGTAGCCAAATCCATGGAACTGAAATCGACTACACATTTCAACGAACACCGCTGACCCTTACCTTCTCCTCCACTCAGTTTTCAGCTACAGAGACTAAGACCCGTTCGGCAGGTTGAACTCACTGCTATACTGAGCAAGTTGCACGAACGGCCCCATTCGTGCATTCAAATGGGTTTTAGTCATTTTTCTGCCTGAAATAGACCAGAAAGGTCGTCAGAAAGTACTTCCGACTAACTTTTGAATTACTTGAGGGATTTGTATGATTGAGAGTGTTTATGTTTAAAGTATGCTGATTAATAATATGTAGTTTTTTATGGAGATTGGATGTGTAGTTTTAAAGTTACAGTGTATGTATAAAAAGTATATTTTTCCTTCCTGTTACAATTACATTAACCCTTTGTGTACAGTAATTATATCACAGGCAGAGGGGAGGATTTTGTGGGAATGAATGGGAGTGTTTTATTGTATATTACGTGTGTTATTGGTTGTTCTGCAAAACCCTGTGGGCGGTACTGTATCTATAAAACTTGCATAAAAGAAGGCCCTTTAGTGCCAATTAAAGAGAACTTCTTGACCCTCTAACTCAGAGCCTCGACTCTCTGTTTGTAGGAGACAGCTATAATCACTACAGGGATTGCTATGCTCTGCATACTCCCTTAGATACTGAGTTCTTGTAAGAGCTCTTGTTCCTGATCCTGCTTCGCTCTACAGAAAGAAGAGGTTCACCTACAGGGTGGATAGCAGGCTGCGAAGTCGCAGTGTTTATGGTGTCTACAGTGCTGATGGTCCCTTGGTAAGTGCTAGGAGCATCCTTTCTACAGTCCAACTTTCAGCCAGCCTGGAGGCAACCGTAACAGTGGCCTTGACACTCATCAGGCCCCGACCTCCTTCCTTGCGTAAGGTGTACAGTCTCTGGGGTGCTGGATTTCAGGTGGTCCTCCATTCATAGTGAGAAGTTTCCTAGTCTTGACATCCATAGTGACCAGTTCTTCTCTTGGCCAGGTTATTTCAGCTGGGTACCTGATAACCGGTAGGGCATATTTGTTGATGGCTTGGATCTTGTTCTTGCCACTGAGCTGGAACTTCAGGACCTGTCTGACTCTTTGGGGGTACTTGGATGTTGCTATCCTCCTTGCCTCTTCCTCATGGTTACCATGCATTTGTGGTACCCCCTGGTACTTGTAGCTGTTCTCTACATCTTCTATTTGGCCTTTTGTTAAACAATTTGATCATTTTGGCTTCAAATGTTTTTCTTTCTTGGATATTTTTAAAACCCCCTTTAAGTACTTAGATTTTTAGGTCCTTCATTGAGTGGCCCACTGGCGGATCCAGGGGGGGGGCAACGGGGCAATTGCCCCCCCCGAGAAATCCGCCGGTCTCCCTCTCCCTCCCCTGCCAGCACATGCAGGTGCTAGCCCTGCAATGTGCCTGCGGACCAGAGGGGAGGTCAGAGATCTCCCTCCCCGGTCCGCAGACACTGTGCTGACAGCCGGCGGGGGAGTGAGAGAGAGGACCCGGAGCTCAGCCTGCAGCTCCTCCGGGTCCTCCTCTCGTGAGATTTGGAGCGTTGCCGCGGTTACCACGGCAACGCTCCAAATCTCGCGAGAGTGAACTCTAGCCCGGGAGCGCGGGCTAGAGCTCACTCTCCACACTGGACCACCAGGGAATCACCACTGGGACCACCAGGGATAGAAATATGTCCCCCCTCCTCCCCAGGAAAGGTAAGAAGGGAGGGGGGACATAGGATATATTTTTTTTTAAAATTAAATATTTAAAAATATATATTATATAAAAAAAGCCCCCCTCCCCTTAACACACACACATATACATTGCCCCCATGCTTCCCCCCATACACACATACTGCCCCATGCTGCCCCCCATACACACATACTGCCCCATGCTGCCCCCCATACACACATACTGCCCCACTGCCCCCCCATGCTGCCCCCCATACACACATACTGCCCCATGCTGCCCCCCATACACACATACTGCCCCATGCTGCCCCCCATACACACATACTGCCCCATGCTGCCCCCCCATGCTGCCCCCCATACACACATACTGCCCCCTCATGCACACATACTGCCCCCCATGCACACATACTGCCCCCTCATACACACATACTGCCCCCCATACACACACTGCCCCATACACTGCCGCCCCATACACACGCATTGCCCACACTCACACACACACACACACACACTGCAACTGTTACACACACATACTGTCACACACATACTGTCCCACACATACACTGCACCCCTGACATACACTGCCCCCCCTACTCACACACTACAACCTTCACACACACACTGCACCCCTTACACATTGCACCACTCACACACACCACTGCTCCTATGGCCTACTACAGCCTAATTTCCCAGCAGACCTCAGGTAAGTTGTCAAACTGTTCTTAAACGGTTTGACTACTTACTCTAGGAGGGGGTCCTGGCACTATTGACACCATAACCACTACACTGAGCTGTAGTGGTTATTGTGTCTGCATTATTTCTTTAAATAATCTACAAGTGCCCCTCCCGAGATCAGGCTCTGGATCCGCCACTGGAGTGGCCAGGCTAGGTAAAGTGGTGTCCCACAGGAGTGCAGCACGATTCCTCTTTGTGGTGTTTAATGGAGTGTCTGTGCATATTCATTCTGCCATTTAAATGCTGGGTGCATTTGGTGCATTGAATCATGTATACCACATTGCTGGATGTGCAGGAGTATGATACCCAAGAAAGAAAAACTTTTGAAGTCAGAATGATCAAATTGTTTAACAGCAAGAATAGAGGACTAAATATTGATTTGTGTTTCCTGTCCCACTACCAACACTTTACATGAACACTCCCCCACATTATCTTACTGTTCTGTCATATGTATCAACACTTCAAAACGCATTCCAATATGTTTATTCTATCAATATATAAGTACTATGTGTAGACCTATGCTTTCCCATACTCTTATGCATGTATGCCTATATATGTGGCTGTGCATTTATATTTCTGTATATGAGTTCATGTGCATGTATGTATATGTGTTTATGTGTATGTGTTTTTGCATATACATATGTATATATTTGTGTGTGTGTATAAATAGAGATGTCGCAAACCGTTAGCGAACTTCCCGCGAACGGCTTGCCGCTGTTCGCCACGAACCGTTCACGGCGAGCTCCGGTCAGCTGACACATCCCGGCCATTCTCCAGCAGACCCTCCCTCCCAGACCCTCCCACCTCCTGGACAGCATCCATGTTGAAGGCAGCTGTCCGGTTCGCGACATCTCTATGTATAAAGTGTACATTTTCTGCACTGCCTACTTGTTTTTCTGTTTTGGTTTTCTCCCTCTTCCCCCTCACTCTGATCTTTAGAAAGATATTAATGACCCTCTGAAAGAATGTTTTCTATTTTCTATCAAACCTGTGTCTTATCCGCACTCATATCGCTTTAACCCCTGTATCACAACTCAACTTTAAATTCTATGTGTTGTCTTGCTCAGAAATGCTTCAGACTTGAGAAAGGGAGGTTCTCCTGAAAGCTTGTGATTAAAACATTCTGTTAGTCCAAACTAATTTTATTTGTTTTTTACATCTACATCACTGGACTAATACGGCTACAATCTCTACTTGAACACTATATACAGTGACATATTTGCCGCGAGACAAACAAGGCATTAGCGTTTGGCGGCACTTTCCAAGAGGCGGCAAAAAACCCTGCCCCCAAATGCCCAGGCAAATACCTTGTTAGCCTGGTGGCAGGCGGCTAGCTGAGTTACAAGGCGGGCGGCGAGGGAGCGCTGATTTGTGAGCACTCTGCTCAGCTCCCTCACGCACTGCAGAGTGATGCCAGGAGCTGGAATATTACATCATATTCCAGCTCCCGGCATCACTCTGCGGTGCGCGAGGGAGCTGAGCAGAGAGCTCACAAATCAGCGCTCCCTCGCTGTCCGCCGTGGAGTTTTTTCCCACTTCTCTTTGCAGATCTTCTCTAAGTCATTAAGGTTTCAAGGCTAACATTTGGCAACTCGAAACCTTCAACTCCCTCCAAAGATTTTTTATGGGATTAAGGTGTGGAGACTGGCTAGGCCACTCCAGGACCTTAATGTGCTTCTTCTTGGGCCACTCCTTTGTTGCCTTGGCTGTGTGTTTTGGGTCATTGCCATGCTGGAATACCCATCCACGACCCATTTTCAATGCCCTGGCTGAGGGAGGTTCTCATCCAAGATTTGACGGTACATGACCCCGTCCATCGTCCCTTTGATACGGTGCAGTTGTCCTGTCCCCTTGTTCTGGTGACTATGCCCTTTAACCCCTTAAGGACACATGACATGTTTGACATGTCATGATTCCCTTTTATTCCAGATGTTTGGTCCTTAAGGGGTTAATCTCACTGGTCTAGATTGTGAACCCTTTTTTAATATAGGAACCACTTCTGCCTTCCTACAACCCTCCAGTGCAGTTCCTGAAAAGTTAAAAACAGGTTAACTTAGTTCCACACTTAGCACATTAAGTACTCGAGGGTGTATACTGTCAGGCCCCAGGTGTTTAACTTTATTTAGTTGCTGCAGCACCTTGATTGGGTCATCCAATCACAATTTTTCTGCAAGTTATTTGCAGCAATCATTTACATATTTCTTGTCATATGTAAATATATACTGAGGAAAAAAAGTTATTTAGAGATTTTGCCCTTTCCTTAACTAACCCTCCATGTTTTTCATCCCATTGGACAGGACTATTGAACAGGACTACATTTTAGCCCATAAAAGGCCACATGACCATAATACCCCAGTTCTTTGCATGTCTTGGATTTTCTCTGTTTGATATTTTATTATTCTATTTTTTCTTTTTGACATACCAGGGACTTGTTAGTTACTTTTCCTGGGATTAGTTTGTTACAAAAGACTGGAAATCACTATGTTGCTGTTCTTACTCACTGATTGATACTGTTTGCCACTGCATAAGTTAAACAGAAAACCACACGAATGGATTACACGAACCCTTATGGAGGCTCCATTCGTGGTACGAACGGGGGACCCCCCAGAAACTGGCGTGTGCCGCCACTTAACCCCGTCACCCCGCAAACTACCGAACGGGCGACCCCCCCGGCTCGCGGAGTGTGGTAGCCATTAACCACCCACATGGCTGCGGTTTGCGGTTGACCACAATGTAATTGTTATGCCTGGGGGCATCGACGTTCGCACCCAAAGTACCGAAGGGAAAATACCGAACGATCCACCGAACGACGACCCCCTACAGCAGGTCGCGTGGCGCTCATTAACTGTGGTTTCTGCGGTTAACCGCAGGTCAAGTACCCTGCTCCCAGGTGGTCCTCATTCCCTTACCGAACGAGCCCACTACCAGACCGACAGCGGGACTTCGCAGGAACTGATACCGAGTTTAGTTCCACGAGTTAGACACGAAGTCCCGCTGCTCGCTAAACCAGCAGAAAACATGGCCGCCAACAAAGACTAACCGTCTCATAATGCCGAACGGACTTTATACGGCAGAAACAGTACATTCTGTTCGTGGGATTAGAGCGGCATTCGCCTGGTTTATCTATACGAACGCGAGCCTTCAAATGAATGGTGGAATGAATGGTTTTCCTGTAATAATGTACAAGTTATGGATTTTTATGTAGTTTTCTGGGGCATAATAAAACGTGGTCTTTTGTGCGCTTGGAGATAATTAGATTGTAAAACCGTTGGCCTCATTATCTCCAAGCTGGGCGGGTACTACTTCAAATGATACAGTATACTGTGATTGGTTACCTGTTTGTACTGTACCTGTATTCCATCAGGTCCACAGGGGGCTGTCCTTGGACCTGAGGAATCACATAAATTGCCATGCTATGTGCCAGTAAAGCCAGTTCGTTTTGACCCTCAACTTGCAGCCTCGACTCATGTTGTAGGGATCCGGGATATTGATGTTTATATCGTGCTTGGGGATATTCTACACTTACAGCTGATTACCGAAAGACCTCCGTTCGACTCTCTGCAGCGGGAACCAGGACATCCAAGCGATCAACCCTCCTGCTAGACCGGGGGCAATCGTAACAATTGGTGGCAGCGGCGGGATCATCCTGGAATTCCTAAAGAGAGATATCTAGGACGGATGGAGAGTAACTACGACAAACTGAAGCGTACCACGTTAAAGGATTTACTCGAGAGCCGTGGAGGGAACGCAAGTAACCGGCCGAGGAGAGAATTGATTGCCGACCTTAACGAGTTGGATCAAAGCTTCACAATGGCAGAACCAACGGCAACATGCAGCGATGAGAAGACCAGGATCGTCCGAGAAAGGCTGCCTCTGTACGGACCAAACCCATCCGTGGAGCTGATACAGCAACTAATGGCCGAAGCCGAGGCGGACGTACAGCGGACTAGAGCCCACGAGCTGAGCATGAAGACCGCTGATAGCCACAACGGCCCCCTGGAAACTACCGAACAGCCAAAGATCCCGTTCGCGGCATTCAAACCGTTCGCGGAGAATGAGATGGGGATAGACGAATTTTTGGCCGATTTTGAAAGACAATGTGCCCTGCATCAGATCCCCGTCACAGCGTGGCCGCGTATCCTGGCAGGAAAATTAACCGGGCGGGCCATGGAAGCCTTCAGAACCCTCAGCGCCGAAGAGGTAGCCCAATACACCACAGTCAAAGAGACGCTGCTGAAACGGTACGCTGTGACCCCAGACACCTACCGAAGGCAGTTCCGCAGCACGAAGAAAAAAGCGAATGATACCCATGCCGAATGGGCACATCGTATGCGGAGAGCTGCAACCCATTGGATTACCGGGTGTCGGGCCGTCACGGCCACGGAAATATTGGAACTTTTCTTATTAGAGCATTTTTATGAGGGTCTGGAACAAAAAGACCGGGAGTGGTTGAAAGACCGGCGTCCCGCTAACCTACACGAAGCAGCCCGGTTGGCAGACGAGCACCGGGATGCGCAAGTACAGGAGTTCAACAATGCCCGAATGGTAACTCGCCCCGAAGCAAGAGAGGGATACCGATCAACTCCACGAACGGAGTTTCGCAACCCTGTACCCGCAGGTCCTACACGGTACCCGGGACCACCCAGCCACTACCCTCAGGAACGTTCCCGACCCACATGTTATAAGTGCAAGCAGCCGGGGCACCTGATAGCGAGTTGCCCCCTTAACAACAATTACCCCGCACGGAACTATAATTCTTCCCCAACGGGAAACAATCGTCCAGCTCGAGCGTTTTGCCTGGAACAAGACAGTCCTCTAGAAGAATACCTGGGACCCCTACATGAAGCGAATCCTGTGTATGCCGCCAGCGACAATAGACAACACCACAGGCAAGAGGTACTACTGGAGGGGCGTCCCACACAGGGGTTAAGAGATACCGGGGCCACGATCACCTTGGTACAAAGCCGGTTAGTCCCCGACTACAAACGCTCACCTGACACAGTGGCTGTCCGGGTGGCTGGAGGGGACATATACAAACTACCCACGGCAAAGGTACACTTGGATTGGGGTGCGGGAAAAGGACTTGTGAGGGTGGGAATTATGGATAATTTGCCAGCCGAGGTTTTGCTGGGAAACGACCTGGGACCTATGACTTCAGCTTATGCCCCGTCCTACAATGCTGAGGCACATCCTGTGACGACCCGGTCACAAGCTGGACGAGCCCGAGACCCTTCACCAGTGCGGGAGACGCAGGTAAGACTTAACCCGACTATGACCCCCCCTCCTACCCCATTGCCCTGGGACACCCCTGCAGCCTTCGAGGCTGAGACCAAAACTGATCCGACGCTCCAAAAATATAGGGAACGAGCCGACACCGGGGCTGGGGGAACAGACCAGGAGACTTTTGCATGGGAACAGGGTCGACTGTACCGACACACAGAGAAAAAAGGGCACCGAAGGAGACAGTTAGTGATACCCCACAAGTATAGGCGGGATATCCTCCGGGTGGGTCATGATATTCCCTTAGCCGGGCACTTGGCAGTAACACGTACCCTACACCGTATTACCCATACCTTGTTCTGGCCAGGAGTACATGCCGATGTAAGGTCCTACTGTAATACGTGTGAGGTGTGCCAACGGGTAGGCAAACGAGGAGACCACCCCAAGGCACATCTCGTGAACATGCCCATTATCGACGAGCCATTTAGCCGGGTAGCCATCGACTTAATTGGGCCCCTGGCCACCCCTAGTCCCTCTGGCAAGAGATACATCCTTACCATAGTGGATTACGCTACCCGCTACCCAGAAGCGGTGGCTTTATCCAATATCCAGGCAGACACAGTGGCTAATGCCTTAGTACAGGTATTCTCTCGGGTAGGATTCCCTAGGGAGATTTTATCCGACAGAGGCTCACAGTTCACGGCAGAGCTGACCCAGCAGCTCTGGCACGTTTGCAAAATTAAATCCCTGCTTAGCTCCCCATACCACCCCCAGACCAATGGATTATGTGAGCGGTTCAACGGAACCCTCAAGCAGATGTTAAAAACCTTTACTCAGGAGTATAGGGACTGGGAACGTTTCCTGCCGCACCTCCTGTTCGCTTACCGGGAAGTGCCCCAGGAAACCACCGGGTTCTCTCCCTTTGAGCTGTTATACGGTCGCAAGGTACGGGGTCCCCTGAACTTGATCCGTGAGCACTGGGAGGGAGAGACAGAGAACGCTGGGGTCCCCATCGTACCTTACGTACTGGAGCTCCGGGACCGAATGGAGCAATTGGCTAAGTCAGTCCAGGCCAACCTCCAGGCGGCCCAGGGGCGACAGAAAGTCTGGTACGACCGGGGGGCACGGCGAAGAAGCTTCTGTCTCGGGCAGAAAGTCATGGTCCTAAAACCAGTTAAGACGGACAAGCTGCAAGCCGCTTGGCAGGGTCCCTACCAGATAGTGGAAAAGAGAGGGGACACCACTTATGTAATTGCCAGCTGTCACGATGAAAACTTAAGAAAGATATTTCACGTGAACATGCTGAAGGAATACTTGCAAAGACCCGAGGAAGTGTCAGCCATATGTAGCCCTGCGCACGAGGACGCAGATAGTTTACCTATACCCGACCTATTAACCCCTAATTCCCCGGTTGAAATAGTGAGCCAAGTACAGATCGGGGACAGACTTAGCCAAGCTGAGAGGGAGCAGCTACACAAACTGCTCCGAGAGAAACAAGCCATGTTCTCCCAAGAACCAGGGTACACTGAGCTGACCACTCACCAAGTAGATACCCCCGGCCAAAACCCTTTGAGACAGGCGCCCTACCGAATTCCGGAGGCAGTAAGGACAGGCATGAAAAAGGAGATAGACGAGATGCTGCGACTAGGGGTCATTGAAGCTTCCGATAGTCCCTGGGCATCCCCGGTGGTGCTGGTTCCCAAAAAGGACGGCACCACCAGGTTCTGTGTGGACTACCGGAAACTCAATGACAAAACGGTCACCGATGCCTACCCCATGCCCAGAGTGGATGAGCTGTTGGATCGCATAGCCAGGGGGAACTACCTAACTACCATTGACCTCTGTAAAGGTTACTGGCAAATCCCCCTGGCCAGGGAGGCTGTCCCCAAGTCGGCCTTCGTCACCCCGTTCGGTCTGTACCACTTTAAGGTCATGCCGTTCGGGATGAAGAATGCCCCTGCTACCTTCCAGCGCTTGGTGGACAGACTCCTTGATGGCTTCCAGGAGTTTGCCTGCGCATATCTAGACGACAGTGAATCCTGGGAGGAACACTTGGCTCATGTGGGAATGGTCCTAGACCAGATTCGAGCCGCCGGCCTGACGCTAAAGCCCGAAAAATGCCACTTTGGGATGGCGGAAGTTCAGTACCTGGGGCACCGGGTAGGCTGTGGGAAGCAACGACCAGAGCCAGCTAAAATAGAAGCGGTCGCCAACTGGCCCACTCCCCACACTAAGACCCAAGTGCTAGCCTTTCTGGGCACCGCTGGGTACTACAGAAAATTTGTACCGGAGTATAGCGCCATTGCCAAACCCCTGACCGACCTGACAAAGAAAAACCTTCCCCGACAGGTCCTGTGGTCTCCCCACTGTGAAACGGCTTTCCAAGCCCTCAAAACTGCGTTGATTAATGCTCCTGTCTTGGCTGCCCCAGCCCCTAATCGACGTTTTATTGTCCATACAGACGCTTACATGTTCGGGCTGGGAGCTGTCCTCAGCCAAGTAGGAGATGATGGGAAAGAACACCTCTCAGGTGTTGTAGTACTCTTCTCCCAGAAGCTGCTGTAGACGGCACCTCATAAGGGTGACCCCATGCGTATACCCACTTAGTGACCGGGGGTGCATGCTGCAGTGACCCTTGGGTAGCAGCTAGGAACTTTTCAATGTTGGATTAATCCCTATGGGTACCTTATTTCTGCTGATGGGAACAGGTTCCAGACTTCCTGGCAGGTGACAAACTCTTACAGAGCTTGGCAGAGATGAATTTCATATCTGTTAGCATTTTTGGCGCCTAACAGTAAGTGCTTCCGGGTAAGGCAGCTTTTGCCAGATGTGACCTATGATTTGGGACGATTTCGGATAAATCTGGTTGAATTTGGGTGAAATTCGGTGGAATCGCTAATTTTGTTCCCGCGTTTTTTTCTCATTTAAATTTTAGTTTTTTTTCTCCTATTGAGTCTATAGACAATCTGATGTTATTTGTCCTGCAAGCTATACAGTGCTCTAGTCTCTGCAGATCTTTTAGGTTTTCCTTTTTTTGCAATAAGGTAAGTTCTTTATTGTGGGATTCCTTATGATTATTTTCTAACTTGCATTAGATGAATTGCAAAGTTTTTTTGTCTTATCTGGATATTAGACGGGCAGTCTCTTTCCAGCTGCTCGGGTATTGGCTTCATGGCCTCACCAGTCAAGAAAAGAAATAGGTCACAATCTAGAAGAACAAGGTATGTCAAATCATTTTTTCCATTTAAAAAATATATTACCTCAATTTGGAATCAAAAGAGTGCCTTCTGTCATTATGTTATTATGTCAGTTCACTCAGGTCTCCATGGAGATATCCGGTTTCACCTGTGGACAGGAGACCAAGGCTTAATAACTGCAATGCATGTTATGATGTGGTGGCAGAAGGGAAACGGATTTGCATAGCCTGCATGAAAGCTGAGCTGACAGTAGCTCATCTTGCAATTAACACGCCTTGGTGTTAAGAAAGCCACTCAGTCTACCAGGCATTCTAAGCCTACAAGGAGAGAGATCTCTGACAGTGAGAGCTCTATGCATGGCTCTTATGAGAAGGGTAATTTTTCTACAGAACACCCAGTGTCATCTGATGATGAGGGGTTCCCATATTCAGAAGGGTTTGATGAAAGGAAAACTGAAGCACTCATTGAGGCAGTGAGGGAATGCTAAGTTTGGAGGAATCCTCTGTCCAATGCCCTCATGTAGCAAGCACTTTGCTAGTCTCAGAAGAAAAGAAACAGATTTTCTCCTCCATGAGACCATTAAAGACCTTTATTTATGATGAATGCGATAAGTTTGAGAAATGTGTCAGTTTTCAAGATAAGTGGTCCAAGCTATACCCATTCAAGAAAGCTGCCTCTGCCTCTTGGATCTCGGCTCCCAAGGTGGATGCAGCAGTAGTCAGACTGGCCTAGAAGACCACCTTGCTTCTGGATGACTCTGGCTCTTTGAGAGAACCTATGGAGAAAATGATTGTGTCAGGATACATTAATATTCCCAATACGCAGAACTTTAAAAATGTAAAAATAAAGAAAACCCTCAGGCATATTACCCAGCCTTAGAATGGACGGATTTAACGTTTAAAATGAAAAACAAAAAAGACAGACTGAGGTCAAGAATGCACATATTGCATAAATGGTATGCAAGCCAAGGGTCAAGGAATATAGAAGTCAGAATAGTCAGGAGCCAAGCCAAAGGTTAAGGGATACAGATATCGGAATAGTCAGTAGGAAAGCCAAGGTCAAAATACACAAGAAACAATACCAGAAATCCGCTTTTGGATAACCAGGATGGAGACCACGACAGGGCACAGAGAAATGAAGGAAAAAGGTTTAAATAGCCTAAGGTGATCCTTGATTGGCTACAGGGGAGCATGTGACCGTGAACGTGTGTGTGTGTGACGTCACACACACACACACACACACACGTTTCCCAAATTAGGCACTCAAAGGGTTAAGTAAGAACCTTAAAAGGTTCTTACTTGCAGCGGCCAGCGGCTCTAATAATTACAGACCCAGCCATTGTGTGAGGGGAGAAGTGCCTGTCAGAGGATAGCAGGCATCGCAGGAGGAGGTAAGTGATAGGCAGCATTCCCATTACCACGTGGGAATGCTGCCACAACCAGATACGCTCACCAGGTCACATTCCGCTCCTGGGCAGGAGCAGACATGGCAGGTACCTCAAGACAGGGTGAGTATTCGGGGGCATTCCCCTTGTGTTGTGGGAATGCCACCACAACGAGATGCGCCCGCCTGGGAAAGAGTGGACGCGGCAGGTTCCTGGAGACAGGGTGAATATTCGGCGGCATTCCCCTTGCGTTGTGGGAATGCCGCCGCAACGATGCACGCTCACCGGGACCCATACCATTCTGTCTGTCTGTTATGTATGTATGTTATTCTGTCTGTCTGTCTGTTATTATGTATGTATGTTATTATGTATGTATGTATGTATGTTATTATGTATGTCTGTATGTCATTATGTATGTCTGTATGTTATTATGTATGTATGTATGTATGTTATTATGTATGTCTGTATGTCATTATGTATGTCTGTATGTCATTTATTATGTATGTCTGTATGTTATTATGTATGTATGTATGTATGTCTGTATGTTTTTATGTATGTCTGTATGTTATTATGTATGTCTGTATGTATGAATGTTATTATGTATGAATGTATGTCTGTCTGTATGTATGTATGTCTGTATGTTATTATGTTATGCATGTATGTCAGTGCATTAGTGCATGCACCCTAAAGCACAAGCACACGCCGTATATATATATATATATATATATATATATATATATATATACACACACACACACACATATACATACACCGCTGTGTGTGTGGGTGTGTGTGTGCTGTGTGAGGGTGCTGGTGTTTGTGTGTGTTTATGAGGGTAATAGTGTACTGTGTGTGAGGGCGCTGTTTGTGCATGAGGGCGCTGTTTGTGTACTGTGTGTGAGGGTACTGGTAGTGTGCTGTGTGTGTGTTTGTTAGGGTTCTGTTAGTGTGCTGTGTGAAGGTGATGTGTGCATGTGTGCTGTGTGTGGGTGTTGTGTGTTTGTTAGGGTACTGTTTGTGTGCTGTGTGTGTGA